>JAWQEG010000945.1:0-225000 GCA_033782935.1 Petrolisthes cinctipes | reverse complement strand
GGATGTGCTGATGGAAGAGGTCGAGGCGACGAGAGGCAGACATCCACCAGTCCACGGTGACTGTGGGTGGTGGGTTGGTGGGTGGGCTGTCCTTCCTCCTCCTCTTCTTCCTCTTCTTGACAGTCTGCCATTCCCCTTCATCTTCCAGGTCCATATTGTTAGTTGTGTCCTCTCTCGTGGTAGTTGTGGAGGAGGCAGAGCAGGAACTGGTGTCAGGGACCTGAGTATCCTCCTCCGTCGCAGAGTCCAGTTCTGAAGTCTCAAGTGGTAGTGGTGGTGGTGGTGGTGGTGGTGGTGCCTTCAAGCTGTTCGCCCGGTTGAGCGGGCGAGGCAACATCAACTGGCGACGGGGGTGGGCCGGAACGGGTGGTGGTGGTGGTGCATCCGTTGTGCTCCTTCCCCGTCTTGCAGGTTTGTTGCCTCGTTTCTTGGTGGTGGTTGTAGTAGTAGTGGGTGGTTGCAAATCAGGGGAAATGGCTATTGGTGGTAAGCCATTTCTCCTGAAGATGTCCAGGAGGAGGTCAGAGAGACGACCTAGCCCTTCTGCAGCTAAGGCAACAGCAGTCTTGGTGCAGACGGTGACGATGTCTGCCTGCTGCTGCCGTCGCTGCGGTGGTTGGGCGTCAGCCGTCCTCCTCCCACGGGCATGGAGTGAGCCTCGGACCTGCCCACTATCAGGTCCGGCTACGTTGGTAGCCTCCACGCCCTTCCTCCCTTCTTCCACAGTGAAGGACACCTCCTCTCCGTCTCCCAGTGATGGTGGTGAGGTGGTGGCAGCAGAGAGGAGGATGCCCCTCCTGTGGACGAAATAATCTTTTGAGTTTGAGGTTATAAAGCCATAGCCCTTCAAATGGTTAAACCACTTCACCCTGCCAACAAGACGGTCGACAGGGGAAGTGGTGTGGTTGGCAGTAGGTGCTGTCTGGGCCATGGCTGGATGTAGACTCAGCCACTGGGGCACACTCTTTCTGGCGTATTTATACCCCCAGGAAGCTTCAATGAATCCCTTAAAAACAATGTTCCCGAAACATTGTGGTGGTTCCGAAGCAGAATATGGTTGGGGCAGTTCCTTATCCCATTGTTGTGCAGAACCACAGGAGATGGCGAAACCGGTAGTTACACACAAGTGGTGATCGAAGAATTCGTAACACCTCCCTCCTTAAAGAAAATGTTGGCAAAGACAATATTTACTCAGCACAAAATATTAAATTTATATCCTAAACAACCAGTCGGCAAGCACATTGGCTCGTCCTGAGACATGATGTATATTCAAGTTATATTCTTGGCGATATAATGACCACCTTGTTAATCTCTGATTTTTATTCTTAAACTTATTTAAAAACTTAAGAGGATGGTGATCAGTATAAACATCTATGTTTCTGGAAGGGTTAAGATAAACAGAAAAATGTTGAAGTGCCAAAATTAAAGCTAACAGTTCTTTCTCTATTACTGAATAGTTCTTTTGGGCAGTATTGATCTTTTTGCTGAAATATGACACGGGGTGATCAATTCCCTTATCATCATCCTGTACGAGTACACCACCAGCTCCTAAATCACAAGCATCCACCAGTAACTTAAAATCTTTATAAAAATTTGGAGCTTGTAACACAGGTCTGTTACACAAAATTGACTTCAACTGATCAAAAGCTACTACACAATCTTGTTTCCATGAATATTTAACATCTTTCTTCAACAAATTAGTCAGTGAAGCTGGAATACAAGAAAAGTTAACGATGAACCTGCGGTAATAACCAATAGCTCCGAGGAATCTTCTCAACTCACTCTTATTCTTAGGTGCATCCATCTTCATAATAACTGCTATTTTAGCTGTAGGGGGAGCGATGTGCCCCTGCCCAATGATATATCCAAGGTATTGTACATATGCCTTCACAAAGTCACACTTCTCAAAATTCAATACAAGTCCAGCCTCATGCAAGCGACTAAGTAACCTATCCATTCTCTGTAAATGATCTTTCCACTCATCACTGAATACAATAATATCATCAATATAGGTTATACATCCAGAAATATCAGAGGTTATCCTATTCATGAGCCTTTGAAAGGTTGCTGGTGCATTTTTCATGCCAAAAGGCATCACATTACACCTGAATGTTTGACCTAAAGCTACAAAAGAACTAATCTCTTTGGCTTTTTCTGTCAACCTGACTTGCCAATATCCTTTTGCTAAATCTACTTTAGTGATAAACTTTGCATGGCCCACTTGATCGATGCATTCCTCCACCCGAGGAAGTGGGTAGGAGTCTGTCCTTGTCACCTCATTTACTTTGCGATAGTCTATGCAAAACCTAAACGACCCACCTGGCTTAGGTACTAGTATGACAGGTGAGCTCAACTCAGACTGACATGGCTCAATAAGGTTATATTGCAGCATGTAGTCTAGCTCCTTCCTGATCACTGCGGCCTGTTGTGGGCTTACTCGGTAGGGAGACTGTTTAATTGGTCGTCCACTTCCCACATCGACGTCGTGCGTTGTCATGTTGGTATAACCCGGGGTATTCCTGAAGACTTCTGGGTATCGCAACAGGAGAGCAGTGAAGTCCTCCTTCTGTGACACATTAAGGTGGGACAGCTTCTCCTCCAGCTTCTGCTCCAGTGCAATAGTAGTTTCCTCACTGCTGTTCCATGGTTCCGTGATTTCAATAGCGGGATCTTGCTCCATACATTCATCTGGTACATCTGTCTGCAACTTGACAATACATACAGGAACACAAGGATTAGAATCACTTTCATCTCTTGCATGGTACTCCTTGAGCATGTTTATATGACACAACCTCTTTCTTTTCCTTCTATCAGGAGTAGATACCACGTAGTTTACATCACTGATTTTGTTGTGTATCTCATAGGAGCCTTGAAACTTTGCCTCTAATGGTTGTCCATGGAGTGGTAACAACACCAATACTCTGTCTCCTGGCTTAAAGTTCCTCACCCTTGCAGTCTTATCATACCAATGTTTCATTTTCCCTTGTGTATTTACCAAGTTCTCTCTTGCTAGTTCCCATGATCTATGCATCCTGGTTTTCAACTCAGTCACATTCTCAAGCAAACCCGGAGTTTGTTCTCGTGCCAACCAACTCTCCTTTAGTATCTTTAATGGCCCTCTAACCTCATGTGTAAATATCAACTCAAAAGGGGAGAATCCTAGAGTTTCATTTGGGACTTCCCTTGTTGCAAAGAGGACAAAAGGTAACCCTTTATCCCAGTCTCTGGAATTCTCTGCACAATATTTCCTCAACATGTTCTTTAATGTTTGATGATACCTTTCTAAAGCACCTTGTGTTTGTGGATGGTAGGCAGTGGAGACAACCTGACTTATACCCAGTTCTTTCAATGTCTGTTTACAGCTTTTTGACATAAAAACTGAACCTTGATCCGACTGCATTTCTTTTGGCAGCCCGAATCTTGTAAAAAAGTTTACCAACTCTTTGACTACTGTTTTAGTGTTAGCCTTTCTGATCGGTATTGCCTCAGGGTATCTCGTTGCCATATCCATCATAGTTAAAATATATACATTCCCAGAAGTAGTCTTTGGCATTGGGCCAACAATATCTACTACTACCCTGTTGAAAGGTTCATTAAATGGAGGGATTGGAACAAGGGGAGCCTTCTTTACAGGCTGGTTACATTTACCCACCAGTTGACACGTATGACATGCATGTCCTACAATACTGAGACACATCTTTACGTACTCCAGGCCACCAAAAGTTCCTCCACACTCGATCTAACGTTTTCCGCACTCCTTGATGACCTGCAAAACTGGAATCATGTGCCAACCTCAAAATATTCCCTCTACATTCCTGCGGCACAACTATTTGATGTATGGATCGCCATTCAGCATCCTCCTCACTACATGCTTGTGGTTTCCACCGACGCATTAATATACCATTAGTAACATAAAACTCTGAACATTCATCATGAACAATATCAAACAATTTCTGAAGACTAGAATCAGCCTTTTGCTGTTCTATTAAGTTTTTCCTAGACAACGAAAATTCTTCTTCCTCTCTACTCTCATGTCCACTGTCTAAGTTAGCCAGAAATGTTTCACTTAAGTCTACTTCCAGATCCTCACACAGGGGAAGTTTCATCTCTGTCTCGTCAGGTTCAGACTCTTTCCTAGCAGTCATTGACCTAGTTACGGCACATACTGGGAAAACATCAGGTACTTCCTCTACTAGCTTCTCAGTCTCCTTCGATTCCACAGGTACTTCAGACACTACTGGCAAGGATCCCATCTTCCCTCCAGCCAAGTCATTACCAAGGATCAATTGTACACCTGGGACTGGTAACTGGTCTACAACCCCTACTAGTGCAGAACCTGAGAAAAGTTCAGACTCCAAGTGAATAGTCACCAACGGCACTGCGTCGAGACCCCACAAAGAATTCACCAGGACAGTCTTACCCGACTTCTCAACAGGAACTACTCCTTTCAAAAGTAAAGATTGCAAAGCACCCGAATCACGAAGCATTGTAACTTCTTCCCTATTTTCACCACAAGAAATCAGACCTTCAGACAAAAAGGCATCATAATTACCAACAAATGGGTCCTCCTCCAAATCACCTTCACCACAGTTCCACTTAGGATTATTGGCTCTAACTACAGTACTACCCATCCTTGTTTCCACACTTTCACCTCTCATAGTGGACAGCAAGGCCACTGACTGTGTAACAGAATGGCGACATTGGTCATTTTCCCCCTTGATTCGTGCCGGGCTTCTGTAAGTTACCTTCGCTGAATCACCTTCTAGGGATCTATCCTTAGAAACTAATGCCACTGGCTTACCTCTCTGATTGACATCTCTTTGACAGATATCTCTCTGACTGACATCTCTCTGCTTGCTCCAACAATCTCTCGCAAGATGTCCGGCTTTCCCACACAAATAACAAGTCCTTAACTTTAAATTACCCTTACTTTCACCAAAAGTCTTTACTGGCTCGAACGGTGACTGGGACACAGCAACATCTTGGGGAGAAACACGCACATGATAAGATTCATTAGAAACTCCATTTCCTTTACAATATGTTGTGAACTTCTGTGCAGGGATTCGATGATTCAGTGAATATTCATCTACCAAAATTGCAGCTCTCTCAATACCCTTAACTTCCCTCTCAAGAAGATATACAGAAATCTCTCTTGGGATGCTTTTCCTATACTCTAATAAAATTATATGTTTAAGGTCATCCAGAGTTTTTACTTTACTAGAGTGTAACCACCGATTCATCAATTCCCTCTTGTCTCGAGCAAACTCTACATACGTCTGATTAGATGGTTTACGTTCGGTTCTAAACTTAAGTCTATATACCTCAGGTACTAATTCGTACGCATTCATGATAACTCTTTTAACAGTGTCATAGTCAAAACTCTGATCAGCAGACAATGAAGCATATGCATTTTGAGCTTTACCTTTTAATACTGTCTGTAGCATTATAGACCACTTGGATTTAGGCCATGATAAACTTGAAGCAACATTCTCAAACATAGCAAAGAACTTAGTGACATCATGCTCATTAAATTCTGGAACTAATTTAACATACTTAGTTATCTCAAAATCATTCTGACGTGACTGCCTCATTTGAACCTCATGATCCAATTTAGTCTGTTCAAGTTGAGCTTGAACTCGAGCAGTCTCTAACTTGGTCGTTTCTGCTTCAGCATTAATCCTAGACTGTTCTAACATTATTTGAGCATATTGGAGTTGTAAATGAATGTCAAGTGCTAAAGGCACGGACGCCTGCTGTTCTGTCGGCATAGCAACATTACTTGGAGTAATAACAGGCTCCTTTGTACCACTCGTCTCACCACCTTCACAACCAACTACCGGTACTTCTAGAATACTTAACTTGTTAGCCACCTCATTTAGTAACTCTTGCTTATTAGCGGTACCATGTATTTCTAGTGCTAGATATTGTGTAATCAGCCTAAGCTCATGAACTGACAAAGCAACAAGATCATCTAACCTTGGGTTGCATGGTGATAACAAGTGAACTGTGCTATGACATGGAATCCTGGCGAGGTCGCCAAAATCCTGTTACACCCTCCTTTCTGGCCAAACGTCTTATCTAACTATTACCGGTGATTACCCACCACAGGAGAGTGAACAGAAGTAAAAATGGGGGAAATAGGGAAGGTTAACTATACTCAGGAGTCTATAAAAAGATAATTATATTTAAGGGGAATAACAATCACAAACAATAACATCAGAAGACTGAAATACAGCTCAAGTCACCTATAACATTAGCAGAATTCCAAGCCGACACAGTCACCAACCCTCACCATTACCAGTTACATCCCAGATACAGTAACTGAACACTTAACACAGTAAACCACATTAAACAATAAACCACAATAATAAAGCTAAATGAAATTAACCAATGAGGTCACAATATAACAATACCCAACGTAATCTTAAATGTAAAGAATCAATAACACACAGAAACACAGTATCCTTAATAACTAAAATAATCCTAAATACCTAACGTAAACCACCTAACAATAATAGTACATAATATTATACTTATCTCACAGAAGTTCATCAGCACAATAAGTATATAATCCACACACAAATGAGAGGAGAAGGGAGTCACTTTACACAAATTACACTGTTGTAGGCTGTGACAGCTAGAATCACGTATCCGCCACAAACATCAGCCCTCATTGCTGATTGGCCAAAATAGGGTGCTCTTGATCACGCACCACCTTGCCACACTACAGAATCAAGAGACCTATCACGCCACGGCTTGCTGCTTCCTGATTGGCCAAAATAGGGTGCTCTTGATCACGCACCACCTTGCCACGCTACAGAATCAAGAGACCCATCGTGCCATGTCTCGCTGCTCTCTGATTGGTTATTATTGTTACCCATATGATATTGTAATACCTTTATATGTCCGCATGTCTCACTGAATAAACCACATTATGCGTCCAGACTTTGTTGTGTCCAGACCTCGTCCTCGTTGTGCATAGCAACAACAGACTACAGTATTGTTCGTGGAGTTACCTTGGTGTACCGAGGCCTCTTACCGGCAGTACTCTGTTGTTTCTCTGCCTGGTGTAAAGTAATATTGTAAAGTAAATTTGCAGCGTTTTGCTGCACTGCTGTGTACACCTTCAGTGATTTGTTTTTTGCTGGAGGACAACCAGTAGTATATGGTAGATAGTAGTTAGTTGTTCCCCACACCAGACCCGCAGCACTCACTGCCTCAGGGGAAACCCTGTGGTAGGGGGGCCCAGTAGTCTGGTGTGTCATTTGGGCACCTCTTTTTCTTAAACTACTTTTTCTTCTATATTTTCCGTGCGACCTCCTGGGCCTACGGTTGTCTCTTGGCTGAGCAACGGTATTCGCTTGGGAGGTGGGTTCTAACTACACCACCCCTCGCATTAGGCAGGTTCGGTGGTGGGGAAGTTCCTTCCGCACAAACTCCGATCCCCTAGCTGGTACTGGAGAACGCCGCCAGGCTACCACTAGGGGGGGGCGAGTAAAGGTAACTTTTATTCCCTAAATTATTGTCCATTTTTGGGGGTTGATACAATAGTTAAGGGAGGTAGGTGAGTGTGCGAGGAGAGGGGTCGGACGTAGTCCGATGCCCCGGATGGATGAACCCCCGACTAGCCTCCCTCCTCCTCAAGGAGGGAGGTTAACGACCAAGGACCAAACTAGGACAATGGCTGACAATAATGGAACCCCTACGGCAGACAGACAACGACAACCTGATGTTAAAATTCCTCCTATGAATGCTCGCTATGTAAATATTAGATGTGTAGATGTGGGTCAGTCTCTCAAAAACTTTAACCCCTTTATCGTCAAAAAGGTCCTTGATGGTCAAGTGGGTGGCAGTCTTGCTGCTGCTAACAAGTTGCGTGATGGTAGTATCCTGGTAAAAGTACTGAAGGCATCCCAGGTTAAGGATCTCCTTAAACTGACGCAAATTCATAACTTTAAGGTGAAAGCCACCATTCCAGTGGGGCCGAATACCTGTAAGGGCGTCATTTTCCATAGGGATTTGGCCGCTCTGGATGAGGCTGAAATTTTGGAAGGAATGAAGGACCAAGGCATTATTGATGTTCAAAGTATGACCAGGATGAGAGAGAGCAAGAGAGAGAAATTTGGCTTGTGTTTCCTGACTTTTGCTTCAGCCCAGATTCCGGAAACGGTAAAGATTGGATATGAAATAGTTCACGTTAGACCATACATTCAGAAACCGATGCGTTGTTTCTGCTGCCAGAAATTCGGACACACAGCATTGAGGTGCTTCAATAAAGATTCATTCACTTGTGGTAAATGTGCAGGTAGACACGAGACTGAGTTGTGTTCAGAGACAGTCTTCAGGTGTGCTAATTGTGGCGGCCCCCACCAGGCAAGTGCAGGTGACTGCAGGTGCCTTAAAGTGGAGACTGAAGCAATGGCATACATGAGGGCTCATGATGTCAGTTACGGTGAGGCAAAGAGGAAGGTGGAGGGGGTTAACCAAACTCCCACAGTTTCCTATGCTGCAGCTATGACTGGCACCACTGCTCCTGTAACTACAACAAATGTTAACGTGGCTATCCAAGCTAAAGATAATGAAATTAAAGACTTGAAGGATACTGTAAGTAAATTAACGTTGCTAGTAGAAAGTTTGACAAAGAAATTAGAAGTTGTTGAATCAACCCAGCAAAAGAAGCACCACAAAGCTGATGATACCGTATCAGCTTCAAAATCTCATGTTCTCGCTCAGGTGACTCCCATGAATCCTACATCCGGGAGTCGTCCGGTTCTTCGCGAGACGAGCCGTTCAAGGACTGGCTCTGTACCTCATGGAGAGGAATAGGCGATGGAGACTACCGTCGCGAAACCTGCCCGCGGGAGGTCCCCGGGAAGTGCAGTGGCTACCCATTGATGACTCATTGGGAAGCGACCATTTTCCTATTGTGATTAAATTTAAAAGCGACGCTATTAAAGAGCCTTCAGCACCTAAATTTAACGTAAAAAAAGCAGACTGGGTGTCCTTCACAAAGGGTGTCAATATTGAAATTGTTGGAGAAACCATTGATGATAAAGTAAATAATATTCAAGATAATATCCTCAAAGCCGCAATGGCAACAATTCCTAAGACTTCGGTAGATAGCGCAAAGCATAGAGTTCCATGGTGGACGCCAGATTGCCGCAGGGTACTGTGTGAGAGGAATAGAGCCTACAGGCTTTTCAAAAATCGCATTAGTGATGAGAACTTTTGCAAGTATAAACTTGCGAGAGCTAGGGCTCGTCGAACCATCAGACAAGCCAAACGAGACTCCTGGCGATGCTTTGTCTCTAGTATCAACAGTGAAACATCAATTTCCCAAGTCTGGTCCACTGTAAGAAAATTAAATAAGAAAAAAATCTCTAATAAAATTACCAACATCACTTTTAATAACATCAATTATGACGAACCTAGAGACATTGCTAACGCCCTCGCCAGGCAGTTCTCTTTTGCTAGCAGCTCTGAAAATTACCATCCAGCTTTCCTGCCCATCAAGGAAGCATCGGAGCTGCAGCATATTGACTTTGCCACAGGAGATGAATTAGATTACAACAGTGATCTAACAATGCAAGAGCTTGTCCAAGCCCTAGGAGCCTGTAGTGGGACATCCCCAGGACCCGATGAGATTCGGTATGAGATGATAAAGCATCTTGATCATGATTCCATGATCAAGATGTCGCAAGTGTTTAACGAGATTTGGAGGGGTCACACCTTTCCAAACTCGTGGCACTTTGCACATGTCATTCCCATACCGAAAGGAGGGGGGGACCCCAGATCGACTTCATCGTATCGCCCTATTGCGCTCACAAGTTGCTTATGCAAGGTCATGGAACGAATTGTTAATCGTAGGCTATTGCATTTTTTAAATTCCAGGAATTTGCTGGTTGACGAGCAGTGCGGCTTCCGTAAAGGTCGCCAGACGCTCGATCAGCTAGTGAACCTGGAAGTTCAAATTCAAGAGGCATTTGCCAAAAAAAAATTTTTGATTGCAGTATTTTTAGACATTGAAAAAGCCTACGACATGACTTGGCGACATGGCCTCCTCAGGAAACTATATGCGATGGGATTACGCGGTAACCTGCCCTTTTTTGTTAAGAATTTCATTTCTGACAGAACTTTCTCTGTCAAGCTTTTTTCGGACACAGTAACTTTCTCGGACATATTTGTCCAGGCAAATGGGGTGCCCCAGGGGAGTGTTCTGTCTCCGACCTTATTTCTATGTATGATCAATGACATACTACCAGCTCCTCCTCAAAATCTTAAATACTCACTGTACGCCGACGACTGTGCGATATTGCACTCCAGCTGTAATGCAGAGTTTTCGGCAACTCGGATCCAATTGGCACTGGATTTGATTCACAATTGGGGCCTCCAGTGGGGTTTTAAGTTTTCAGTAAGAAAGAGTGTAGGGGTTATTTTCACTCATAGGAAGAAGCCAGACGTCAGGCTGACTATGGGTGTCAACCCCCTACCTATTCAAAATTCTACTAAATTTCTTGGACTGCATTTTGACAGTCGACTGACATGGCGAGTCCATGTCAGTCAGTTAAAAATTAAATGTTTAAAAACACTTAATTTGCTGAAGTGCATTTCTGGTACTCAATGGGGAGCAGATAGGAAGACATTGCTAATGCTATATAAATCCCTGATTAGATCTAGAGTAGATTATGGGTCAATAGTGTATGGTTCGGCATCTGAGTCTGTGTTGAAAGGTTTGGATGTTGTACAGAATGCATGTTTGCGTGTGTGTCTTGGAGCCCTACGTTGCACTCGAATCGAGCGTCTAGAGGTGCAGTCACAAGTGCCTCCCCTCCGATTGAGACGAGATCAACAACTTCTACTATATTGTGCTAAGAAATCCAGGGTGCCGAGTCATCTTCCCGGGAATGCCTTGCTTCGGCAACAGCACCCGGGGGGCCATGGCGATAGGCCCCTGGCAGAGGGACCGAGTCGTCCGTCCGGGAACCCCTGCGCCCCAGGGGGCACTGGTGTGAGGCCAATGGGGACCAGGCCCCAAGTTCAGGTACCCGGGGAGCCGAGTCATCCTCCCGGTAATGCCTTGGTGAGGCATTTGCAGCCGGGGGGCCATGGCGATAGTTATCAGCCTGGGCGTCGCACGGCACAGGAGGGCACTGGCGTGAGGTCCCTCAGAGCAAGACTCCACGACCTCGTAGAGTGTGTAGGTATAGAATTATCAACAATCGATTCCCTGGTTTTAGTAAATATTGCACCCTGGGTAACACCCCCCTTCACTATTGTGGATTCCTGGCTGCCAGGGGTTAAATCCCGGGTGCCGGAGGTGGAGGTACACCAGAGGTTTCGTGAGATAATTGTTCAACATCTTTCATATTTCCATCTGTATACCGACGGTTCCAAGACGGATGAATGTGTGGGTGCAGGTGTATGGTCGACTGAATGTCAGTTAAGATTCAGACTGCCGATTCATACATCTATTTTTATTGCTGAACTTTTTGCTATTAATAAAGCTTTGGATTTTGCCCTATCGACGACCCACGATAGGATAGTTATTTTTACAGATTCATTAAGTTCACTTCAAGCTATCAAATCCTTAAATACAACTAACAACGAAATACAGGGTAATATCATTAGTAAGCTGTTTTGTGCCAATAAATCAATCAAGCTAATATGAGTACCTTCACATTATGGTATCTATGGGAATGAACGGGCTGATATACTAGCCGGGTCAACTGTTGATCTGGACCTTAGCATAGTCCGTACGGATCTCAGGTGTTTTGTTTCCCTCATTAAGTCTCGAATTCATCTCCTGTGGCAAAGGCAGTGGACCAGATTAGACATCAAAAACAAAGTCAGAAAAGTTATTGAACCCTGGGCTACGTCATCATGGCGTAGTCGCAGGGACGAGGTGGTGTTGGCCCGTTTAAGGGTTAACGCCACATGGTTAACACACCTAGAACCCTATGTTAATAGAAATTTTCCCCCCATGTGCCCAGCATGCACATCAGTAATGTCCATCATTCATTTAATAATTTTTTGTAATGAATATGAAAACCAAAGAACTAAAATTAAACAATATTTCCAACGTAAAAATATTGCTTTCACCATCAAAAATATTCTATCAGATGATAAGAATATTATAAACAAATTAATGAGTTTTCTGAGGGAGACAAAACTTTATGACCTTATATAGATTGATATAATAAAATGGATCCAATGGCTTAATGATCTTTGGCTATATGCCTCTGGTCGATAGCCAAGAAATCCAACAAGCAAGCAAGTGAATAAACCAGATTAAAACCTCACCACTAGTCTTCCTCCAAACCTCTCTTAAACCTCCAAGTAAAGAGTACTATAATAGACTGCCTACCACTTTAAGGATTATAGACACACTTAAGGATTATAGACACGCTTAAGAGAGGTAACTCATAAGACTAGAGTAGCTGCCGCTACATTGGTGACCCCGGAGTGTAACTTAAGCTGCACCACAAAACGCCTCTACAAAATGACTTCGCCCACTTAGTCAGACAACTACCCAGCCGCAGCCGCCCAAATCAAGCTATCCACTTTCTCCACAATTGAGGCGCCAACTTGGTTCAGACGTGCTGAAGTACAATTCCGGCTTAAAAAGGTAAACCACTCCTCCTCAAAAGCTGATCACGTCTTAGCAGCCCTTCCAGATGATCTCTTCCCTCGCATAGCAGAGTGGCTGGAGACAAAGGGCGATGCAGCAGTACAATATGAAGATCTAAAGGCCTATCTCCTGCAACGGTTTACACCTTCGCCAGTACTGCAAACTGCACAACTCCTCCAGCTGTCGAAACAACCACTTGGCTACCAGAAACCTTCTGAGGCCTTACTGGAAATGAAGGCATTAGCAAGACTTCCTTCAGCATCCAATGGGAAGCCACGCCAAGTTGACTTACTGCGAGCACTATGGCTCCCGAGCCAGAAAATGTGAAGCAGGATGCCTGTGGTCAAAAAACGAGTAAGGCGGCCGTCGCACATTGCGGCGGCCCCCACTGGAGTCAACGCTTTCTTCCTGCAGGACCCTACATCAGGCACTCGCTTCCTTGTGGACACTGGAGCTGCTCGTTCCCTCCTGCCAGTAGCTCGATGCAAGGGCCCGTATCAACCAGCAACCAACATCCGTCTGGCAGCAGCTAACGGCACTACCATTCCTGTATACGGTCAACAACACCTGAAGATCAACATCGCTGGTCGTACTTACAGCTGGAACTTCATAGTGGCAGACGTCACCCTCCCTCTACTTGGAGCTGACTTCTTAGCCAACTATCAACTCCTCGTCGATGTTGCTGTGTGTCGTTTGATGGATGCAGCCTCCTTAACGGCCACTCCTATCACCGCTGCGCCCATCAACCTGGCTCTACAAGTGGACAATGCAGCAAACAGTTTTTCTCACCTGCGCAACACCTACCCTGACGTCTTCAAGCCGGAACTCCGTCAACATCCTCAGCAGCCAGCAAAGCACGGTATCTATCATTGTATCAAGACATCTGGCCCACCTGTGTTCTCCAAGTTTCGGCGACTGGCTCCAGATAAATTGGTGGTAGCAAAGCAGACCTTTGCAGAACTGGAGCGTTTAGGCATCTGCCAAAAGGCGTCAAGTCCCTGGGCATCACCTCTGCACATTGTAATCAAGAAGGATGGCACCCTGCGACCATGTGGTGGCTACAGTCGCCTCAACACTAGAACGAAACCCGACCACTACCCACTACCCAACATTGCGGATATTACCTCCTTCCTCCATGGTGCCAGAATCTTCTCCAAGCTGGACCTCCTCAAAGGCTACTACCAGGTCCCTATGCACCCAGATGACATCTCCAAGACTGCTATCACCACACCATTTGGCACCTTCACCTTCAACTACAGTTGTTTTGGACTACGAAACTCCGGAGCCACTTTTCAGAGAATGATGGATGGTATCCTCGGCGATCTTCCCTTCTGTGCCTGTTACATCGACGACATCCTCATCTTCTCTGCATCAAAGGAAGAACACGTACAGCACCTAGCTCAAGTTTTGGAGCTCCTGCAGAAAAACGGCCTGGTGGTGCGATACGACAAGTGCGTATTCGGCGCCAGAGAAGTGGATTTTCTGGGACACCACCTCTCGCCCGCCGGAGTTGCACCTCTTCAAGACAAAGTGGCCTCCATCCAATGCTACCCTACTCCCTCTACAGTCAAGGCCCTCCAAGAATTTGTCGGAATGGTCAACTACTATCATCGGTTCCTGCCCAAGATTGCATCCACCATGGCACCACTATACTCGGTACTAGCAGGCAAACCCAAGGATCTAACGTGGGGCCCTCTTCAAGAAGATGCCTTCCAAAAAGCAAAAGATGCCCTTGCCTCATCAACTCTCTTGGTTTTTCCCAACCCCAAGAACCCTCTCATCGTCACCACGGATGCCAGCAACATCGCCATCGGAGCTGTTTTGGATTAAGTGGTACACGGACAGCCTCATCCCCTGAGTTTTTTCAGTCGCAAGCTCGTTAAAGCTGAAAAGAACTACTCCACCTTCGACAGAGAACTCCTTGCCGTCCACCAAGCCATCCGCCACTTCAGCCACTTTTTGGAAGGCGCAACGTTCACCGTGCAGACAGATCACATGCCTTTGGTCCACGCCCTTACAAGACAAAAAGACGCTTGGTCCCCTCGACAACGCCGACACCTCTCCGCAATCGCCGAATTCAACTGTACCCTCACCCACCTGCCCGGCAAGAAAAATCCTGTAGCTGACGCACTCTCCAGAATCGAGATCAACGCAGTTCAGCTAGGACTTGACTACAACCAACTCGCCAAGGAACAACAACAGGACCCTGAAACTACAGCAGTGAGGACAGCAATCACGGCTTTACAATGGAAGGATGTCCCCCTGGGAGATTCTAACATCTCCATCCTCTGCGACGTGAGCACCGGACGTCCACGCCCTTGGATACCTTCATCCCTGCGTCGCCACGTTTTCAACTTGATCCACGGCCTCTCACATCCCTCACGTAGAGCAACCACACAACTACTTACACAGAAGTTCATCTGGCACAAGATCTCCCGCGACGCAGGAAACTGGGTGCGATCCTGCGTGCCCTGCCAAAAATCCAAAGTTCATCGTCACACAGAAACCGGCCCAGGAGCCTTCCACCAACCACAAAGGCGTTTTGCTCATATTCACGTGGATGTTGTGGGACCCCTTCCGATGGACATCGTTACCTGTTCACCATTATCGATTGCTCCACCAGATGGCCAGAAGCCATCCCCATGGCCAACGCAACATCTACTTCATGCGCCTCCTCCCTGTTGTCAGGTTGGATCTCCAGATTCGGCATTCCTGAACACATCACCTCCGACCGTGGCACAACCTTCACATCGCATTTATGGACCTCCTTGGGACAGCTAATGGGCACCACAGTCCATCACACTACAGCCTACAATCCAGAAGCAAACGGCATGGTGGAACGACTTCATAGAACTTTGAAAGCTGCCCTGATGTCACGATGCAACAACTCCACATGGTCGTCGCAACTACCCTGGGTACTCCTCGGCCTACGAACCACTCCAAAAGAAGGACTCGACGCCTCTCCAGCAGAAATGGTCTTTGGTGAACCCCTCGTCGTCCCAGGTGAATTCTTCCCTGACGCACCATCAAACAACAACATCAGCCGTCTTCGAAACATCGTCGGAAAGTTGGCACCCTGCAAGCAAACTTACAAACCACCAGACCACTGTTACATCCCCCGAGACCTTCATTCAACAAAACATGTCTTTCTTCGCACCGACGCCCAAACACCACCCCTCACGCCACCTTACTCCGGCCCCTACGAAGTCATCGAAAGAAGAAAGAAGGTATTCTTGCTACGAATAAAAGGCTCCAACGACTGGATCTCCATCAACAGACTCAAGCCAGCCTATCTGCAAGTGACGTATAAACAAACATGTGAAGCAACCAACACCTCGAAGCGTTACTCGTTACACCTCCGCCTCTACCCTTCCCCATGGAGCGCGCATATTTAAGGTTCAGCAGTACTGTATAATGAACAAGAAAAATTCACAATGCCGTGAATGCAGAAGTCTAGTGAAAAACCCACATTTATTTGTAATTTATTGAAAAAGATATACGACTTTTCGGTTACATCACGTAGCCCTCTTCAGGTATGAGTGAAGACAGGTAGTGTAAACGAATATATATGTATACCGCTCATAGTGGGGGAGAGGCGGAAGGGTCACGTGATAGGCGGGAGGCGGGAGGGGGAAAGAGAGTGGGGGTGGGTGAATTCACGCAGGAGGAAGGAAACGGAGGTAGAAGGGGGGGAGGAGAGGCGGAGAGGACGAGCTGATAATGGGAAAGGAAAGAACATCGGGGCAAATAAAAAAAATACATGGAATGGTAATGGAGGAAGTGGAACAAAACAGAATACAGTCACATACAAATAAAAATGGAACTATAAGTTACACAGCACTGTCTGTTATATGGATGTGCCTTTAACCTGAAGAAGCAATAGCGAAACGTCGTCAATAAAGGCTCCTCGTCATAGAGTGTTGTTCTTACCATTTTGTCAAGCAAATGCTTATTTTAACTCAACGTTCTTCATCTCACTAGGCTCTATCAAAATAAATTTTAACGATTCGTACTGAAAATAAATAAGAAAACAGATGACAAAATTAACAACAAACGATAACACTACTTCACTATCTGTAAATGTAAATCGTTATAAATTTGTCTATAATTATATAAAAAAGCATATATCCTATCCCTATTACTAAGGTAGAAATGAATATTTGAAGCCATAAAACGAATCACATCACGAGCCGTGAGACCGTGAAGCAATGCCAGGCAGATCCCCTCCCATCACCATCAGTTGGCTGATGTATGACAACCACAACTGAGAATAAAATACGAGTTATTCCAGTATGCGTTATAATTCAGTTCTTCATTAACAATGTATGCTACTGTTTTTCATATACTGTATATATGGCAAATAAACATAATATATTTAGTTCACCACAATGCTCTCTTGTTTAGATATAATAAGGCTATATTATCACTAAACTTTCCTAGCAACTTATCGACCAATCATCTCCGTCGTTATATGTTCAACTCTCTACACCTCCGTCACCTCCTTGTGGGGTAGGGTATAGAGGAGCCCAGGGTGATAAAGAAACTCCCTTCCGCAACTGTACAACCTGAAGAAAGCAGCATTTATTATTTGTTCAGCGATGTAACACTAAATAATAAATATAGAGACAGTTACTGACTTGTTATTAACCCTAAGTGAATACAACATCTTCACTAACATCTTGACTACCCCTGTTTCACAGTGTTGTTACATCGCGATGTAACAATACAATAATAATAATAATAATAATAATAATAATATCAATAATAATATCAATAACACTAATAGTAGTCACAATAATACCAATAATATTAGCAATAATAATAATAATAATAATAATAATAATGATAATAATATATATAATAATATCAATAAAAATAATAGTAGTAATCATAATAATAATAATAAGTACAAAAATATAAGAATAAAAGTGTATGCTGAAATTATAAAACCACTGGTATTTTATACAATAAGTATAAGAGATTAAATAAATAAATAAATAAATAAATGCAGGAATATTATCTTGTGTTTTTATTATCAAATCACATATAATTATCAACTCTTATATATAGCAAAGAAGGATTGATTGATTGATTGATTGATATTAAGCGCCGCAACAGCGAGGTCACATGGCGCCCGTGGAGGAAGAAGAATGTGAATTGAGAGGTGGGACAGTGTAGTATAGAGGCAAAACATTTAAACACATTCAACTTTGATGTAATGATGAAACACATTTTCTTTTTCTTTTAATGTTTGGAAAAGGGACCCTGTGATCGTGTACAGTATGAGAATTGGAGGCTTCTGATTCCTCCTGACCATGCCACGAAACAAGCTCCTTCCTTATTATAGGTGGTGACAAAAAGGCAGAACATGACAACCTCAGAACAGCTGAACGAGATAACAGCAGAAAGATAATATCAGCAGAACGGTAAAGCAGTAGAACGAGAGAACAGCAGAAAGGCAATTAAAGAGTAGAACGAGAGAACAGCAGAAAGGCAATTAAAGAGCAGAATGAGAGAACAGCAGAAAGGCAATTAAAGAGCAGAACGAGAGAACAGCAGAGTCAAAACAGCAGAACAAGAGAACAGCAAAAAGGCCAAACAGCAGAACGAGAGAACAGCATAAAGGCCAAACAGCAGAACGAGAGAACAGCATAAAGGCCAAACAGCAGAACGAGAGAACAGCATAAAGGCCAAACAGCAGAACAAGAGAACAGCATAAAGGCCAAACAGCAGAAGGGTTAAAATCAGCAGAGTGACATAATATGAACCAAACCTCCTTCTCTTCTTACCTTGGCTCTCGTGTTCCTCTATAGGCAAGGAAGTGGGAGAGAAAGAACGATGTATAATTTGTCCATCAAGATCAGTTAATTAATTATTGAAAAGTAAACCACAACGAGAGTCGAATCTGCTATATACAGGGTTATTCAAAACTACATTTACAAAATAACAGGGTAAATTCCTGACATGATGTTAAACATAGTTCCATATATATTTTTCAAAAATGTAAAAAGTTAATTACACACATGAAAGCCAAATCCATTACCGTGGGCGAACGATCGAACGCTTTAAAATGAACTCCTCCCCCCACCTCTCTCTTAAGTGGACGAGGCAAGTTTTAAAACGTATGAAGCAATGAAACCCTTATTGATCATGGGATTCAAACATATCCGTTGGCTTTTAATCGATCCCAAGGCTTCGTGTTTCTTGTAATGTCAGATAAGTTAGTAGTACCGCCCTGGCATCTACACGTATCACTCGGTAAGTGTAACTCGAACACAAAACAATAGGTAGAGGTACAGTCATGGACAAATCTTTCGGGATACTACTACTCTCTTAGCCTATCTGACACTACAAGAAGCACGAATACTTGGGATCAATTCGAAGCCTAAGGGTCTGTTTGAATCCCGTGAACGATAAGGGTTTATTGCTTCATACGTTGTATTAAGTTCCCTCGTCTACCCGAGAGAGAACACGGGGTGCTGTGAGGGGGGGGGGGGGGAGTTAATTTTAGAAGTGTTCGATCATTCGCCCACGGTAATGGATTTGGCTTTCATGTCTGTCATTAACTTTTTAAATTTTTGAAAAATACATATGGAAATATGTTTAACATCATGTCAGGACTTTACCCTGTCATTTTGTAAATGTAGTTTTGAATAACCCTGTATAGTACTGTGGTTTATTGCCACCTTCAATTTCGTGTTAAAAATATATATATACAAAAAAATAATAATGTATATATGCATTAGTACTCCTCTTTGAAGCCATACAGCCATACACTATACGCATATTTAGGAAAATTTACACATGCATTCCTATGTCCTCCGACCCATTTTAAGAGATGTAGGGGACAACGACGAATCAATGCGAGGACAATTTAGCTCTAGGATCAAGGATGGAAATTGGAGGAAATAATAATTATGTGCCCGTGTGATAGAGCCACGACTGACCGCAATTAATGATGAGGAGGGAAGTTTACTCATAACAGTTTCTAGGATACAAAGGAATGATTATTGAGTTCTTAGTGGTACGGAGTGTGTGTGTGTGTGTGTGTGTGTGTGTGTGTGTGAAGGAAGGAATGAGGGAAGGAGTGGATGGATGCAAGGAAGGAGGAATGATGGAAAGGGGAGAGGGATGGAATGAAGGAAGGAGTGGATGGATGAAAGGAAGGATGAAGGAGAGAGGGAGAGAACGAAGGAAGGAAGAAAAGCAAGAATGAACGAGTGAATGGATGAGTAAATGAAGAGAGGAAGGAAGTGGAGGAGGAACAATGATAGGTGGGAGAGAAGGAAAAAGAATGAAGAAAGGAAGATCAAAGATAGGAAACGAAGTAAGGAAGTAAGGAAGGATCGAGTGCAAACAAGAAATATCTTTGATGTAAGGGAACAAATTGCATTCATTCGGTGAAGTGGAGGCTACAGATTCCTCCAAACAATGCCACAAAACAGACTCCTAGCACTCCAGTACAGACGCTCTTGTTTCTTGAGTGGGTTTTGGAGGCTCCAGTAGTACCCATTCTCTGGACGACGACCCCCTACTGCATTCAACAACACGAGACAATAAAGTTACGCTTATCACACCAACTGGGGCTTTGACAGAGAGAGAGAGAGAGAGAGAGAGAGAGAGAGAGAGAGAGAGAGAGAGAGAGAGAGAGAGAGAGAGGGCAGAGGGGACAGGAGGGAGAGTGGATAAGGTGGCTTAGAGAGAGAGAGAGAGAGAGAGAGAGAGAGAGAGAGAGAGAGAGAGAGAGAGAGAGAGAGAGAGAGAGAGAGAGAGATACAGGGTGTGAGTGAGGGCAGAGGGGACAGGAGGGAGAGTGGATAAGGTGGCATAGGAGAGAGAGAGAGAGAGAGAGAGAGAGAGAGAGAGAGAGAGAGAGAAGTTATGACAGTAGGAGCATGGGTCGACTGGGTTGGGGTTGAGGGGTGGGTGGGGGTGGTTGGCTGGGTGGGGGGGGCGTACTTGGGAAATACGGGCAGACTTGTCATTGCGTTGTGTTGTTGCTGTGTGTGTGTGTGTGTGTGTGTGTGTGTGTGCCATGTATACCTGTGTGCAAGTTATGTGTGTAAGTATGAATTACGTGTGCCTTTATGTTTATATCCATGTATACGTGTATGTAAATATCCATCCACGTTTTCAGTCCCACCCACTCATCTCTAACTTTGACAAAAATATATAAATAAATAAATAAAAAATATAATATAAAAAATAACGTGTAGGTGATGTGTGATTAAAACAACACGTATTCCTTTTTCATCTCATTTATATGTGATGTTTATAATTACGAGTTGGTGAATAGAAGAGAAGGGACATTAATACAATTCGAGGCAACTGTATTTATGTAGATGAGTACAAGTCACGTGTGTGTATATTTGGTGTGTGTGTGTGTGTGTGTGTATGGGAGGCAATATTGTTAGACTGTGAGGATACTGTACTTGATCAGGGTGTAAGGGGAAGTCTGGTCAAGGATTATGTGCCGCGACTGTACCGTTCTCATCTAAACCAATGTTGGTGGCATTGTCGTGTGTGTGTGTCTCTCTCTCTCTCTCTCTCTCTCTCTCTCTCTCTCTCTCTCTCTCTCTCTCTCTCTCTCTCTCACAGGTCACCCAACAGAAAGCCCTCTCGTAAAAAAAAAAAAAACTACAAAGAAAATCCAAGCTGTCACATAATGAAAGAAACAATATCAAAGGTCGATCGTCATCTATACCGTAGACTTATATTATTTATTTCTCTATCGCAAACAACAGATAATCGCAAAGGTCGAACTTAGACTATAAACAACACTAGAATTCACGAGAAAACGTCTGGGATTTTTCTGAGGTAAACTGGGTCCAGCTGTTCGTCAATTATCCTGGCTACGCCGACACGTCAAGAAAATACCCCCTACATCGTCGTCAACTCATAACATAGAAGATGCCAGACCATATTCCAAGATGCTGTGAGTGACGGTGTAGCTGCTCTCCCCTCATAGTGACGCGAATAAATAAGGTGTCGTCATCTAGTGGGACAGAAGAGAAGCTATGGTACCAACATCATCACGAAGCTCTACTGTCTCATCTGGTGCAGCACCCAATAATCTCGGGGCCTCGCAAGAGTCACGGGCTACTGATAGCCTACAGCCCCGAGGTTGAGGTATAGAAATAACTAGAATTCTATCATATACACATTAAATATATTCTACTCATCACTATATACCCCACACTCTTTCAAAGACAACATTAATACTATAACACTTGAGTTTTATAGTACAATTTAAATATTTATAGATTCCTTTAAAGACAAACTTACAACTCGACCGTAAACAAGTAAATATCACAGACAACAAACATCATCATCATCTCGTTAACTCGATAAATATCACCTGGTAAGCATCTCATAACTTCCCGAACCTTATGGTATCGTACGTGACACAACAGAACAACAACACCATTTCAAAAGCTCCGTCATAAAACTAACTGGAAGCGATACAAGTTCCGCTCCACGAGGCGCCCGATGGACCGAACAGCAAGCACCCGAAACAGTACTACTGACTGCTTCTCTCTCTCTCTCTCTCTCTCTCTCTCTCTCTCTCTCTCTCTCTCGGTCGGTCGGTCCATTCCTGGTGATTTATGTGGGCATTTGCAATGTCACTTATATAAGTGACATTGGGCATTTGTGTCCCTGTGTTTCTCGGTCTCCTTGGTTATCTCGGATGGTATATGTGGCGGGTGCGAAGTTGGAGAGATATGTGTGTGTCTGTGTGTGTGTGTGTGTTTTGTTTTTGACATTCTCTTACTGTTTGTCTCTCATTCTCTTCCTCCATTTCATTCCATTCTCTCACTCTCTCTCTCTCTCTGACAAATTACTTACAAGTAATGCTTACACATATGTATAAACAAATATACGTATGAGCTAACGAGGAACATAAATTTGTGCATAAACCTCGTTCATGTATACAACTTGAATACCTTCCTTGCACACACACACACACACACACACACACAGATACACACACACAGATACACACACACACACACACACACAGATACACACAGATACACACACACACAAGACCACACTTTTACACACACACACACACACACACACACACACAGATACACACACACACACACACACACAAGGCCACACTTTTACACACACACAAACACACACACACACACAGATACACACACACACACAGATACACACACACACACACACACACAAGGCCACACTTTTACACACACACACACACACACACACACACACACACACACTTTTACACCCCAGAGTCTCTCGCTCATAAACAAACATAAAAGTTGTACTCTGTTTACACTCGTGGTCATAAAAAGACATCCACCCTTCCCTATGTCATATTATAGCATCTGGCTCTTACCTTTATGCCCGGCAGGTGAAAAGGAATGAGAGAGAGAGAGAGAGAGAGAGAGAGAGAGAGAGAGAGAGAGAGAGAGAGATGAGTAGGAGGTTAGCGTGGTGTTGAAGAATTATAATATGTATGGGTGTACGTGTGTTTCTTTATATAATTAATTGCTTTATGGCATTTCCCGGTAGGGGAGGTGGCCGGTAGGGGAGGTGGCCGGTAGGAGAGGTGGCCGGTAGGGGAGGTGGCCGGTAGGAGAGGTGGCCGAGTGGTTAGTGTTCTGGACTCGTAACCTAGAGGTCGAGAGATCGATCCTCTCAGGTGAGGGCCTGAGAATATTTACTCTTCCGATTTGAGTTTGAGGCACTAACTATAAGGCCACCGAACGTCGTAAAACACCCTCGCTGGTACCATAACAGCTGCAGTATTTGGGAATTACCCTCACTTCCCTCCCTCTGTGGCTGGGTACCAGTTCGGAAGTCGTGACGTGGGTGTGTGAGCAGCAGTTGACCTGGGCCACGGTAACGGGCTTGATTAAGCTTATGTCCAGTGTCGGAACATTAAAAAAAAAAAAAAAAAAAAAAAATCTACCGTATGTCCCATATTATTACCAAACTCAAACGACTAACTCGGAATATCGTTTAATTAAGGATTTCTGAAGTGAGTTTGGTGAATTGGAAGTTACTAATTTGTTCAAAACTAGGTCACGAAGCACACACACACACACACACACTAGGGAGAATTTCAGAAGGGAACTTTGAGGAATCGGACACCTAAATTTTATTGGGTTGCGGCCGGGGGGGGGGGGGGGTCGCTGAATCTTCCAAACTATGCACAAAAAAAAAGAAAGAAAGAAAAGAACACACACACACACCAATATGCAAAAAAAAAAAAAAAAAAAAAAAAAAAAAAACGCACACACAAACACACACACCAGTTCCTCTATTCTATATAAAAATGAGGCTTTATTAGTCTGTATTCTAGTAACTTTGGAGGGAACGGCATCCTCCTCTCCAACTACAAAATACGACCCACTCACTGTCTGTCAGGAGAGATTTATATACTTGTTGGGAAATTGAAGAAGTAACTACCGAGTCCTCCAAAAACTTAGCCACCAAATAGATCCCCTTATGAATAATATTATATAATTAATTAAGGTGATGGTCTGTTTCCTGGGTTATATATATATATATATATATATATATATATATATATATATATATATATATATATATATATATATATATATATATATATATATATATATATATATATATATATATATTCTCTTTCAAACAAACGAGGTTAAAGGAAATGGCTTGTTCTGCATTAATGAGTTTATTATTTATATTTTCAATATTTCTTACAATTTTTCTTAAGTCTTCACTTAGATGGTGGATGAGTGAGGCAAAAGTTGAGTTGTTGGGGGAGGTCGACGTTTCGTCCAGTACATCGGACATCTTCAGGAGGAAGTGGCGATTCTGAGTGGGTGAGGGGTATTTAACTGTTTTCCGTATGTGGGGTGGGCGGGGCCACCATATCAGAGGCCTAGTGATTGGTGGATAGGGGGTAGCTTCTGATTCTGGCGCTACGTCTGAGCCAGGCGCACGAGTCACGATGGCAAGAGAGCAGGGTTGCCAATTTAGCAAAAATGTACACTTCTTTGAAGAAGATAAC
The DNA here is from genome assembly GCA_033782935.1 of Petrolisthes cinctipes. NCBI lineage: Eukaryota > Metazoa > Arthropoda > Malacostraca > Decapoda > Porcellanidae > Petrolisthes > Petrolisthes cinctipes. Next base: position 200,338 of record JAWQEG010000945.1, on the reverse strand, counting down.
GACAGAATCATTGGAAAAGCTTTGTTTGAGCTAGACAGCCAAGAAGAGACAGAAAAGATAAAATAAATATTGTATAATATGTGGATAATGAGAGAAAACAAAGAGAAAAACTGGAATCAGGCAACACAAAGAAGAAAAAGAGGATGAGAGAGGGGCCGTTGAAAAGGCTATTCCCCCAAAAACAGTGATTGTAACACTGATATACACTCGCTCGGACTCACCAAAGCCGAGAAGAGTGTACTGTATAAGGAGGCGTTCATCATCTTTTGAGTGCAATGAAGCAGGCAAGTTATATTATAATATATTATACGGTAATTCTGTATAAGAGGTCCACGTGATTTTTTTGTTTTTTTCCTGCTTATTTTTACTTGTTCTATTCATTAGTGACCATAATATTGATCGGAAACCACTTGGTTTATACATATTCCCTAGCCCCTTCAATCTTGGGGGAGAGCACTGGGAATCGGGGGTTTTGGGTGGGGGAATACACGTAAATGAGCTTATTTTGCCTTGATACTGGTTTCTTGACCTGCATAAATGTCGAAAAATTGAAAATCCGAGCCAAGTTTCGGCAAAAGTTGGCTCGGGTTTAGCAATTTTCATGAGGGATAAATGTCAAGATTTTGGAAATCCGAGCCAAGTTTCGGCAAAAGTTGGCTCGGGTTTTGCAATTTTCCTGAGGGATAAATGTCAAGATTTTGGAAATCCGAGGCAAGTTTAGATAATTAACAAACCTAACCTGACCTAACCTACCCTAACCTGGGCAGACTACCGGAACCTAACCGGGGCACACTACCGGGACCTAACCAGGGCAGACTACCGGGACCTAACCGGGATATAACCAGGGCAGACTACCGGGACCTAACTGTGGCAGACCACGGCACAATATACAGTAGAAACTAGTCAGACCTCACCTGATCTGACCTAACCTAATCTGGACTGGGACACACTACCGGGACCTAACCGGGGCAGACTACCGGGACCTAACCAGGGCAGACTACCGGGACATAACCGGGGCGGACTACCAGGACATAACTGGGGCAGACTACTGGGACCTAACCAGGGCAAACTACCGGGACCTAACCGGGGCAGACTACCGGGACCTAACCAGGGCAGACTACCGGGACATAACCGGGGCGGACTACCAGGACATAACTGGGGCAGACTACTGGGACCTAACCAGGGCAAACTACCGGGACCTAACCGGGGCAGACTACCGGGACATAACCAGGGCAGACTACCGGGATATAACCAGGGCAGACTACCGGGACATAACCGGGACAGACTACCGGGACAGACCACAGCACGATATACAGTAGAAACTAGTCAGACCTCACCTGACCTGACCTAACCTAATCTGGACTGGGACACACTACCGGGACCTAACTTGGGCAGACTACCGGGACCTAACCAGGGCAGACTACCGGGACATAACCGGGGCAGACTACCGGAACATAACTGGGGCACACTAGCGGGACATAACCTCACGTGACCTAACTGCCCCCCTTTATTATCCTTAGCAGACTACTGGACTGGCCATTACAATTGTTGTTCATAATTATTATTGCTATTTGCTAATAAAATATATTACAAAAAGGTTTTAACTCTTACCAGACTTGCAGGAAAATTGTGCAGATGATCAAATTCTCGAAGAAAACTGGGCCGTGATTTTGTATTCCGGCTGACATATTTGTTACATCGCGTAATTTGTTATTATAATCCATAGTAGCCTCCTGTCCACACTGCTCACTTATTTTATGTTTCAAAATTAGCTTATGATCCACACATAAATTAAAAAGTTCTTGTGGCTTAGCAAAATGCGTGAAAAAAGAAGCCATACCCGCTGGAAGCCATGTTGGTAGTGTCAGCTTGTCACGTACTATAATACTGACATGTAGCCGGGAAAATGGGATGGTGGAAAATTGCGGATGAATACAGAAGGTTGATAGATTGCATTAATAATAATTATTATAATAATAGGAGATGAGAAAATAATTTATGAAATTAAGTGAGTAAATAATGAAATTATCTATATATAAATGGTGATGGAATTAAAAGAATATTGAAAGCGTCATTTAATTTAAAAAAATACATGATTTACGAGATGGCAACTTGAAGTAGCACATGAGCATCTCATCATGATGTGCACTACTTTGTACAGTGTTCAGTGGCTTATTTTAAAGAAGGACCTGGGAGAGAAAGACACCGTGAATGCTGGAGTCTGAACTTAGGGTATAGACACCGTAGATTTACTCCTACGCTGGACTTTGTCTCGGAAGCGCTACTCTGGACTTAGTCTCAAAAGCGGTAGCGATTTTTCGAAAGCCTATTCTGCCGAAAGTTAAGTGCAATCGCCTATTATATTCATTACACACGAACACACTACATTGTCCCCTACTTAAATATACATAAATTGTAAATATACAGATTTTCCTATTATACATTAGGTACCTGTTTGGGGAGCAACCTATCAGTAGTTTTTATATGAAATTGACAAACATCTAAGGTTAAACCCAATCAGTGTTTGTACTGTTGTTTTAGTCTCTTATTTACTTAATTAAAGATCTACTTATCACATGGAAAGCTGAATTTTATACTATTTTGTAGGAGCTGCCCTCTCTGACATCTCTCTAGATTTTGGTGTTGAAACTAGACAGTCAAGGTATATAGAAATGACTCTCCCATCTCCTTGTTTTTTTGGTCTGACCCTCGTGGGTCGTATATAAAGTAAGTATGAATGGTACACAGATAATGGACTTCTTTACCCACATGGATAGTTGAGATAAGTTTATACCAATGGAAATATAACTTAATGTTTATGAGAAAATTAAATGTTACAAACTTCTTTGATTTTGATAATGTATTAAATCCTGTTTCTTAATTAAGTGGTAGGGAACTGTATTTATTAAATTGGTATGTTTATAAAAAGCAAGTGAGGAGAATCTTGTGTGTGTACTTATTAGTGTGATATGGATTTTACATGGAATTTCTTAACTCACATATGTTTTACTTTCATTATTGTACTTCCAGACAAGATGCTGTATTTCAAACAAGCTGCAGATAGAAGGAAGGTCCTGAGGAATTATGATGACCTGTACCACAGCAGTCCTGTTGGAGGGCACAGTGGCTGGAATGTAACATAAGAGAACATCTCCAAGGTGTACTATTGCCTATTGGAGAAGTATGACACAGGACATCCAGCATTATGTATGTGTGCGTGTTTCTTGTGTAGACCATAACATGACACAAATACATTGATAAGTGTATATGAAATGAGTGGGATTCTAGTAAAGTGTTCATTCAATATTGAATGCATTACTCTCTAATCCCACTGCTGTATTGCTCTCCAGTAATTTTACCATTTTTTCCAGATTGCTACTTCAGTCAGTGCCAGATGTTTACAACACTGAAGATTCAGGCCCCAGAAATGTGTCCCATTAATGTCAAGGAACCCTTTGAGTTACTTGGAGTAGACCTGATTGGTGAGTAATGTATTAACATTGTTTCATCTTTGTTGGTTCAGGAGCTTCTTTGCTGTTGGTCATAATTACCCAGTTATGCATTCTTAAGCAAACAATTCCTGTTAGTCCATCCAACCTAACCCCTGCAAATAATAACTTTTATGATATTCTTTTATGCTGTAAATGTAGCATACCAAAGTTTTTAGGAAATAGTTTAATTCAATGTTTGTTCTGTAACCGGCTGCTTCATTTAAACTGTGATAAGACTCCTTGCCTTGTGACCTTTTCATTTGTAATGACTGTACACAAGAAGTAGAGTTCCTTTAAATGCACAGTACAGTAGTTTCCTATCAGCCCATTCATCTGAGGCCAGTTCAGAAGAATACTGCTAACATAATCTTTACATCTTTAAGGGCAGATGAGAGAGACGAGAGCTGGGATGATGAGACAAGGTGCAACAGCAAGTAAAAGATGAAGAGATAAACTCTGGTAGGTGCCTTGTTTTGGTAAAAACTTATATAACTGAGTATTGCCTTTTAAAATTATCAGCTTTCTGAAAAGTACTTGAAAAAAAAGTACTGTATTGCCAATCCTTTGACATTATTTGTAAAAAAAAATACATTTTATTACTAAACATCAATAGTTTTAAGGCAAAAACAATAAATCAGGGGTTCTTAACCTGGGGTTCATGAGGATTAGATATTAATTAGTTAACATATGTATCCACTATACAACCAATAGGCTGTATAAGTGATGAAGACCTTGCCAAAGATGACCTCGGTGACTCTAATACATTTAAGAACCACTGCTATAAATATTGGAGTACCTCAGTGATGAATTTTAGGACCAATTCATTTTGCTTGTTTACAGATACACTGCCGTGGACCACCACGTCGCCGTCGTGCAGTGACCAAAGTACCCTGACAGAGTGAGTTGTGGTGGTGGAAGGTAGAAGGTAGTGGGTAGTTAGGATGTATACACATCATCTCTACCACCAGATGGCCAAACTAGGACAGGAGTCCTACTCCCAGCCACACACCTCCTTTAGAAGAGTCTCCAATTACCTCTTATTGGTATAGTGAAACCAGCACAGCTGGATTGCTATAGAATATGCCCCTTCTCCAGTCCAGGCCCCGTATAGGCATAAACTGGGTTGGAAGGGTCTATTCCGTGACGATCATCAGAAGTAAATCAAAATTCAAATCTGGCGCTGTACTGATAGTGGAGCCACTTGGTGGCGTGATGAGGTATTAAGCCCGCTCTACGCTCGAAGGCAATCGGCCACTCTGTCGCGGAACATGTACCTGTCAACATCTTCGCTCCTCGCTGCTACGCTACGGTATTGTGTCACGTGTTCCTGCTATCGTTTCTTTTGTGTTCTAGTGGCCTGCCTGCTGTGCAGATGTGTGTGTGTGTGTGTGTGTTTTTGGAGTTTAGGGTGTTAATGTGGGAATTTTTTCCTTTCCTAGGGCTAGTTAATTTTCTTCCCTAGTAGAGGGGGCTCATTTGGGCCTCCTTTTTTCGGGGTTTTCTCCCCTTATCCCCCTCTCACCCTTCCTCCTGCCACTAGTACACTTATTTGGTGTGTTTTCCTCGGGTTTTTTTAGGTTTTTAGCGAGGTTTGGCCTCCCCACGTGGGGCCTTTACCTCCCCACGTGGTGTGTGTGTGGGGGCTTGTAGCCCTCTTGTGCCCTCCCCGAGTATTGTGTTAGTCCACGCGGTTTGGGGGGAGCGAGAATTGTGCCCAGATTCTCCCTTCCTCTCCCTTGCGTGTTTTTAAGTGTGTTTTTGTTTTTTCCCAGTGTGGTGTTCCTGGGTTTTCGGCCCTTCAGGCTGCCTAGTTTGTTGGGGGCTACTTTTCGGGGTTTTTTCCCCTTCCCTGTCCTGCCTCCCTTCCTCCTGCCACTAGTACACGTCATTTGGTGTATTTTTCCTCGGGGTTTTTTGGTGTTAGCGAGGTTTTTTCCTCCCCACGTGGGGCACTTACCTCCCCACGTGGTGCGGGTGTAGGACTACTTAGCCCCTTATTGATGTTTCCCCCGAGTGTGGTTTAGTGTTACGTGGGGTGCGGGGAGCGAGGATTGTGCCAGGTTCTCGTTTCCCCTTCCCAGCGTTTTTTATTGGGTTTTTTTCTGGTGTCTTCCCAATGTGCTTGCTATCCCCCTCTGCCCGTGTCCTATTATTTTTGTGTGTCTTTGTACGCGTGGCTTCACGTGTTAACCCCCCTTTTTGTGAGTTTTTTCTCCCGCAGTCTACTCGTGCCTTGTGTGCCTCTTCGGGGTGTACTGTGTGGGTGTCCCCTGTCGGCCACCAGCATCGTTCGCCCCACGCACCCTGCTTCACCCCCAAGGCTTGCGACCCTTTGGTGTGTAGTGTGGAAGGCTGTATGTTGTGTTTTTCTCTGCACGTGGCACGAACACGTGTGCGTGTTTGCCCCTTGTGTGGGGATTTTCCCCGTGTGTCTTGATTGGTGTGTGCGCTCACGCTGTGACTGTCTTCCCCCGTGTGCGGTGAGTACTTGTTTGGGTTTTTTCTCCTCGGGTTTTTTAGCCCTGTGGGGAGTTAGGTTATTTATTTGCACGTGTCCCTTCTCCTCTGTGTCTTAGGGCCTCTGCACCTTTTTGGTGTTTTTCCTTGTCAGCTCTTTTAGTGTCTAGGATATTATTCTGATAATGTTGCCTGCACTTCTGTAGCTGCCTTACCAAGCAACGTTTTACTCACTACACCTGCTTGACTTCTTGCTACTACTGTACTGTTCTTAGTCTGCGTTGTAGCATTCTTCTTCGTGCAGTACTGTATTTTCAACATTCAGTACCTTCTTTTTTCTTACAATTCAGTACAGTTTTTATAATTTTAACATTATGCGGTAGAGTAGTAAGACTTTCTTTCTTTCTTCTTACATAAACTCTTACTTTGTGCTTGCCTTTATTGGGGTTAAGAGAAGCTTATTACTTTCTGGTAGAGTAACAAGTTCCTCCTTTAAAACCCTCTCCCTCCTTGGGTTTCCTAGGGTCTACTCTCGGCTTTTGGGGACCGTGTTTGCGGGGTTTTTTCCCCAGCAGTGTGGGGGTGAGTATGTGTGGGTTAGTGTTTTGCCTTGGGAGCTAGTGTTTTCCTCCCTTGGGGTGTTTTGTGTTTTTCCATGTGTGTACACGTGGGTTCACGTGTTAACCCCCTTTTTTCTCCCGCAGTCCACTCGTGCCTTGTGTGCTTCTTCTGGCTGCACCGTGAGGTTGTTCCTCGACGTGCATCACCACTGTTCACCCCACACATGCTTCTGCACTTCCAGGAGTACGTTCGTGCTACGTGCCTCTCGGGGTCACAGGGGATCAAGCTCCTAGCACCCTGCCGAGTCCCGTCGCCTTCCCTGGATGGTTCTGTGCCTCCCTTCCGTGGTTTCCCTCCATTCCCAGAAGCGAGCCAGACCACCACGCTGGCCCCCCTGGCTACCTGACTGGTACCAGGACCCAGCAGGGAAGCTGCTTCGTCTCCCCCAAGGGCGAGCTCCTCGAGCCGCTCTCAGGGGTGCAAGCACGAGTCCATGAGGAGGTCTCGCCCTCGGGTCCACAGGGTTTCGGGTCCCTAGCACCCCGAGAGGCCTCCTCTCCTTCCTTTAGTCGGCTCTGATAACCCCCCCGAGGTTACCACCTCAGCAGGAGGGGGTCAGACCGTCGGGCTGCACCCCTGGTCACCTCCCAGGTACCAGGGCCCAGCAAGGAAAGGCTCCTTCTCCCCCGCGGACGCGCTCAAAGAGCCGCTCCCGAGGGAGCAAGCGTAGCACCAAATGCAGGTCATCCTCAGCTAAAGACCCAGTAGGGTACCGACTGACGAACCTGCAGGTCCCTGCCAACTAGGCTCCGACCACAGCCTAGGGTACTACCCATGCACAACCTAGTACCAAAGAGCAGGTCCCTCTCAGCCAAGGACCCGGTAGGGTACTAACTGACAAACCAGCTAGGACCTGGCCAGCTAGGGGGCTACCCAGGCACAACCTAGTGCCAAGAACAGGACCCTTTCAGCCAAGGACCCGGTGGGGTACTAACGGGCAAGCCTGCTAGGACCTAGCCAGCTAGGCTCCTACCACAGCCTAGGGTGCTACCCATGCACAACCTAGTGCCAACAGCAGGACCCGCTCAGCCAAGGACCCGGTAGGGTCCCGACTGATAAACCTGCTAGGACCTGGCCAGCTAGGGTTCTACCCATGCACAACCTAGGGTCAAGAGCAGGACCCGCTCAGCCAAGGACCCGGTAGGGTACTGACTGACAAGCCTGCGAGGACCTGGCCAGCCAGTCTCCTCCACTATCTAGGTGCTGCCTATGCACAACCTAGCACCAATAGCTGGACCCGCTCAACCAACAACCCGGGAGGGTACTGACTGAGAGGCCTGCTGAGGCCTAGCCAGCTAGGCTTCGACCACAGCCAAGGTTCTACCTGTGCACAACCTAGGGGCTACCTCGGGCTCAGCCTATGCACAACCTAGGGCGCTACCCGGGGCCCAACCTAGTGCGACATGGTCCTCAGCCTAGGGGCTACCTGGACCTAAACCTAGTGGCTACCTGGACCTGAACCTAGTGGCTAGCTGGACCTGAACCTGGGGTCCCAGCCTAGGGGGTACCTGGGACTCAGCCTACGGCAGCTAGTTCATGAGAGTTTATAACACACGGCCTCTTTGCCGCGTGAGGGAAATAGGAGAGCGAATGCGATAACGTTTCAAAACGTTCTCAGAGCTGTAACAACACTCAAACTCGGAGATTTTTCCAGTCACTGGCCTCCCTGACATTGACGTTTTTACGTCCCTCTTTTCCCGTAATGATTTGCAGGTGGTCACCAGGGTTCTCCGAAACGTCAATCATTCTTTACCAAGAACGAGACACCCTACCCTGTGCTGACGTAGGGTTTCAATTGAGGTATGTCTTCCAGCGGTGGGGCAACTGTTGGTCCCCCATAAATTCCCACAAAAGTTTGTTTATTCATAGTTTGGCTTTGCCTCCCCAGACATTTCAGGTAACTGCTTGACCCACCAGTCTTCTGTTCTGCTTGGCTGGGAAGTTTTCAAAGTAGTTTCCTCACCTCATGGTGGTCCTTACCAAATTCAAACAAACCATTGATAAACTATACGGCTCCGGTTGTTGCCTACCGTCCTACCAAGCTGCACATGTCACTCTTGGTGTCATGTCCAAGCTCTCAAGGATGATATTACAGCTACCCTAGTCCTCGCCTCGGATAACCTGTTTTGTATCCCCATAACAGGGAGACATGGAGCAGCAAGATTTGTGTCTTGTACACCATACTCACTCAATGGGAACTTTTTAACTACGTCCTTAACCTTTCATCGCACGCATTCCACTTAGGGGATGCGGGCGAGGGGATATTGGGGCTTCGGCTTACCCTGGTCGATGCCTTGTATTAGTGCTCAGGACGGTCCTGGCGTTACACTCTCGACACTGTCCCAGACAGCCTCGTGAGATTTAAGGTTCGCCTCATTCCCTAGTGGGGGAGCCGGCCAATTATGTGCCACCCCACAGCCCCACTATTGCAACGGTACCCGTTCCTGAACCCGGGGGGGGGGGACATCCACCACATCCTTCAGGACGAGGTATCTGTTCCACTCGCTCTCCCTCACCCCCTGTGTTGCAATGGGGACTCCGCCCACCTTACCACAGGGTCCCCGTGGGAGACAGAAAAGGGGGAGGGTGCGCCCGAATGGAAAAGGTCGGACGGCTAACCTTCCGTCACCAGTCATCCCATACGTCATCTCCATTCTGTACAGTCTCATGGTTAGAACATCTTGGTGTTTCTTTTCTCCTCTCGGGATATTTTACCCGGAGGACCCTAACAACAAAAATGGGGGGGGGGGGGTCCTCGACCCCCTGGCCTATCCCCTCGAGGGTGTCTTTAAAGACTTACGACTTGTAACACTTTCTGGTTTTAACAGAAAGTTGTCCGTATATAATGATAATAAATTATATGCGTAACAACCCTTCCACAGCAGCTACCACCCTAGCTTTGGGAAATCGTTTACGTTTTACGACTGCTTCACGCCCAAGGGTTACGACCCTTTGGCGTGCGGTGTGTGCTGCCCCGGGGCTGAGCTGTGTCGGGAGACACCCGCCTCTGCCCGCCCCCAAAACTCCCCCGCCCTTGCCTCCCTTCGTAACACGGGGACTAGGGCCAGGAGAATGGCGGGCCCAGACTCCCTCCTGGCCCTTCACCGCGTCCTTTTCCTACCTGACCTTCGAGGGGGTTCCTCTGGAGGTTTGTCACCTCCTCCAGAAAGCTCTCTTCCTGCTCGCCTTAGCTACAGGGTACAGGGCCTCTCAGTTGGCAGCCCTTACCCGTCACACAGCCTTTTCATCTGTAAGCCCTAACCTTACTTCTTTAACTATCCCCCCCTCTCCTGCTTTCCTAGCTAAGAACGAGCAGGCTGACGACACGATTGGCCCTCTCGCAGTACCCTCGTGCCTGAGGGATGCAAGTTTCCACCCCCTCTGTCCAGTCCACGCGTTTACTACATACGTGGAGGCGACGAGAGGGGCTTCTCCGGACCACCTCTTCTACAACTCTAGGTCCGGTAACCCTCTTTTCCCTAGGTCAATCGGATGAGTGACTGGATATATATATTAAACACAGGATTACTGCATCCTTGTGTCCTCCTTCATCCCCTCGGGATCGCATGACCTGAGCCGGGGCCATAGCCCTAGCTCAGAGGACTTTAATAAAAAGGGGGTGGGGGGGCGGGGGCACCCCCTCTCCTGTACCTGACCCCTCGAGTCTGCCTATAAAGACTTTAGTTGGTTAACAATTCTGGTCTATAACAGAATAGTCTACGGTATATATATTTTATTATAAGCTATTACAACACTTCCACCACAGCTAGTCCCCTAGCCATTGTTGGAAGTTGCTTTAGCTTCAGCCTCACCTTAGCTCGATTACCTTTTATGATGGGGGGGGGGGGGCCCAGGGGCACGGCTAGGGTCACCCCTCCCCCTCCTCTCCTAGACCCGACCCCTCGAGTCTGCCTATAAAGACTTTAGTTGAGTAACAATTCTGGTCTATAACAGAATGGTCTATGGGTTATATGTGATAAGCTACTACACTCCCACCACGGCTACTCCCCTAGCCAGTGTTGGAAGTTGCTTTAGCTTCAACCTCACCCTGCTCGGTTATCTTTCTGACTCTCCGCTCTCTCGACCGCTCTTAACTAGCACGTGATTGCCTCCACCTCACCTCCCACCTACCGCATCGCATGCATAGCTATCCAGCTGTGCTGGTTTCACTATACCAATAATAGTGCATTTGTCGCGGCTTCTAGCCGCTTAAATTGTATTTATTGGTTGTGAAACCAGCACAGCTTTGACTGACCCACCCACCTCCCGATGCGGCAGGCATTCACTTTCTTTCTCATTGGAGTGACCGATTGCCTTCGAGCGCAGAGCGGGCTTAATACCTCATCATGCCACCAGGTGGCTCCACTATCAGTACAGCGCCAGATTTGAATTTTGATTTACTTCTGATGATCGTCACGGAATAGACCCTTCCAACCCAGTTTATGCCTATACGGGGCCTGGGCTGGAGAAGGGGCGTATTCTATAGCAATCCAGCTGTGCTGGTTTCACAACCAATAAATACAATTTAAGCGGCTAGAAGCCGCGACAAATGCACTATTATAGTCCTCCCAGTGGTGGCCGAGCACATAAGGCTCTGTGTGCTTAATGTCTTAGCACAGCGGTTCGAATCCGTCTGGAGACACATACTGGTGTGGTTATGTCCAGTTTCTGTGGTATGTAGGATTTGTTATATATATATATGTATAGACCTATTAATGTAGTTAATATATAACGTATAACAAAAAAAATACATAATTATTTTGTTTAAAACATAGGTTGGAATTTAGCTAACCATCATCTAGCGCATTGACGACATTGTGCTTCGGTTTGGCCATATAATTGATTTTTAATAATCTTAAACTTATAAGATGCACACATCATTCAGGTAAATTTGCCTTACTTCTGCATTGCCTTACTTCTGCAGAAGGAGACTCTTCTGCCCTGTTTCAACACTCCCTCCTCACTTGCTCCATCCCCCCTCCCCCCCTCACACTTCTCTCTCTCACATACTCTTCCACTCTGTTCTGCCATCTAACCGGAGGCCTGCCTCTCACACCAGGTGCCACAACTTCACTTCCATACACCTTCTTTACAAACTCCTCACCTTGCATTCTCTCCACATGTCCAAACCATCTCAGTATATTACGCTTCACTCTCTCAACCACTCCACACTCAATACCAATTGCCTTCTCACTCATACCACTCCTCTCATACACACTCCCATTACTTTCTCCATCCCACCTAGTAAGTCCACATGCTCCTCTCAGATAACTCATTTCCACTGGACCTATTCTAGATTGATGAGCCCTACTCCATGTCCATGTCTCCGACGCATATGTTAGTGTTGGCAGGATTATACTATTTCTCAGTCCCTTTTTCACTTCCATACTCACACTTCTACCCTTCATTATCCTCCCCAGTGATCCTATGACCTGCCTGCACCTCACTGCTCTCTTCCTGATTTCTCCTGCCATGTTTACACAAAACTATTCCCAGATACTTGAATTCCCTCACCTCCTCCATCCTCTCACCCTCTAAAGTTATCTCGCATTCCATCCTAGTTGGCACAGCCACTCTGTAGGGTGTAGCAAAGTCAATTACTTCTGTTTTAGTCCTCTCAAATACCATCACCTTACTCTTACCAGCATTTACCTTCAGTTTTCTTCGCTTACACACGGACTGAAACTCATCCACCACCCTCTATAACTCCCTTTCACTCTCGGCCAGCAGGACAGTATCATCCGCAAGTAAGCTTGCAACCAAGGACCAATTGCTTCATTCAACCTCAATTTTGCACCCAGGCCCTCCACCTTTGCCTTCATCTCTCTCATGCAACCATCCATAAAGATAGTTAACAGCTATGATGACATGACACACCCCTGCCTCAATCCTACACTGATATCAAAGGTCTCACTCAAATCACCCTCGACCCTCACGCAAGCTTTTGCCTCACAGTAGAAGGCCTCAATCCCCTCCAGCAAGCGCCCACCAACTCCGTAAATCTTTAATACATCTGTCATAGCTCTCCTATCAACCCTATCATATGCTTCCTCCAAATTCATGAAGGCAGCATACAACTTCCTACCCTTCCCAATATATTTCTTCACTATTGATTTTATTGCAAAGATCTGGTCCACACATCCTCTACCCTTTCTGAATCCTCCTTGCTCCTCACTAACTTTATTCCCTGTTACTTCTATCAGTCTCTCAGTAAGAACCTTCCCATACACCTTCCCCGGTACACTAAGATTTAACCCACAATTATATACTGTACCAGCTGTTATAAAAGTATGTCTTTTGAGTCATGTACAATATTAACAATTTATTATAGGAAATAAAGTTCTTTATACTGTACTTGATGTATTGCAAGACCCTTATACCTTATTGTATTTATACTGTAGGTGATATTTTGTCACTAATATAGTTTTATAATCCTATCTTAGGGTCTCGGCCCTTCTCTGTCTGAACTCTGCGAATTCCCTACATTCTCTGTCCCACTACTTAAGAGTTTTCTGTTTGAAACTAATTTATTGCCCAGCATTCAACTTCATACAGCTCAGATATATCCCCTATCACCCATAGATTTCATACACTGCTGGAGTGACATAAGACCCATTAGGACCTGCTGATGCTAATCTTGATACTGTATACAAGAAAGAGTATAGTATTATGTAATGTCATCATGAGCCAAGTTTGCCCAATAATTCAGCTAGCTACTTAGTGTATTCATTTACTTGTGGCAAAAGAACATTGGCCTAAATAGTCAAGGTTGATCAATTTAAAAATATTACAGTACTGGTTATTTGTACATAATTATAGTACAGGCACAATCATCTCATCCTTAAGAATTGAAATATTGTCAATCTCTACTTCTAGTCAAAGTTTAGGGAAAATTAAAATATGCCTCATTATAGGGTGATACTGGAGAGAACCTCTTGTTTCTTCACTTCTTCAATGAGTCACGCTTCTTCAACAGAGGTGAAATGAGATTCCCTATACAGTTGGTGTAAGGGTACATTTTTCACTGGAGGGAAGAAAATTATGATGCAGGGAAGAATATTATGATTGCATAACCAGTCATATTGAGGCTATATTTCTGCACAAACAGCATACACACTATGATGAAAGTGTTCTAGCTGTGGAGATGTGCTTAACTATTATCTTATTTAAGGACTTAGATTTCGATTTGGAAGGTAAAGACAGTGATAGAAGAGAAAGCTCTTCGCTTCATATACTAAAAAAAATTGCAGGAACATATCCATATTTAGGAAATAAGGCCATCAATTGTGCCACTGATTGCTTAATTAATTAAGCAAATCATGGACTGAAAGGATTAATAGAGGTAAGCTATGCACTATCTCCCTTCAGATAAATTTGTTCTCGGTTAAAATGAGATAAATGTTTAAAGCAGTTCATGGTGAAAGCCTTGACGGCTCACTTAATTGCTTCTCTAATAGAACGTGAGAGGAATTGATTTACCCAAAGATGTAGTGTCCTGCTGTATAATATTTGTGTACTTGAGAATGAAATTAAACATCTAAACAAAATCATTGACAAAGAGAAGAAGGAAGAAAAATAGTCATGTAATCTTGTAAATTATACCGTAATTTAATATACTGTATGCACTGTATATACAACAAAGTTTGTATTGATATATTCTATTAGAATATGAGAGGGTTAAGATATGTAAGCTTGTCTAGAATATCGGTAACATATATTAAGTCATATACAGCGATGATGTGATGGAGGGAGACATATATATTTATTGAGCTTGGTATGTTACAAGTACGAATGATAATTGAATGCTTATTGTAGTGAAACGTGAATTATGCGAGGGAAAATAATTATTTAGCTTGTCACTGCACATTCTCGCGATCAAGGTATGTGGTACGCAGAGCGGTCTAGGTTGCGGTGGTAAGGAGCAGCGCTCATCATGCCGCCCTCGTGCAGCGACTACTTATTTATGACATTTATTCCTTACTCGGGATATTCCATGCGCTGTTTTTGGTGCCAATCGCTTGCAAATCATATCGAGTTTGCTATTTCATACATAAATATTGACATAGTAAACGAAATGCGAAATTGGAAAATAAATTACTGCCGGAGCATTTTCCCATAATAAAATACATAGGGAGAGACGTCTTATCATAACAAAGGTCGTGTGTTTTGTGTACTGTGGCGCGGTATGACATGTTGGGCCCACACGCATGCGCAGTTGATACGTTCCAGTCGCATTCCACTTCCTACCGCTACACCGGCTCCACTGCCTTGGGAACCACTGCAGTGTTGTCAGCGCTACCTCTCCCAGGCAGGAACCACAAACTTGGGTCCCAGACACACATCTGAAGCATTCACTTGTGAGAGAGATGGTAATGGGAGTTGGCAGGCTTGTATGCTGAGTGAAACAAATGGCAATAAAATAACAATCTGTATGTAAACAATTTCGTTTTTTATGTGGATGCAACAATAGGCACCAAATGATTCCTGATGTATTAATTTGCTATATTTCATGGTGCAGAATATTACATTGTAATGCTCCATAAATTAGTTTTTTATTATCTATTAAGATGATGAATGGAGGAGACCATAGTATGGTAACACATTCCATGCACCTGTGGCCAGTTTATGGATGTTCGGATAATATTGACATATCAGGTAGGAGAAACCTTTTCCTTGCGCCGGGGTCAAACTCAGCACTCTGGTATTGGCGAGTAACAACCTCTACCTTACTGACTTTGCTGACACTTAAGGAACAATTATGTAAGAACTGAGGATATTAGATAATCCAAGCATCGGCACCATGAACTATCCATCATCTGGCCCCTTTAATGATTACGTCAAATAAACCCGAGATAAGTAATCCTATATATTGGCTGTAATGTATTTGCATTGCAAGGATGGAAACTGAAGCTTGGTGGTAAAACAAATATTGCAGATTTAACAAGTTCAATACATTTTTTTTTTTTTTTTTTCATGAACTGGAAATAGCCTTGTGGACGAGGCTGGTGCAAATCTTGTGCAGGGTGCAGATGAACTTCCCTTGGCTTCCACCTCCATCTTATGCCTACCCTACTCTCCCCATCTCTCTCCCTTCGGCCCTTTCCTTTACCACTTAAGTCTCTATATTATTGGTATTGGGGCTGTAATTAACAAGACAGATATATGTTTTAGTGTAGGTTGTTCTCATTGTCATCATTTATGCTTTCACTTGCTCATCAAACTGTCACGTTAGGCCTCGTCCACTCGGACTAACACTTCGCCACACACACACACACAAAAGCGATAATTTTGCCAGTCTTCCTCTCGGTCGCTCGCCCTTGGCTACATCTGGCCCGCGTCTGAGGTGGAAAATGTCCGTGTTATCACTGCTCCCTCGCCCAGGCGTAAACCGCGAATTTCGGTTCAAGAGAGACGTCTGAAGCACTTACTAGTCTCGTCGCCTCGATGCCTGACCGGCTGCAGGAGGTATTTGTGAAGGAGGGAGTCTGGGCGCGATTCTGATTACATTACATTCAGTAATAAGGAAGTAATAAATACTCATGTAAGCTGAAGTATAACAACCATAAAGTTATACATGTTCTTATCACAGTATTTGCCTCGCAATTCTGCAAGGCAATAACGAGGAATAACGTAAACCGTAAAACGATAAATACGAGTAATTACCCAGATAGATGTGCTACATGTTAATAATGATAGATTTCTCAACATCCCCCCAGGACTGGAGGGGTAAATACTTATGCACCATTCAAATATCTTGGCTTCCATATTGATATGCATTGTTATTTCCGTGTAGTACAGTCGGCGGCAAAAGTCCTGTCGCCTCACTTACTTTACCTAGGCATGCGATGTTCATAGACTCGAGATTATTAGGTGTAGAAAACGTGTGTATTTCTCGAGTCCATGAACACTGCCTGTCTCGGTTAAGCAGGTGAGGCGACAGGACTTCTGCCGCCGACTGTACATTCCATAGGATAGATGGAAGATGCTACTATTGACTGAACTGTGTCTTCCGAGAATAGAAACACGATACTACATTGGTTCATAACTCCGACACTCCGATGAATTTTGGGATACAGTACTGTACGTGGATTTGTTCGTTATGGTGTGTATGTCCTTTGGTATTCAGCCATCGGATACCGTTTTTGATTGACGTTTAGATTTGTATTTCGATAAATCACAGTCTAGAGTTTCATACACAAATATGCATTGTCATAAACATTCAGAAGATGCCTGCTTGTCGTAAAAGGCAACTAGAAGGAGCTTTCGTTTCTCTAATTGTCCCTTTTTTCCATCTGTTACCTTTATGTGCTTACTGTTCCTCCTTTCAATCACTTTCTTCCTCGGGCGCCATATAATCTCGCTGCTGCGTTGCCTAATATCAGTCAATTAATCAATCCTTAAGTGTTATCCCAGGTACTCAATTTTCCAGCCACCCCTGTATGGATCGATGGATGAATGAAGAGCTGTGAAAACTCAGCCAAGCTACACCTGGCATATATTAATACCTCCTCTTCCTCTCCTTTCCTCCCTCCCTCCTCTTCCTCTTCTTTCCTCCCTCCTTCCTTCCTCTTCCTCTTCTTTCCTCCCTCCCTCCTTCCCTCCTCTTCCTCCCTCCCTCCCTCCTCTTCCTCTTCCTCCCTCCCTCCCTCCTTCCTCTTCCTCTCCTTTCCTCCCTCCCTCCTCTTCCTCTTCTTTCCTCCCTCCTTCCTTCCTCTTCCTCTTCTTTCCTCCCTCCCTCCTTCCCTCCTCTTCCTCCCTCCCTCCCTCCTCTTCCTCTTCCTCCCTCCCTCCCTCCTTCCTCTTCCTCTCCTTTCCTCCCTCCCTCCCTCCCTCCTTCTTCTTACTCTCCTTTCCTCCCTCCCTCCTCTTCCTCTCCTTTCCTCCCTCCCTCCTTCCTCTCCTTTCCTCCCTCCCTCCCTCCTTCCTCTTCTTCTCCTTTCCTCCCTCCCTCCTCTTCCTCTCCTTTTCTCCCTCCCTCCTCTTCCTCTCCCTCCCTCCCTCCTTCCTCTTCCTCGCCTTTCCTCCCTCCCTCCTCTTCCTCTCCTTTCCTCCCTCCCTCCCTCCTTCCTCTTCCTCGCCTTTCCTCCCTCCCTCCTCTTCCTCTCCTTTCCTCCCTCCCTCCTTCCTCTCCTTTCCTCCCTCCCTCCTTCCTCTTCCTCTTCTTTCCTCCCTCCCTCACTCCTTCCTCTCCCTCCCTCCCTCCTCTTCCTCCTGCCCTTCCTTGGTGGCTTTCTCCTCCTCTTCTTCCCTAGCTGCCTTCCTCCTACGTGTATAGGAGGGATGTATGTACAGTAGATAATATGAGCCGACAGCTTTTCAGTCAGCAGTGCAGAACACTCGGCCATCAATATATGCTAGACAAAATAATTATGTTTTACAGACCACACATTATTCCTAGGTGTGTTTAAATCAGGCATCATGTAACCATTATTAAAATATCACATACTAAATGTGTATGTGATATAATAGAAGGAAAAATAAAAAAAAGTTCTATTGGTTTAAATGAATTTGATATTTAGGGATTATAAGCGATTTCAATTATAATAATAAACCATATTTTATAAATCATATTAGCTGGATATTTGGTGTCTAATGTTTGTATACATTCATTAACAGCAAAGTAAAGTAATTTAGTATTTTGTCATTAACCAACATTATATCATTACAAGACACGCCTATTAAAGTTGACCAATAATATACATTGTACTCACTCGATTTTCCCTAAACGTTGAAATGTTTATTCACAACTAAATCTCAAAGTTTACACGAGAGTTTGTCAACAGGGAGATTGTTTATGATGATTACAAGAAGAAGGCAGCTTGTTCTGTAGGTGACAGTGTAAATTAAGTAATAGAACACGAACGCAAAGAATCCAGTAGGTATGATGAGTTGGGCCCAAAAGTTGATTTTGTTGGCGGTGATGACTGTAGTCGTGATTGTGACAGCAGAATCTAGGCTGCCGTTTACATTGGTCCAAACTTTGCCGTTATGAGTGGGCACCTGCTGCTTTCTACCTCTTTCTGCCTCCATCTGTCTCACATAATTTATGACAACCAGCCAAAGCACAATCTCAAACTTAATGATGATGCAAAATAGAAACCAGATGGACACAACCTGGCAATAGGAAACAATTGTAGGCATGATTGAGTACAGAATATAATAAATAATAATAATAATAAACAGTTTATTGAGCAGAATGTAGCCCTGAGGCTGAAAATATATATAGGTAATAAATGGACTCCTTTCATTATATACAGAATTTTTTTAATTAGGGAACATTGCTTAGCCATAGGAACTGTACAGTCGGCGGCAAAAGTCCCGTCGCCTCACTTGCTTCACCGAGGCAAGCGATGTTCATAGACTCGAGATTATTAGGTGTAGAAAAAGTGCGTATTAATCGAGTCCATGAACACTGCGTGTCTTGGTGAAGTAGATGAGGCGACAGGACTTCTGCCGCCGACTGTACAATGATTGGAAATGGAAAGAAAATAGATTATCAGGACTTTGGTCTGAAGTAATAACATAACTGAGAACAAAGTGTGCTTGAATAAAATAAACCGTACTCGTATATAACAGCGGTGAAAATAAATTGTATCTGCTGCATCCCTTATCATAGTTATTAGACTTACTTTGAGGTAGGCAGTTCTGGGCATTGACTGATTGGTCTGAAGGAAGAGCGCTGCCATTATAGTAAGGTGGATTAGTGATATTTTCGTTATAGAGCGGATAAAAGCACCAAACTTGGCATGAGGCTTCCTTAGTGTGTAATGATGAATTTGAGAAGGGGTGCCCTCCGGAAACTTTAGAAAATTCATAGATTCCCTATAGTGAAAGTGGAAAATTTTCATTTTCTTAAGATTAAAAAAATCGTGATTTAGCAATGTACGTTGGAGATACATAAAATTTGATATCACACTTCTTAAAGAAAATTACATTTTACATCTTTTTTGTTCAATGCACTTTTTTTTTTATCCAATTCACCTTTTAAGAGATAATTATTTTTTTTTAGTTTTTTTTAGCTTTTTTTTTAACTGCAATAAAACTATACTTATTAGAGGTACATTAAATTTGAAGCTACTGTTAGAAAGGGAATTAAATTTTGCATTTTTTATATTCGTGACACTTTTTTTATCTGATTCACCGTTTACGAGATATTGAGGGTTTTTATACAATGTATAAACAATTTACCTTATCATACTGCCTCCTCCTTGTCCAATTATATTCAATAGTGATAGCACGTTGTAACTCGGGAGTTATTTCTTCTTTTTCAGCGTATCATCATGGAATTGAATTGGAGTCGTTGTGTGATTTGCCAACAAGACACTTCGGAACCTTTGAAGTGTCCATTGCAAAGCCGTGACCCAAGTGACAAGACAGGTGTGTACGCATCGTTCCTGAACAATGTTGAGCAGTTCAGTGTCATTGATGCTGTTCCAGTTGAACTTTTGTTTGGAAATAATGAAACAGTTGAAAATTTTGTTTCTCATTCTGCTGAATGGCACAAGTCTTGTCATTTGAAATTCAGTAGTTCTAAGTTAGCAAAGGCAAAGAAAAGAACACATAAACATGATACTGAAGAGAGAAGGCCCAGAAAACGCAAATCATTGGAAGTTACAAAATGTTTCCTCTGTGAAAAAGGGGAAGAGGAAAGTGTTCTTCATGAAGTTTCAACCTTTGATACAGACAAAAATATTCGGGACATGATCACTGAGCTGAACGACACCCAACTCTTGACTAGAATTTGTGGAGGGGATCTAATGGCAATGGAAGCTAAATATCATCTGTCTTGTATGGTCAAGTTGAGAAATCGCCATCGCAGTCTTATTCGCAAGCAAAGCCAAGTACCTGATGACATAGATAGCAAAATGAATGAGTCTCGGGCTTTTGTAGAACTGACTAGATACATTGAAGAAGCTGTCACATCTGGAACTCACCTCTTCAAATTATCTGAGATCCATTCTTTTCATGTGACTCGTCTTACGGAACTGAACATTAACAAACAAGTGAACAAGACACGGCTGAAGGATCGCCTGCTAGAAAAATTCCCTGAGGCACAAGAGCAGTCATATGGAAAAAACTCTGTTCTTGTATTCAAGGAAGACATGAAGAATATTGTGCACGATGTTGTGAAGACTCGAAACTTTTCAGAAGATGCACTTATTCTATCCAAAGCTGCTATGATCGTCAGAAAGGATATCTTGAGCCATAAAGGGTTTACTTTCACAGGTTCATTCTCAGCTCAATGTCAAGAAGACTCTCTACCCTCAAGTCTTAAACCGCTTGTTTCCATGATCTTGAATGGCTCCAATCTGAAAGATCAGAACAAGAATGACTCCCATGCAACACTTACTATTGGCCAGACCATCGTATTCAACACCAAAAAAAGGACCTCTCATTCTGCTGATAAGCCCAGGCATACTCTGGAGCGTGAACCACCTCTCCCCATTTACACTGGCATGAATGTGCATGCACTGAGCAGGAGCAAGACTCTCATACAGCAGTTATTCCATATGGGCATCTGTATTTCATATGACAGAGTTATGGAGATCGAAGGCTGGATTGCTACTTCTTCCTGTGAACGCTTTAGAAAAGATGGAGTGGTTGCTCCTGCATGTCTACGAAAAGAGTTGTTTCACAGTTGGCGCCCTGGACAACCTAGATCATAATCCCAGCTCAACCACTTCCCAAGTTCATTCCATGGGACTGGAATTAGCCTTTTTCAACTGCCGACCAAGATGGAAGCTGGTGTTAACAGACCTCCCATTACGATACCACCTTCTGGAAATGCAAAACACTCGCTCCCTGACAGCTACGCTTTTGTCCCAGCCGTTGCTTTGAAGACCACAGCTGTCGCTGTGCCAGAGTGTAGTGTATCTGAAGTTACGAGCTGCTTAGATGAAGCTATAACACAGGAACGCAGGTGGATAGAAGATGCACTGCCCCATCTGGAGACAAAATTAACTTGTGGAGATGCCATTGCATGGGCTGCCTACCACGCCTCCATACAACCTCCAGTAGAAGATCCTCCAGCATTACATGCACTCCTTCCACTTTTCTATGAAAAGTCTGCCACTCCTGCTATGATCAAGCACGGCATGGATGTTCTGAGACAAGCAGTAGAATTCCTAATTCCTGGTCAAATCCCTGTCACAACATTTGACCAACCTCGGTTTGCTCTAGCAAAGTGCATACAGTGGAAATGGCCAGACACTCATGATGAGAAAGTACATGTCGTTATGCTAGGCGGTCTTCACACAGAAATGGCCCTCTGGAATACATTGGGGGATGTATTGGATGGTTCTGGTTGGACAACAGCCCTCACGGAGGCAGGTGTAGCATCACCTGGGACAGCTAATTCATATCTGAAAGCAGCACACCTAACTCGTACCAGGCATGCCCACCAAACAACTCTCTTGACCCTGCACAATCTCCAGTGAGGGTTCCAAAGACTTTGTTTGCTTTAACGCCTGGAAAAACGACATGCAGAAAAAGAGTCCCACTTTCATGTACTGGGACCCAGTGGTCATGAAATATGAAACCTTAATTCTCATCTTCATCAGAGCTCACAGAGAGAAAAATTTCCCTTTGTATGTACAAGTCTTGGAAGAACTAGTACCACTCTTTTTTGCCTTGGATCACCAAAACTATGCACGATGGATGCCTGTCCACATAAGACACATGAAATCCTTGCCTGTATCCATGCTTGTTAGTTGATGTGGGAGATACTGAACTGATTTTAACAATAACCCCAATAACTCGTAAACGGAGAATCAACTGAAAGAAATGTCACGAATAAGAAAGATGCGAAATTTAATTTTCTTTCTAAGAGTGGTTTAAGAGTTAGTGTATCTCTAACCAATATTGTTTTATTGCAGTTAGAAAAAAAAAATTATCTCTTAAAATATGAATTGGATAAAAAAAAGTGCATGGAACAAAAAAGATGTAAAATTTAATTTCCTTTAAGAAATGTGATATCAAATTTTATGTATCTTCAACCAATATCGTTTAATCAAGAATTTATTATCTTACAAAAATGCATTTATTTTTCACCTTCAGTATAGGGTATATATATATATAATTTTTAAATTTCCTGAGAGCACCCCTTCTAAAATTCATTACTAGACCCTAATGAAGCCTCATACCAAATTTGATGCTTTTATCCGCCGTGTAACGATAATGGCAAAATTTGTCGCTAATCCACCTGACTATTACCCTGAGAGCCGTGAGCGAGACCATGGTGCGGTCAGTAAAATCATCCAGGGCAAAGTAGAAAGTGAGGTAGGTGATGATGAGCAGTAGTGTAGTGGGCACGTACAGTCGGCGGCAAAAGTCCTGTCGCCTCACTTGCTTCACTGAGGCACGCAATGTTCATAGACTCGAGATTAATAGGTGTAGAAAACGTGCGTATTTCTCGAGTCCATGAACACTGTGCGTCTCGGTGAAGCAGGTGAGGCGACAGGACTTCTGCCGCCGACTGTACAGCTCCGGACAGATCAATGGTCCACACCCCATCCATCAGCGACTTGGTTTGGTCCTCGTGGGATCTGGTAACAGTTGCAGGTGGAGGGAGGGGGGATGTTAGTGGGAGAGGAGGAGAGAAATGTTGGCGGAGCTATATAGGAGTGTAACGAATGATCAGGTAGAGAAGACGTGTGTCAGGAAGAATGAATGAAGCATACACTGTGAACGGTATCGAATCACCAATAGTATAAAGCAGGGTTCTTTAAACTTTTTCAGTCGTGACCCAGTTTTTACTATGACATCATTCTCGCGACCCATACAGAAAGATCTTTTACAAATGACCAGAATTATCAACCTAAGAAAATACAAGGCCAGAAACTGAAACGTAATAATTATGATAAAAAGGCATTCTAACCAGAATTATAAACACTGCCTCACCTACCCCTCCCTCTCTCTCTCATTCTCTCTCAAGAAGGCTAATATTTGTGCAATGAATTTGTTTTATTGATAATTAAATATATGAATATTCGATTATAAAAATATGTTAGGTGGATTCATGTATGAACTTCATATTTATTTTATTGTCACGAACATTATTATTCTATTTTATTCATGTATTTATTTTTGTGAACCTGCGACCCAGTTTGGAGGAATTCGGAACCCGTAGCTTGAAGAATCCGAGTTTTAAGAAGTGCATACTGCATTAACATAGGTGGATATAGGAGAGAAGAAATGTGATGATTTGAGGCGAGGGTGAGGAGGAAGAGGGTAAGAAAAATGAAGGTGATTAGTTGAAAAGTAATAACAAACCAATATAATTAGAATATCTGTTACATTATATCCTTTAAATAAAGGCACTGTCTTTTGTTCACCATCGTAGTGGGATAGACTACTGAATATATATTATCCTTTGGATATTAGACAGCTATCCCTGTATTCGTTTTATCCCTCGATCTTGCCCCGTAGGGGGGTATTGCCTGTAATGATGTGGGCAATACTTTAAGGGTTTTGGCGCCCCTTCAGCCCCAGCCACTAGCTTACATTTCTTCAACTGTCCCTCCTTTCTTCCTATTTCCTTCTTGCTTGCAGTCACGCCTCTCTATCACCTTTTCCTGGTGCTATATGACCTCGCTGTTGCGCCACCTAATATCAATCAAATACCTTGTGCTAGTAGTCCACCCTATTTATCACCCTAATTGTGTTGTTGATCGTATTTTGATTCTCAATATGTAGAGGTTGATTGATTGATTGATATTAGGCACCGCAACAGCGAGGTCATATAGCGCCAGAAAACGGTGATAGAGATGTGAGACAGCAAGCAGGAAGGAAATAGAAAGAAAAGAGAGATAGTTGAAGAAATGTAAGCTAGTGCTGGGGCCGAAGGGGCGCCAAAACCCTTAAAGTATTGCCCACATCATTACAGGCAATACTCCCCTACGGGGCAAGCACGAGGGATAAAAGGAATACATGGATAGCTGTCTAATATCCAAAGGATAATATATATTCAGTAGTCTATCCCACTACGATGGTGAACAAAAGACAATGCCTTTATTTAAAGGATATAATGTAACAGATATTCTAATTATATTTGTTTGTTACTACTTTTCAACTAATCATCTTCATTTTTCTTACCCTCTTCCCCCTCACCCTCGCCTCAAATCATCACATTTCTTCTCTCCTATATCCACCTACGTTAATGCAGTATGCACTTCTTTAAACCCGGGTTCTTCAAATTACGGGTCCCGAATTCCTCCAAACTGGGTTGCAGGCTCACAAAAATAAATACATGAATAAAATAGAATAATAATGTTCGTGACAATAAAATAAATATGAAGTTCATACATGAATCCACCTAACATATTTTTATAATCGAATATTCATATATTTAATTATCAATAAAACAAAATCATTGCACAAATAATAACTTTCTTGAGAGAGAATGAGAGAGAGAGAGGGAGGGGTAGGTGAGGCAGTGTTTATAATTCTGGTTAGAATGCCCTTTAATCATAATTATTGCTTTTCAGTTTCTGGCATTGTATTTTCTTAGGTTGATAATTCTGGTCATTTGTAAAAGATCTTTCTGTATGGGTCGCAAGAATGTTGTCATAGTAAAAACTGGGTCATGACTGAAAAAGTTTGAAGAACCCTGCTTTATACTATTGATGATTCGATACTGTTCACAGTGTATGCTTAATTCATTCCTCCTGACACACGTCTTCTCTACATTACCTCCTATATAGCCCCGCCCACATTTCTCTCCTCCTCTCCCACTAACATCCCCCCTCCCTCCACCTGCAACTGTTACCAGATCCGACGAGGAACAAACCAAGTCGCTGGTATCATATCAAAATATAATCATAAAACAACACCTTACATCAACTCAACTCCCTCAATTATTATTATGAGTTGCTGCAAAATCATACACGTGTTGTTTTTTACTACCAAGATATTTATTACGATGGAAGGAAAGTGTCGGTGGATATTTGATTGTGGCTTTACCTCTGAAGTCCACACTTTATAATCCCTCCTGTAAAATTAAAAATTGTGTAAGGAAGTTCCAAGTTCAGGTCCAATTTTTTTGGAGATGTTTAATTAAAGGCATTGCACGTTCAGGATAATACACATTATTAATAAGGGGAATGGATGGATGAAGGTACAATATTCTAGAGTTGTGTTTCCATCGGGGATATTTGTGCGAAATTTAAAAACGTTATTAATTATTTCAGATATTTGCTGTTTTTTTGACTGAATTAATTTGAGCATCTGGGAGTGTTGCATGCCCGGGCTCCAGAGGAAAGGAACCACCCACTGATAAGATACAGAATATCCAGTAAAATAACGATTGAAGAAAGTGATACAACTTTATGTCAATGATAGAGAAGCTGTAGTGAAACAGCAAGAGGGGAAGAAAATATGAGATGAAACGGTATTGATTTCATGATGCCCAAGAGCGTTGTAAAGGTTGAGCCAACACACACATCAAAGCTTTACTTAATACAGGGACGGATGAGACTCCTGTACAACACCCCAAAACTGTATCGGAATATATTAGTAAGCAATTGAAAAATGCAGCAATGTGACCTGAACCACGCCCGAGACCTTGTTGCACACATGTTGGTTGCCCTGTTATAATAATTGATAAGTAAACAAACACAAGACAACTCCACACGTGCTCTAGGATTGTGTTGACGCATAATATTGTACACATTTGAGCTTTATCAACAAAGGTATGGTTGTTGAACCACCTCAAAAGAAGCCTAGACGTTCAAATTTTCCTGAAGAAAATATACAAATGCTAATAATTGATGTAAGTAAGAAGAAGCACTGTTTCATTGGAAATATGATAGTGGTGAAACTGTGAGCTCCAAGGCGATAGAGCATTAATGTGCACAAGCTGCCTCCATCCCCGTCACGGCTTATCTTGGTTGACGTTTGTTTGGACAGGTCTCGCAGTCACTACCACTTTCGTTTTCTCTCTTTTCAGTTTTTGCAGCATATACATTTTTTATTTTTTATTTTCATTGTGCTCAAACTACGCAAAACAAAAATTTTCGCTACATATTTTGTTGTTTTTGACCACACTTATAATAATATGGTATCAGTAATGACGTCAAACCAGTTATCGTTAATGTTGTGTAAACGAGAATGTTTGCATAATATCCGAGTCGGTCAGCGCTAGGCACCCCTTGAGGAGCCTTAGCTTACTAAGGCGTCGTAACTCGGAACAATATGGCGGCCTCCATGTTTTGAGCCTGGAAAGTTGTTGTTGCTGGGTTGAGAGTGCAGTAAGCTTAGGCGCCTCATGGCCTACAATTTTCCTTGGAGCGTAGGTTCAACGGTCGGGGGAACTGGTATATTTTCTGCCCATTAAGCTGGCCAGTCGCGAGGGTGAATTGCGATACTCTCTGCATCTTACTTTGTTGTGAGATCAATGCATAGAGAAGAAAGGGAAAGTAATACAGGATATGAAACGCCAAGTAGTAACACAACTTGCCAGCCTACTCGATTTTTTTTCTTTT
The DNA here is from genome assembly GCA_033782935.1 of Petrolisthes cinctipes. Lineage (NCBI taxonomy): Eukaryota > Metazoa > Arthropoda > Malacostraca > Decapoda > Porcellanidae > Petrolisthes > Petrolisthes cinctipes. Next base: position 173,289 of record JAWQEG010000945.1, on the reverse strand, counting down.
AATGTTTCGACACTGAACATAGGCTTCTTCAAGCCCGTTACCGTGGTCCAGGTCAACTGATACCCACTCACACACACTCATACGTCTCAACCTCTGAGGTCCCAGCCACAGAGGAAGGGAACTTATAGTTAGTTACTGAAACTCGATTTGGAAATGTAAGTGTCTTCAGCTCCTCACTTGAGAGGATTCGATATCCCAACCTATAGGTTACGAGTCCAGAACACTAACCCCTTAGCCACATCCCCTCTATTGCATAAGAAGGTAGCTAAAAACTTGTCTGAGGAAGACAATCCCCAGTTTCTTCCCAAACGACAGTGCAAGGAATTAGCTACTGATAGACAACTGGTGTCTGCGAATAGGAAAATGGCTCAGACATTATCAAACAACACCAGCGCTTCCTTCATGATCATATTACAGGCTTTACTGCACCAAATCTGACCTGATAGTCACCAAGGGTTTTATAGTGGCAAACAAAACTACGGTATATTATACAGGTTCACCAATTCCATCATTTGTTTGGGTAAGTTTTGTAAAAAATTTGGTTCCAGCACAGATTATTTGTCTTGCCTTCTTTGAGACCCTGCATCCACTGTACAAAGAAAGGAGGGACAAAATAAGTTGTGTATACGTAGCCAATGCTTCAAGTAGTAAATACGAGCAAACGTCATCATTTTGTCCTAAGGATCTTCGTTATGTTTCAGTGGGTAACGCCAAAGTTGGTCTGTTTGGGTCAGTCTTCAAGCAGCTCATGGAAAAAACCTGGGTTTGATTATGCTATACCTAAGCATAAGTGGTACCAAAAAGTTTTCTTTCACATGAAGGATATTACTGCACTCAACGCTAACATACTTCAGAGCTTATCAACAACCAGAAGGATACAATGAAGGAACTGATGTCAGAGATGTATAGAGAGATTTTGACGAGTATGGTGCCGACAAAGAAATTAGCTACCTGTAACATCTTCCTCTGACACATTTGATGACTCATCCACTCAATTACATTGTCTCTGATAAAACAGTTAGCTAGGCCGGCAGCTCTTCGTCCTCTGCATCAATCAGTACAGAGTGAAACTTCGGATAAGAACAGTCTGTCAAGGGAATAAATACTATTCCCTAACGAGAGGTCCAGCGTATTTGGTTTCAATGAACATGCAATATCATATATTTTCAAAAGAAATTCATTGTTTGCCTACCGTCAACACAGAAAATACCAGTGCAACTATACTTTTACTAAAACGACCACATGGATGGACTCAATACACAAGCACCTTATATTCTTGTCACAATTGGCTACACACTCACGGATAACATTTCAAATACACAAACAAAACCCTTGAATAATTACACATATTCAAAAACACATGGACATCACAACTACCAAAACCGAAATTAAGGAGACGGAGAGAAGAGGGGAGTGGAAGTGGAGGAGGAGGGAGAGTGTAGGTGGAGCTTTTCATACGTCACAGTCAACACGTCACTATTTGTGTTCGTCTCCATGTCTGGCAAATCCAGTTCATGCTTCTTGGTATAGGCACAAGTGTCTTTATAATTTACAATTAGTGATTCATGATACTCTTATAAATTAGGACATTGTGTGTACTAAACTCTAGCGAACGCTCGTACTGATACGAGTGTTCGTTACAGAGTTATTCTGAAAAAAAACGAGCTTGCAATGTCTCTGAAACCCTTACTAGGGGTGTGTTGTGCACATTATGGCTCATGAATGGATGTGTGATTGGTAAGGACATGAGCAGACTGACTCTGACTGCATAACACACCCTTGTATTCTATCTGCCACTGCACTCATACCAAGGAGTCATCTCACTGTTAAGTATGATATTTAAGACACCAAATTTAAAAACCCTGTGTGTACAGTATGATGCTCTCCTTTGTGATGTACTTGAAAAAATCCCTTTTTCAGCTTGGCACATACCGTGTTAGGTGCAGAAAAATTCACCTATAAGAAACCTGACATATGGTATATAATCCGCTACTAGTGAATCTTGCAATAAACTGAAAGCCAGTGTTTGTCCACGTAGTTACTCAACTATGAAGTCCGGCTCATTGAAATTTGCATTTATATAAAACCATAATTTTCATTATTATCATTACTCCAAGATATCTTCATTATATACTCAGTTTGCAATTGTGGTATTTATTTTTATAGGTTCATAATGGAACATAAATGTCATAATAAAATGAAGATTGATTTATAAAGAAAATCATAAGAATTCATGCAATATGAGTATACAAACGGTTTCCTTTATAACAGACCTCGCACGTCATTTTCATTAACAGGAAAAAGATTGAAATACAGTTCTAACGCCAATGCATACAGCCCTCAGTGAAATATTAAAGGTATGAATCTTGGGCCAGACAGTGACTCACAGTCCAGTAAGGGAGATAAGGAATTCATACTCTCTACCCTGGATGTCCTAGGAAATCCTCTCCTCGGCTGTACACTCACAATCCAAAATTTGTATCCAGGTCTTGTTGAAGTTTCGAATCATTTGACATACGAGTGATGCAATTACAACGCTTATCCTGTTTTACATTTGCTTGAGCTCGCTTAATACTCGATCAGGCTATTTGAATTAAGCCTTGATATATATTTTGGATTGCGAGTGTACTGTACCTACAGTATATATAAATACTCACGTGCCACTTATATAATATGTGGAGAGGTTAGAAAAGGTGAAGATGACAGTGACGTGGGTCTTTTCCCCCTTCTCTCCTCCCACTGTCTTCGACCCCTTCACGTAATACTCCAACAACCGACGACCACTCTGCAAAACATAATGACTTGATGAACAGAATATGTTTTCCTGGTGGAAATGTGAAAATAGAAATAGAAAAGATTTTAATTGAGAAATAAATAGTTATTTGAGAGTAGTGAGACTTACTAGGAAATGGATGCTCTCATTTTGAAGTGTTAGTCTGCTGGCACTCAGCGTTGAGCGGATCAGTACCCGACATTCTTGGACATCAAATGGGTACATGGTTAGGTCGAACTGGCAGATGGACTGAACTGTCAGTGGTCGGATTTCTACCATATCATTTTTGCTGCCCTCAAACTGTTGGTCTGTCAGAAGCATGTTTTTGAGGTAATAAGTGAAGTATACGGAAACGGTTCATTATATAATTTCATGAAAGACATGTAAAAGAGAGAATGCATGTTGATAGAACATTCCATGAAGCAAATTGGTTGTAGTAAATTAGGGCAAGGAGTTCTGGCTTGTGTGGGCTTCAAAGAGGGAGTGAATGCTTCTTTGTTATCATTTGTTTTCGAACATTGAAGAAGGTGAGGACTAAGTATGTGTGAGGTTCGAAATCCTGCCATTTGCGTTTGAAGTCTCACAAATATTTGTCATGGAGAAAAGTAATGGAAAGTAGAGCTGACAACCTAAAAGACTGAAATTACAATCTAACACTCGTACGAGGGAGCTGGATAGGAAAGGTATGGACATGAGTTAACAGAGTTGCCGTTCCGTGGAAATATGGTCTGTTAGTGTGGAAACAAAGGAGCATCACCTTCATGATGTGGTTATTGGCTCCGTTTTCCACAACGCTGTGGATATTCTTTCCACACATTTAAATTTTGTGTTTTTATAGCATAAAAAATGTAGTAAAATTGTTGCAAAATATATAACTGTTTCATTTATCCTTCTGATGATTTTCATACCAGTGAACTTGATGAAGCATCTTTTTGAAACCCAGTTTGGGAGGTTATTTGGTGACGTAGGTGTAGTTTAGCTCGTGGAAAACCTGATCAGGTCTGTTAGTTCCTTCTCTTCCGAGAGTGAGTCTGGTTGTTTCTGCCGTCTGTCAGCGTCTGTGGAAGAGCTGTCAGTGGACTGTGTTTCCTGCTAGCAATCCTCTTCGATTAGGTAAGTTAAATTCATATTTCACTTGGATATGTTTTCAAATATCTTATAGTTAAGTGTACCTTAAGACCAATCAAACGTTTTCTATTAATTGTTATTTACTGTACAGGGTTATTAAAGCTAAAGAAAACCTTGTAATAAATGGGATGACTGTAAAATAAAGTAATAAAATCATTGTGTATTTCAGCTGGGCTACAGTTGAATCGTTCCCAACATTTGAATCTGATTTCAGTACGAAGGTAATTGGATATATAGCTTGCACTTCAACTTTTATATACAATTCCAATCAGCAGGTGTTTTATTGGAATTTAGAGGCAGATATTATTTATAGACCATGATTTTACCATTACTTACTGTTTATACATATTGTAGCTTATGTTATATGGCTACGAAGAGGAAACTGAGACAGGAATGGCTGATGAACCGTGATTTCCAGCCATGGCTTTCTCCTCTTGAAAATAACCCGACTAAGGCGTTCTGCAGTACGTGCAAAACGCAGATGAATGCCGAGCTAACCACCATCAAGCGACATAAGGTACACAAGGAACGATTTACGTTTATATAATTAGCTTTGCTGTACGAGTTAATAATCCTGCATCAATGACGTGCATCTTAGGGTACAAGGAGTAGCTACCAGTGAGTAGTTAGGGATATTAAATTCCTCAGCGCAAAAATAATCAGTTCTATATATCAACGCAGTATACTTGCCATTTAGTTCAGGAGTCTCTTTGGATATGTGTCCTCACAACAGACGCTAGTACCCCTTTTCTTTATAACTTGATCCTGGAACCGTCAATTGCTATGTTGTCTAAGAATGTATTATATTCATTACAGACATCCAGACTGCATGTGAAGCTGCTACAGGAGACAGAGACCCAGGAGGCGGCACAAAGTGACAGGCCGGATGAGGCGGCCCGTATCAGTGCTGGGGTGGCTAGAGCCACCATTCTTCTGGCGTGTTTTATCGCAGAACATAACCTCCCTTTTTTGACAGCAGACCATTTGGCGGATTTAATGAAGAACATGTTTTCTGATTCTGTCATTGCCCAGGGGTTAAACATGAAACGGACACTCTGCACTGAAGTGACAAAGATCCTTGGGTGAGTTGTAACTGAAGACCTTATTGCTCAGTTAAAAGCAAATAAATTTTCTGTGATTGTAGATGAGTCCACAGATACTGGTACGGTAAAATGCTTTGCTGTCATTGTACGTTTCATTGATGCAGTTAATTTCCGCTTGAAGACATCCATGTTAGAACTCATAGACATATACAGTAACAACAATCAGGGACAAGGGTCAACAGGGAAAAACTTATTTGACATATTACTTAAAACATTTGCCAATTACCACATACCACTCAGTAATTTCATTGGTTTTGCGGCAGACGGAGCATCTAATATTATGGGGGAATACAACTCTCTGAGCAGTAGGCTAAAAAAGGATCTACCGGGTATCACTGTGTTGAGGTGTATCTGTCATTCTATCCATCTGTGTGCCTCCGAGGCGGCTAAAGAGCTCCCAAGACAATGTGAAGACTTAATAAGAAATATCTATACATTTTTCTCCCACAGTGCTAAAAGGAGGCATGAGTTACTTGAGTTCCAGTCCTTCTGTGAGACAAAACCCCACAAACTTTTACATCCCTGTCAGACTCGCTGGCTTTCCCTTCATAATGCTGTGGAGAGAGTAATAGAGCAGTGGCAACCATTAAAATTATATTTTAATCTAAAAGAATTTGAAGAAAAACTCAGAACAATTGAAATTATTAATAAGGATATGATGGACCCCTCAGTTTTTCTCTTTTTTAATTTTCTAAATTTCATTCTACCAAAAGTAACAAGAGTTAATCTACTCTTCCAGAGGGAAACCCCAACTGTTCACCTTGTCTATGAAAATATCTTACAATTGTATAGAGATTTGCTTGGATGTTTTTGCCGTCCAGATATTGTAACAAAGACAGACCTCATGCAGTGCGACCCTTCAGCTTCCTCACATCATTTACCGCTCAGTAATATTTATCTTGGAACATGCCTTGCTTCAGACAGATGCGTACAAAGACCAGAATATGGTAAATTACGTGAGAGATCGTTGTCGGAAATTCATGATAACATTGTGCCAACAGATGAAGAAAAGATTCGACTTGAATGATAAGCTGTGGGAGATGTGTTCCTACTTGTCCCCCCCAAAAGTGCTAGATAACAATTCAAGAATTAGCTTGCCATCCATGTATGATTTGGGAAAATATGTTCCAAGGATTTACAATAGTCATGAACAGCTGCAGATAGATTCTGAATGGCGAAACCTAAATACCACGACACTACCCAAACAGCTGGTTGAGAAGGATGTAAAAATTATAGATTTCTATAGGATTTTGTCTGGAATAACAGATAATGAGGGTAATTATCTTTTCAGGCAATTCGCAACCTTTGCTTTAGAGGTGATGTCCTTGCCTACATCTAATGCAGATGCAGAGCGCCTTTTCTCTAAATTAAATTTAATAAAGACTGACACAAGGAATCGTCTACAGAATGATTCCATAAATGCTCTTATACATTTATCAGAGTCAGTTAAGTCAGACGGATGTTGTGCTAAATATAATCCCTCGCATAACATGATGCAAAGTATATTGTAAAAAAAGTAATATTAATGTGATGTGTAAATATGTTATGAAAGTTTATTGGGTTGATTTATACATTTAAATATACTTTTTCAAAAAAATTAATCGGTTCTTTGATTGCCATGAACATGTAGGGAAACTGCTGACAAACTTTAATATATACATTAGTTACGCCTTTATTATTGATTTTCTCAGAGTTATATCTCGACAGAAAACGTTGTGTTTGTTCGTATGTGTGTTTCATCCACGGCCAGTGTGGATGAGACGGTAACACTGCTGATGAGTAGCCGGACGGAGTCTCACCCCAAGCTTCCTGGAGTGAAGACGTGTTCCTGGGGCTCTGCCTGTGTTGTTGTTTGTCTTGTTTCAACGTTCTTGTTTGTGTGTTGTTGTGTCTGTGGTGTTATAGGGGTTGTTTATATTTTCTATCTCGTTTTTTTGTGTGGTTTTGCTGTTTGTGGTTTATTTGTTTTATTGTGGTTCTGTGTGTGTATGTTCGTGTGTGTTAAGTTGTTCGCTTCCCATCTAGGCCTTGCCTGGCCTGATGGAGAGCGTGGATTCGGATGTGGCTTCCTGCCTGCAGGCCGACTTGGCCATGTCGGAGGAGGATGAGTCTCCTATCGAGGATCACTGGCCTGAGCTGCCTTCTCGCAACCCCCCCCCCCTCTCCTCGGTCACTCCGCAGCTCAGGTTGCAGCCTTCTACCTCCTCAACTTCTACCAAGCGACCTGTTGATGTCTCGTCCGACTCCTTGCAGGATTCCGATGGTGTGGACTGTTTGCCTCCGGCTGCCAAGACTGCCAAGGGTGCTTCAGCTGTGCTTGACGTACCTTCTCTGCCTCAACGTGGTGTTTCTTCCTTATATATCAACTCCTTGCCCACGTCAAACCTTCCTGCTTTTGCCCCAAGAAATGCCTATGTCAAGCTCTCCTTCTCTGGGAACCCATCTATGGACACAGTTGCTTTGGTTGTCTGATGTCAACATGGCCTTCCAGCTGCAGCGTGAACTGGCTGTAGTGAAGATGGCTGCTGTCACCTCCCGGTTTGTCTACATCTCTAGGAAGCGTCAGGATATCATTGATAGAGTGAAGGCTGGTGAATTTTTGTCTCTGCCTCTCATTCTTGAAGACTCACCAGAGAGGCCTCGTAAGTTCCCCAGCTACATCCTTACCCGTTTTCCTATTGATGTTGACCCGAAACTTGCTAAGGGATACCCTGGTGTGTACTTTGCCCGTCGTTTTTTCCAAGATGGTTCCCCCATTAGCCGTATTGTTGTTGTCTGGAGTCAACCTGATCCACCTCCAAATGAGATTTCCTTTGATTTCCTCCCTTGTCTTCCACCGTGTGAGGTGAGGAAACTTCATAATGAACAGCCTTGGTGCTACAGGTGCTGGGGTGTGGGGCATATCTCCCGGTACTGTTCTGCCAGGCCGAAGTGTGCATGGTGTACTGCCGACCAAGATTCCAAGACGTGTCCTGTCAGGGGCGAACCATCACGTCCTGCTGCCTCAACCTCTGAGCCTTCACCTCCTGAAGATACGTCTCGATGGAAGTGTCCACGATGCCTTCAGCCAGGGGTTAACGTGTGGCATGGATGTACTCGACGTCAGGTCCAGGCTCGTGTCTCTACTATTGCTCCGCCTCCACCACCACCTCCCCAGTCTGCTCCTCCTACCAGCCCTGCCTCACCTCCAGACCTGGCCCTCCGCAAGTCTGTTGCTACCCTCATGGCACGATGTACGGCTCTCGAAAACCGCTTTTCTGCCCTTGAAGCCAGGATTGATGGGCTAGTTGCCGCCCAGGCGGCCAATGACTCCAAACTCTCCACCTTGGTCGAGACTCAGCAGGCCATCATCTCGACTGTAACTACCCTTACCGAAAAGATGGATACTGTTGCATCTCGCCTTGAAAAGCTTTTCGAGTCAGTCCCTTCTCCTGGTCCATCTTCTTCTCCAGGTCGCTCATCTGCCCCCACTCACCGGACTTCTAACTCGAAATACAGAGTTCGCTAGTGATTGCCGGCTGGATGTCATCTCCTGGAATGTATGTGGTATCACCAGTTATGCTAAGCTCACTCAACTCAAGGCCTATATTTTTCGTCATCATCCCAGTGTTAATTTTCTCCAGGAAGCATTTCCAGGACAGCCGCTCGCTGCTGGGCAAGCTCCTCCTCTCTCGGGTTATGTGCCATATGTTCATCTGGTAAGGAATGGTCTCCTGACTTACATACATAGCTCCTTGCCACATCGCCTTCTCCGTACCTCCACTGATCCTGACATGACCTTTCAGCTATTTGAGGTTCTACCTGGGAATGGAGTACTACAACTATGTAATATCTATTCTGCCCCAGCTAGACTAACTCTTGAGGCTCTTCCTTCTCCAACAGTGCGTGGTATGGTTTATATGGGAGATTTTAATGCTCGGCATTCTGATTCGGGTGATGGTTTTGGCTCTATTAATCGTAATGGTGTTCGTCTCCTTTCATACATCCGCAAGCATCATCTGACACACTGGGACACTGGCAGTGCCACTCATTGCCGGGGAGGTACTCTGGATTACATCCTCTCGTCTGGCCTGATAGCATCTCGGGTCCTGTGCTCCTCCGTGCCAGACTTATTCTCTGATAACAGCGCTCATCAGTTTCATTATTCTCTAACTGTTGGGTCAAGTGCTTCAGCCACTCGTTTGTGTATTGCTGTGCCCCCTAAATATTGCCCGACTTCCATCTTATTCATGGCCCATGTATTCCCTACATTTGACATATCATCAACTGAACAGTTGTACTCTGATCTTGTATCTGCTACTCCAGCATCACCATACTGCCCACTCCTGGACGCTGGATGCACGTATACAGGAGGCAAAGGAGGAGGCTGAACGTGATGGCCTATTGTTTCAAGCCAACCCAACCCCTGACCTGCTCCATCGTTACCAGATGTCTAGGGACGCTTTAGTTGCCCTGCAGGAGTGTGCTCACACTGAGTTTTGGCAGCGGTTCACTGACAGCATCAACCAGCAAACAAGTGTGGCTTCTATGTGGCACCTCATCCGTCGGGTTGTTAAAAAGACACCGGCCACTGCTCGTCATCACACTCCCGCCGACTATGCCCAAACAACTTGTCGATGCCTGGTCAGAATCTACCCCAGCCAGTCTACCCATCCACATACAAGATGCACTCACTTCCCGTGCTGCTGTTCATCGGCTACGTCTAATGTCTGCTCTGTTGCAAGATGATGACGATGATGCAGAGGAGATAACTGAGGAGGAGTTGCACCGTGCTCTCTCTTGGGGTAGAGCTTCTTCCCCTGGTGATGATGGTATTACTTATGCTGTGTTGCGCCTACTTCAACAAGTTCCTGGGAACCCTCTACTTCTACTGTATAATCTTTGTCTTCGTGATGGTAGTGTACCACGAGCCTGGACCAGCAGCACAATAATACCCATCCCTAAGCCCAGCACTGCGAAGTTCAGGCCTATTTCCCTGACATCCTGTTTTTTGTAAAGTTGTGGAGAGAATCTTACTCAATCGTCTCATGTACAGACTGCAAGATCGCCTTTCTCCATGGCTGTTTGGTTTCCTTCCCCAGCGGAGCACACACCACTGCCTAGTCGACCTGTACACTCGCCTTAACAGGGACAGTGTGGTGGCCTTCATTGACCTTCGAAGTGCCTTCGATGTTGCTAATAGAGACGTCATTTTGGATCAACTGGTTGACTTTGGGATAAAGGGTAATCTATTACGGTGGATACAGGGCTACCTGAGTAACAGGACCTCCCGTGTGTTTTTCAGTGGTGTACTCAGTCCTTTGCGCAGTTTTCATCTTGGTACGCCTCAAGGGGGTGTTCTCAGCCCATTGTTATTTAATATTCAGATGCATCGGCTGCTCACTTCACTCCCTGATATACCTGGAACTACAATTACGTGCTATGCTGATGATATCTGTGTTCATTCTACCTCACCAAGGGATCTCCAGCAGTTTTTTTACTCCTTCTCTGTGTCCTCCTCTCACTGTAGCATTATTGTCTCCCCCAGATAAGAGCAGAATATTCACCTGCCGCCTTCCTCAAGCTTGGCCAGTGTTCACCATTGGAGGGACTGTCATTCCCATGTGTTCCCAGTATCGCTACCTGGGCGCACCAGTCAATATTTGGCCAATTTTCCCTGCCAGACCTCAAGACCATCCCTTTGTCCAGGACTTATTGGGTCGTCTCCAGCGCCGACTTACGCCACTCCAATGGCTCACTAACAACTCCTCGGGCATCTCCATCCTAGTAGCCAGGACTATCTATATTGCTTTTATCCGTTTAGTTGTTGATTACCTCTCCCCTGCTCTCATTCAACTTCACAGGGCTACTCTGGAAACTTTAGAAAAATTTCAGAATAGAGCAATGAGAATAATTCTCGGTTGTCCAATGTCGACCAGGATAGTAAACATGCAGCGTAAGTTGCGTCTTCCCCCGTTAGTGGAGAGAATTTATTCTAATGTTACTTGCTTCACTGTCAAGTGCCTCCATTTCCCACATCTTTCACCCCATTACTCTCAGTTAGTCAGGTCTTCTCTTAGACCAAACTACCCGGTCCCTCCCATACTGCCTGCTGGACGTATTCTTATAAGGTCTGTTTCCTCTATGCTCCGTAGTCTTAATATAGATATAATGGTTGCAGACGTCCCCCCAGGGCCCCCTCCGTGGATGCTGCCAACACCTGATTTGAGCTTCACACCTACTTCCAAGTTGGAACTGCCTTCTCTACAGCGGCAGTTGGCTCTGGAACACATAGAAACAGTGACGTCCTCCATCACAGACCCATACTGCCTCTACACTGATGACTCATTGCAAGTGGATGGTGCAGCAGGTTGTGCCGTTTTCTTACCTGACATGGAGTCACCTCCAGGGGGCTGGGTTGGCCGTCGTCTCTGTAACCACTCTAGCTCAACATTGTGTGAACTGTATGCCATTCTGGATGCTGTTAGTCTTGTTTGTCAACGTAGAGTGAATGCTGCCATTTTTTGTGACTCCAAACCTGCCCTTCATTCCCTCTCTAGTGTTCAGCCCACACACTCTACTGTTGTTCAGCAGATTTTATCGTTTTTGTCCTTATTGCGTCATCGTAAATTGACTGTCCAATTTTTATGGGTGCCATCCCATGTAGGTTTACGTCACAATGGTACAGTTGACAGACTCGCAAAGGAAGCCTGCCATCTGCCTCCTCGTGGTGTTGGACGCCCTCTCTCCCTGACATGTTACCTCTCTAAAGTCCGCTCCGCCGCTCTCCTCCCTGTACAGCGACGCAGGGATGCAGAGAGGCCCTTCAGCATCTCCATCACACATTATGAGTCTGTCTGCCGTCACAAATATTCCTACCGTCGTCGAGGCCTCATGGTTCGAAGGCACAATGTAGTCTCTGCTCGTTTGAGGCTTGGCTACCGGCCACCGTGGCAGGTTGCTGGGATGCAGGGTGAGCCTCCCTTAACCGAGTGTCGCTTGTGTCGAGCGCCTCGTGCTAACACTGTAGAGCACTATTGCCTGGCCTGCCCCACTGTCCGACACTTGCTGCCCCTGGGCCTGCCACTTGATGTGGTTTGTCGACACCTGCTGAACCACCAGGTTCTGGAGGAACTTCTGGTTCGCCCCCCTCGTTTTGGTGGATTTATGTAGGTCATAATGTAAATATTTGTCTGTATGCTTGTGCTTCATTCTGTTATGTTTTCATGATGTGTGTTTGTGGTGTGTGTGTGCGTGTGTATGTGTGGTTGTAGTCATTGTATTCTCATGGGTCCCGCCTACCAGTATGTATTGTTGCCTGCCTGTTGATTGACGCTACTGAGCAATTAATTATAAAAAAAAAAAAGAGTAGCCGGACGAGAGGTACAGTCACTCATAAAAGTAAAGACACCCCCAGGTAAGACACCTTTTAAGTGGTGTGATATCGGTTCTGGTAACATTGTACAGCTGGTCACACTTCCGTGAGGCCCACCCAGAGTTGTCAATGTTGGCCGAGATAACCCCGAAACACTAGTTGTGAGCTCTGCTCTCTTGAACCATTCATTGGTGGGAGGGAGAAGTAAGGGGGGATTTGAGGAGGATAGGGGGGGTGCCTGCCTATACAAGAGAGGTGAGAAATTATTCTTGGGGAGGTGAAAAATGTGTGGAAGCCCAGTTATCAATTATTTATATACCAACATTCGTGTCAATTATTAACATCATTAAATGTAAGATTAAATTTTTAATATTATGATGTAACACAAAAACAACCGAGGTAATATTATTGTATACGGTATTTTTTCGTATAATATTCAATGGTTATCATCAAGCACTAAACGCTGAAAAATACTTACACAATAACTGAATAAGAATCATGAACCAGAATGCTCTTTATTAAATGAAGCAAATGTGAATACCTTTATATTACGTGTGTCAAGTGTTGATACCACTATCACACACTTCCATTTCCCCCGTATCTACCTGACAGTTTATAATGAAGGCTCTCATCCCTCACGTGATAGCAACCTTGTAATATTCTGAATACTTTTAATAATAGCCTGTTGTATTGAAATATTGGAATTTGACTATGAAACCCTTTTTTTGTCATTTGTCTCTTGGTAGCAAAAATTATTATTTGGTCTGTATCTCTCTTCTCTGTGTGCATCTCTCTTTTCTGTGTGCATGTAATATACTTATATAATTATATAAGCCAGTACACACACACATAACATAATGTTGGTGACAGAAGTTCTATTGGTTTTATCTGTCATGAGTTGCGAGAGAACTATATTCCTAATTATCTAAACATTGTAATAGTTCCATCAAGTAATACATGGGATGCACAGTTAAGGTTTCATCGGACATGTTAATAAAGAAGCTGGCAACTATTTTCAACATTTCTTAAAATTAAACTTTATTGAAGGCGTGTTAAGGTCTGAAATCCTGTGTTTCCCATCATACAACACCTTCCCAATACTCACACCGTTGTATTTGATGCCGTATTGGTCTTTACTGTCTTCTGCTATAAGGTTGATAATAGTGTGACATTCCATATACACTCTACCACTACTCACACCGTTGTATTTGATGCCGTTTTAGTCTTTACTGTCTTCTGCTACAAGGTTGATATTAGTGTGAATTTCCATATACACCTTGTCTTGTGAACTGACTGACTGCACCACCTTACACATCTTCAAGTCATCAGGACTGCCAACATGTTGGAGAGGGAATATTTCCACACTCAGTCTTCAATACCCTTACCAGTTTAGTGGTTTTCAACAAACTCATAATCCTCTTGGAGTATCAAAACTAATGTGGGCTAACGAGACTAGAGTCAACGTCAATCTCTAATTAATGAAAAAAAAAAAAAAAAAAAAACAGTTGACAAGCCTGTGGGTGCCAGACGCAATCTCCCTGGCCTCTGCTCACATGTATTATCTGCCAAAATAAAAAAAAATCGCTACCTAGAAACAGATGAAATACTGAGGGATTTATAGTAAATTATCAAACAGCACGTGTTCACTATATTCAATACAACGAGCTATTATTAAAAGTATTCAGAATATTACAAGGTTGCTATCACGTGAGGGATAATGAGAGCCTTGATATTTGACACGATTATAAACTGTTAGGTAGATACGGGGGAAATGGAAGTGTGTGTTAGTGGTATCAACACTTGACACATGTAATATAAAGGTATTCACATTTGTTTCGTTTAATATAGAGCATTCTGGTTCATGATTCTTATTCAGTTATTGTGTAAGTATTTTTCAGCGTTTAGTGCTTGATAATAACCATTAAATATTATACGAAAAAAGTACCGTATACAATAATGTTACCTCAGTTGTTTTTGTGTTACATCATAATATGAAAAAGTTAATCTTACGTTTAATGATGTTAATAATTGACACGAATATTGGTATATAAATAATTGATAACCGGGTGTATTTTCGTACTTTTATTAAAGCTTCCACTCATTTTTCACCTCCCCAAGAATAATTTCTCACCTCTCTTGTATAGGCAGGCACCCCCCCTACCCTCCTCAAATCCCTCCTTACTTCTCCCTCCCACCAGTGAATGGTTCGAGCGAGCAGAGCTCACAACTAGTGTTTCGGGGTTATCTCGGCCAACATTGACAACGCTGGGTGGGCCTCACGGGAGTGTGAACGTCAGAGGTGGTGTGGTGTGGGTTGTGTTTGGAGGAAGGTTGGTTTGCTCGAAACATTATCCCAACTCATGCTTCGTCTCATCTACCATTAGTTACAAATGTGTCGAGCAAATCAACTTCATCTCTCAAGCGCCCTCACTGACGTCACGTACACTGTTGCCAGAACCGATATCACAAGTATAAGAAGATGACTGGCCTGTGGGGGTCTTAATTTTTATGAGTGACTGTACACTCGTGATACATAATTTCTGACCAGAGTGTGAGGAGCAGAAATCTTCGAATCGCCTGGTATTGCTCATTTCCCCACCCAGTACACATATAGAGGCTGAGTTCGAATGCAGGGTATGTGTGTGTTGTGCCTGCCGTTCGTCTCTGGTTAGGGATTACGTATCACGAGTGTACACACTCTCCTAACGTGAGGAAGCATACACTGATGAACATACTTTAGATAAGTATTTTGGAGAGTGGGTCTTGCTTCGTGACTAATGACAGAATGTGCCTAAAGAGCTTTTGTCACTAATATTTTTATATAGGTGCATACGCGCATATACTGTACAGTTTATACTTTATGTACTAACCTCGTATGTACACTCTCCCAAAAAAGTATCGGCATTTAAACGAATGAACGAAAACGACAATAAACGTAGCATTATGGTACATTGCTTTGAAACCTTATAGATAGTGGTATTCCTGCCGATCAGTTGCCAATTATGCATATTCGTATTGCTTCATGAGTCAGAGAAACTATAGTGGATGCAAATCAAAACATATTCGCATTTCTTCACCTATTAGAGAAAGTTCAAATATTATCGTAAGATTTGCCCCTTTCTAATGCTGAAAACTCAGCTAATCCACACCGTAGTTGCCGAATGGTATATAACGTTATCTTTCTTTTTATTTATTTTATTTTATTTTTACTTTTTTTTTTATATACCTCTACCTCGGGACAGGAGGCCGTCAGTCGTGGCCTGAGACTGAGGCCCCGAGATTATCGAGTGAAGCTTTGAGGTGTTGGTTGCTTCACATGTTTGTTTATTCACGTCACTTTCTGGAGAGGGCAATGTCTGTTTGTGTTACTTTACAAAACCTTATTTAGAAGTATGAGAAGAAAAAGCATAAGCCTACTTAATCCTACCCTATGCTATAACTGCATTATAATTAAGACAAAATATTACAGTTACAGCGAATCTACTCAAAGATTCCTTTTTGGTTAAAATCCGATTTGGTAACTTTATTCTCTGGGTTATCATTCTCATTATATTCAATAATTCAGTAAATTCCCCCTCCCCAAAAACTATCAATCATTAAAATCACATAACGTATATCTGTAAAAATGAAGTCACAACTCATACTCCACGACTTGCCTAATGCATGAATTATGTATGCTAGAGGATTTCACGTTAGTACAGAAATAAGAGTCAACTCATTGCCAGCAGGAATACCAACCCCACAGTACAGTCATACATGTAGCTTCCATCTTTTCTCAGCTGGATCTAGCCACCAATGCCCATACTTTTTTGAGAGAGTGTACAGTACATGTATGCGCGTATGCACACACATACATATTAATAATGGCAACAAAAGCTCTACTGGAACAATCTGTCATCAAATATATATATATATATTATCCAGTAGTGAATGGGATGTACTGTTGAGGTTTCATCGTACATGTTAACAAAGAATCTGGCAACCATTTTTTACATTATTATAATTTCAAACGGTATTGAAGATGAGTTAAGTTTTGAAATGGTGTGTTTTGCATGATACACTGGCGTCCGTCCCACTACCAGCACCGTCCAATGTGATGCCTGGTTGGACTCTACAAGGTGGAAAATATTGTGGCCCTCCATACAATGTACAGTCTCCTCCACTGCCGCGTTCATCATTCAGTGTTGTCAATGTGTGTACCCTACAAGGTGTGAACCGACAGTTCTTACCCGAAACACTTGCCAGTATAAATTTAGGGAAGGGTGCTGGGGATCGGGGGTTGTAAAGTGGTGGATGGGAATAGTGTGGTGGTATAGGGAAAGAGAGTAGTGGTGATTGTAAAGGGGGGAGGGTAGTGAAAGCAATAACACAACACTAACATACACTAACGGTATAAATACTACTGCAAAACAAACATGACTTTTTAACCACAATATTGTGGTGGAAAGGAGAATCATCGTGAAGTGAAAACCAACACATAGTTGGTTTTGGACTAAAGAGAGGTTAATATTCTCACATATAACGTTGATTTACACTCTGTAGGCCTATATTGGCTATATGTTCTAAATTACCGCATGTGCAAAAGATAACGTAATTCAATTTATCAGCTTAGGTCGTAGTACAGCTATCATGAATATGATAAGTTGATATATAAGCCATATCCATGAATGAATCTGCCTTAGTAAATGTTACGGTGACCCAGGGCAATAAAGGTGTGTGTGTGTGTGTGTGTGTGTGTAGAGGGACGGCTCCTAACACACTCTCGACTAATGATAATTTATGTTGCCATCCTTGCTCAATCTGTCAGTGACCACATACTAATGTCAGTAATGTGAACACTGGCGGCTGTGAAAGTTCACTATGAAATGATAAAGCGTTGGAGCTGAAAGGAAACTAATACAACAATTATCGATACACAACTACCACTATCCATAATACTAAAAGAATAATTTCTGGAAAGTGTTATTAATGGTCAAAAATTGTCATCGTCACAGACTGATAAGCATATTACAATGACAATTACAATGCTCTGACTTTACACTCAAGATATTATACTTTACATGAAGTAACTGTAAGTGACTTTATTATGCAGAACATGTAATAATAATAACTTTACGATGTGTTGCTTTTCACTGGCCGAAGCTGAACATTCATTAAAGACGGACAACACTGAAGGCTAACTTTTGCCTCACTACAAGACCAACGTGACTGTTGCCGTGAGTGGTAAAAAAAAAAAGAAAAAAAGTCATGTTTATTTTGCAATAGTATTTATACCGTTTGTTTGTATTTTAGTGTTGTATTATTGCTTTCACTACCATCCCCCCTCTAAAATCCCCCAAACTCTGTTTCCCTACACCACCGCATCACTCCCATCAACCACCCTACACCCCCCCCCCAGCCAACGGAAACCGCCTTGACGTGGGGGGGGGGGGTGGCTTGCGTGTCTCTGAGACCTGGTGAGCTAGACAAGAGGGGGCTCCGGCCCCTGCTCTGCCCCGATTTCGGGGAGAGAGGGCTTGCCATGCTAGTAAGGTCGCCAGTGAGAGACCAGACTAAATGGTTGCCATGCATTAGGCTGCCAGTACGAGTCAACAGTGTTGCCCTCCAGAGGGACTGCCCTCTAGGGGCCGTCCTATGTTGGATGGTTGGGTGTCTGGGCCGGGAGATGTTGGGGAAGGGGTTCTCAGCACCGTCGTGGGCAAACTGTCGAGCCATTGGGGCTGCTTTTTAAAACGAGTGGCCCCGTGGGGGAAGAGGTACCCTGCCCACGGCGACCAGTGCTCGGTCCCCTCATCTGCCCGGTAGGTAGTAGCTCTTGGCTCTTGGGGCCAATCTAACAATAATAATGTTATACAGATAACGAAAAGCCCAAATCTCATCTTCGAGCAGTGGTTAACCAGACCCTCGAGACGTCACTCTCTGGTCGTGGTGGTATGCAGAAAGCTGCAAAGAAGAAAAGACCCAGCAGGTCGGGTGTTGTGTCGACGAAACCTGTTATCGGTTTGGACACGTTAATATTAACGAATGTACTTGCATCCCTTTCCTATGGCGCTATCCACTCCATTTTTAAGTGTTTTGGAGTGGTTCTTCGTATCCGAATCACTTACGACAGTGACTGTAGATCTAATAGGTGCTATATTACTTCCAATAACCATGAAATGGTTATTTATGGTAATGATATATATCGTGAAGTGATAATTTCATGCATAACAGTGACGTATTATAGTTAGGAAGTAGAATTTAGAAGAGGCAGGGTTTCGAACTCAGTACATCACAAATTAGCATATTTTGCATTCTAATCCTATCACGTTCCAGCAAATCAAATTTGTTGTAACCAATGAGGAAGTGGGGATTTTTCAAACACGTCAGGGGACGTAATAAAAGCCCAGGTGAGAGGAGGGCTACCCAAGTGGGGGGTGCTGATGGTGTAATGGTTAGCATACTCGCCTCGCAAGCGAGAGATCCTGGGCTCGATCCCCAGGTCAGTGGAATTGTTGGACAATTTTCCAAGCCCCCTAAGTCCCTGTTCTCCTAGCAGTAAGTTGGTACCCGGCTGTAGGAGCAAGGATAGCAACCTTGTAGGCTGGGGAAAGATGTGTTGATGTAACTAGACTTAATTGCCATAATGACCAACACCATGAGTCGATAGGCATGAAGCCCTAAATCTTTTGGGCTACCTGCACTCACTCAGACGACACCCTCTCCACACAGTCTCGCTACAGAACAGGTGGAGTGTGGACGTACTCGTGGCGCTCTGCCTCCATTCTCGTTTGTGTTGTTTTGGAGCTCTTGTTTGTGTTTTTTGTGTTTGTGAGTTCTTGTTTGTGTGTTGTTGTTTCTGTGGTGTTGCTGGTGTTGTTTGTCTGTTGTGGTTCTGTGTATAGTTTTGTTTTGATTGTCTGTGGGTGTGTGTATGTGTGTCCCTGGCTGATTGTTTAGTTGTTTGTGTTGTTGTTTGCTTTCCATCTAGGCCTTGCCTGGCCTGATGGAGAGTGCGGATTCCTGCTTGGAGGCCGACTTGGCAATTTCGGAGGAAGACGAGTCTCCAATTGAGGATCACTGGCCTGAACTGCCTTCTCGCAACCATCCCTCCCTCTCCTCGGTCACTCCGCAGCTCAGGTTGCAGCCGTCCACCTCCTCAACCTCTGCCAAGCGACCTGTTGATGCCTCGTCCGACTCCTCGCAGGATTCTGATGGTGTGGACTGTTTGCCTCCAGCTGCCAAGACTGCCAAGGGTGCTTCAGCTGTGCACGACGTACCTTCTCTGCCTCACCCTAGTGTTTCCTCTTTGTATACCAACTCCTTGCCCTCGTCCAACCTTCCTGCTTTTGCCCCAAGAGATGTCTATGTCAAACTCTCCTTCTTTGGAAACCCATCTACGGACACAAAGCTGTGTTGGTTGTCTGATGTCAACAGGGCCTTCCAGTTGCAGCGTGAACTAGCTGAAGTCAAGATGGCTGCTGTCACCTCCCGGTTTGTCTACATCTCTAGGAAGCGTCAGGACATCATTGACAGAGTGAAGGCTGGTGAATTTTTATCTCTGCCTCTCATTCTTGAAGACTCACCCGAGAGGCCTCGTAAGTTCCCCAGCTACATCCTCACCCGTTTTCCTATTGATGTTGACCCGAAACTTGCCAAAGTATACCCTGGTGTGTACTCTGCCCGTCGTTTTTTCCAAGATGGTTCCCCCATTAGCCGTATTGTGGTGTCTGGAGTCAACCCGATCCACCTCCAAATGAGATTTCCTTTGATTTCCTCCCTTGTCTTCCACCGTGTGAGGTGAGAAAACTTCATAATGACCAGCCTTGGTGCTACAGGTACTGGGGAGTTGGGCATATCTCCCGGTACTGTTCTGCGGCCAGGCCGAAGTGTGCATGGTGTGCCGCCGACCATGATTCAAAGACGTGTCCTGTCAGGGGTGAACCATCACGTCCTGCTGCCTCCACCTCTGAGCCTTCACCTCCTGAAGATACGTCTCGATGGAAGTGTCCACGATGCCTTCAGCCAGGGGTTAACGTGTGGCATGGATGTACTCGACGTCAGGTCCAGGCTCGTGTCTCTACTATTGCTCCGCCTCCACCACCACCACCACCACCACCTCCCCAGTCTGCTCCTCCTACCAGCCCTGTCTCACCTCCAGACCTGGCCCTCCGCATGTCTGTTGCTACCCTCATGGCACGATGTACGGCTCTCGAGAACCGCTTTTCTGCCCTTGAAGCCAGGATTGATGGGCTAGTTGACGCTCAGGCTGCCAATGACTCCAAACTCTCCACCTTGGTCGAGGCTCAGCAGGCCATCATCTCAACTGTCACTACCCTTACCGAAAAGATGGATACTGTTGCATCTCGCCTTGAAAAGCTTTTGGAGTCAGTCCCTTCTCCTGGTCCATCTTCTTCTCCAGGTCACTCATCTGCCCCCACTCACCGGACTTCTACCCCCCAAATACAAAGTTCGCTAGTGATTGCCGGCTGGATGTCATCTCCTGGAATGTATGTGGTATCACCAGTTATGCTAAGCTCACTCAACTCAAGGCCTATGTTTTTCGTCATCATCCCAGTGTTATTTTTCTCCAGGAAGCATTTCCAGGATGGCCGCTCGCTGCTGGGCAAGCTCCTCCTCTCTCAGGTTATGTGCCATATGTTTATCTGGTAAGGAATGGTCTCCTGACTTACATACATGGCTCCTTGCCACATCGCCTTCTCCGTACCTCCACTGATCCTGACATGACCTTTCAGCTATTTGAGGTTCTACCTAGGAATGGAGTACTACAACTATGTAATGTCTATTCTGCCCCAGCTAGACTCACTCTTGAGGCTCTTCCTTCTCCAACAGGGCGTGGAATGGTGTATATGGGAGATTTTAATGCTCGGCATTCTGATTTAGGTGATGGTTCCTTGCTCTATTAATCGTAATGGTGTTCGTCTCCTTTCATACATCCGCAAGCATCATCTGACACACTGGGACACTGGCGGTGCCACTCATTGCCGGGGAGGCACTCTGGCTTACATCCTCTTATTCTCTGATCACATTGCTCTTCGGTTTCATTATTCTCTAACTGCTGGGTCAGGTGCTTCAGCCACTCGTTTGCGTATTGCTGTGCCCCCTAAATATTGCCCGACTTACATCTTATTTATGGCCCATGTATTCCCTACATTTGACATATCATCAGCTGAACAGTTGTACTCTGATCTTGTATCTGCTACTCATGACTTTTATAGGCTATACGTCTCCCGGCCACACCTTCAGCATCGCCATACTGCCCACTCCTGGACGCTGGATGCACGTATACAGGAGGCAAAGGAGGAGGCTGAACGTGATGGCCTATTGTTTCAAGCCAACCCAACCCCTGACCTACTCCATCGTTACCAGATGTCTAGGGACGCTTTAGTTGCCTTGCAGGAGTGTGCTCACACTGAGTCTTGGCAGCAGTTCATGGACAGCATCAACCAGCAAACAAGTGTGGCTTCTATGTGGCACCTCATCCGTCGGGTTGTTAAAAAGACACCGGCCACTGATCGTCATCACACTCCTGCCGACTATGCCCAACAACTTTTCGATGCCTGGTCAGAACAATCTACCCCAGCCAGTCTACCCATCCACATACAAGATGCACTCGCTTCCCGTGCTGCTGTCCATCGGCTACATCTAATGTCTGCTCTGTTACAAGATGATGACGATGATGCAAAGGAGATAACTGAGAAGGAGTTGCAACCGTGCTCTCTCTCGGGGTAGAGCTTCTTCCCCTGGTGATGATGGTATTACTTATGCTGTGCTGCGCCTACTTCAACAAGTTCCTGGGAACCCTCTACTTCGACTGTACAATCTTTGTCTTCGTGACGGTTGTGTACCACGAGCCTGGACCAGCAGCACAATAATACCCATCCCTAAGCCCAGCACTGCGAAGTTCAGGCCTATTTCCCTGACTTCCTGTTTCTGTAAGGTTATGGAGAGAATCTTACTCAATCGTCTCATGTACAGACTGCAGGATCGCCTTTCTCCATGGCTGTTTGGTTTCCTTCCCCAGCGGAGCACACATCACTGCCTAGTCGACCTGTACTCTCGTTTTTCCAGGGACAGTGTGGTGGCCTTCACTGACCTTAGAAATGCCTTCGATGTTGCTAATAGAGACGTCATTTTGGATCAACTGGTTGACTTTGGGATAAAGGGTAATCTACTACGGTGGGTTCGGGGCTACCTGAGTAACAGGATCTCCCGTAGCAGGACCTCCCGTGTGTTTTTCTGTGGTGCACTCAGTCCTTTGCGCAGTTTTCATCTTGGTACGCCTCAAGGTGGTGTTCTCAGCCCATTGTTATTTAATATTCTGATGCATCGGTTGCTCACTTCTCTCCCTGATATTCCTGGAACTACAATTACATGCTATGCTGATGATATCTGTGTTCATTCTACCTCACAAAGGGATCTCCAGCAGTTTCTTGACTCCTTCTCTGTGGCCTCCTCTCACTGTGGCATTATTGTCTCCCCAGATAAGGGCAGAATATTCACCTGCCGCCTTCCTCAAGCTCAGCCAGTGTTCACCATTGGAGGGACTGTCATTCCCATGTGTTCCCAGTACTGCTACCTGGGTGCGCCAGTCAATATTTGGCCAATTGTCCCTGCCAGACCTCAAGACCATCCCTTTGTCCAGGACTTATTGGGTCATCTCCAGCGCCGACTTACACCACTTCAATGGCTATCTAACAACTCCTCGAGCATCTCCATCCCAGTAGCCAGGACCATCTATATTGCTTTTATCCGTTCAGTTGTTGATTACTTCTCCTCTGCTTTGATTCAACTTCCTAGGGCTACTCTGGAAACTTTAGAAAAATTTCAGGATAGAGCAATGAGAATAATTCTCGGCTGTCCAATGTCGACCAGGATAGGGAACATGCAGCGTAAGTTGCGTCTTCCCCCATTAATCGAGAGAATTTATTGTAATGTTACTTGCTTCACTGTCAAGTGCCTCCATTTCCCACATCTTTTACCCCATTACTCTCAGTTAGTCAAGACTTCTCTTAGACCAAACTACCCGGTCCCTCCCATACTGCCTGCTGGACGTACTCTTATAAGGTCTGTTTCCTCTGTGCTCAGTGGTCTTAATATAGATATAATGGTTGCAGACGTTTCCCAGGGCCCCCTCCATGGATGCTACCAACACCTGATGTGAGCTTCACACCTACTTCCAAGTCGGAGCTGCCTTCTCTACTGTGGCAGTTGGCTCTGGAACACATAGAAACAGTGACTTCCTCCATCACAGATCCATACTGCCTCTACACTGATGGCTCATTGCAGGTGGATGGTGCAGCAGGTTGTGCTGTTTTCTCGCCTGACCTGGAGTCACCTCCAGGGGGCTGGGTTGACCGTCGTCTCTGTAGCCACTCTAGCTCAACATTGTGTGAACTGTATGCCATTCTGGATGCTGTTAGTGTTGTTTGTCAACGTGGAGTGAATGCTGCCATTTTTTGTGACTCCAAACCTGCCCTTCATTCCCTCTCTAGTGTTCAGCCCACACACTCTACTGTTATTCAGCAGATTTTATCGTTTTTGGCCTTATTGTGTCATCATAACTTGACTGTTCAATTTTTATGGGTGCCATCCCATGTAGGTTTACGTCACAATGGTACAGTTGACAAACTCGCAAAGGAAGCCTGCCATCTGCCTCCTTGTGGTGCTGGACGTCCTCTCTCCCTGACATGTTACCTCTCTAAAGTCCTCTCCGCCGCTCTCCTCCCTGTACGGCGATGCAGGGATGCAGAGAGGCCCTTCAGCATCTCCATCACCCATTACGAGTCTGTCTGCCATCACAAATATTCCTACCATCGTCGAGGCCTCATGGTTCGGAGGCACAATGTAGTCTCTGCTCGTTTGAGGCTTGGCTACCGGCCACCGTGGCAGGTTGCTGGGATGCAGGGTGAGCCTCCCTTCACCGAGTGTCGCTTGTGTCGAGCCCCTCGTGCTAACACTATAGAGCACTATTGCCTAGCCTGCCCCACTGTCCGACACTTGCTGCCCCAGGGCCTGCCACTTGATGTGGTTTGTCGACACCTGCTGAACAATCAGGTTCTGGAGGAACTTCTGGTGCGCCACCCTCGTTTTGGTGAATTTAAGTAAGTAATCATGTAAATATTTGTCTGTATGCTTGTGCTTCATTCTGTTATGTTTTCGTGATGTTTGTGTGTGTGCGCATGTATGTGTGCTTGTGTGTGTGTGTGGTCATTGGGTTCTCGTGAGCCCCGCCTACCCTTGTGTACTGTTGTCTGCCTATTGACTGACGCTACGGCGCAATGAATTAAAAAAAAAAAAAAAAAAAAAAAAAAAAAAAAAAATCTCCACACCACCTCCGCATCCTCGTCCACTGTCTCGAATCCCTCGTAATTTTTCCGTCCCTTGTGAAGGGAGTATAATCACATGGTGAATTTCACAGAACATGCCTGAATATTCCAAAACCATTGTTGATTATTTCAGCTGGTTGTGTACACGTCCCGCTCACCAGATATTGTGAGTAATAGAGAGTGGATTAGCTGGCTAGTATCACAGCAGGCTGGCCACAGTCTTTCTACCATGTCTAGGTAGCGAATCTTGGTAATGTAAGAAAATTATGAGTGATAAGTGCGAGAAGCTGTTGAAAATTGTCAGCTGGTTGAAAGAAAAATATATTTACTAGTCTAGGAAACGATCTAGAAAGATATAGAGTGTTAGCTTGGATTTAATAATTATCAAGTTAACTTAATTGTGTAGGAAGGTCATGAAACAGCACCTGAATGAAGTGAAGTGTTAGCTGTTGTCCAAATTCTTCGTGATTTAGTGTAAGGTTAGGAGACCATAGAAAAGGGTCTGAATTTAGAACCTAAATAAAAGTGTTAAATCAAAAAGTGTTTAATTATTGTTGGTCTTGATTGAGAATAAATATAGTAGAGTAACGTAATTAGTCTTTGTGTGACCTACGTAACTAGTATAACTACTCTTAAGTGCATACATAGATGGGAACTCCTAGATAACTGTAATATTAGGTATTATGTGAGTGGAAGAAGGACATATCTATTCAGACGAACCATATATGTATATATATATATACAGTGTATATAAATAATTGTTTTTGTTTTTCCTTATTATTGGAGTCGTTGATATACAATGTAAATTTCAAATCCCACCTCGTATCTTCACACCTCTATCACTACAGGGCAGTATGGCATCCTGCAGCAACTCCATATGGGCCTATGGTTTGCCGGTTCGCCTTCTGCTATTTCTTAAGGAGTGTCTCAGTGGTTGCAGTTTTTGTGAGAGGATTGGTACAGCCCTCTCTGCACCCAGAGTATAGGAGGAGGGCGTCCCCCAGGGAAACGTCCTCAGTGTCATGTTGTTTTGGAATGGCAATTAACCCCATTCCCTCATCCTATCTGTACAGTATAGCCAACTCGATGTACAGTACGTTGACAACCTGGTTTGCTGCTTCCTGTACATCACTGCTTGAGCGGAGCATGCAGCTTGCCCTCAACAGAGTGTCGCGTTGGGCTGGTTCTCATGGGTTTCGTTTCTCTCCTCCCAAGACGGTTGCTATGCACTTCCGCCGCATCAGGGGCGGTCATCGGATACATTGTTTTGAGGAGACTTGCTTTTTGGGTCTTCTTTTTGACAGACGTTTGACTTCGGTTCCCCATCTCTGTTTACCTAAGGTCTCTTGCCTCCAGCCTCTCAACCTGTTGATGGTCTTGGACCCTATTCGTCTTAAGGGGCTGATCTGGCCACCCTCCTCCACCTATATCGTGTGCTTATTAGGTCGAACCTCGACTACGGGTGTGAGGTGTACTCTTCTGCCACCGATGCCCGTCTCAGAGTCTTAGACCCTGTTCATTATGCTGGGATATATCTGGTGACCGGAGCCTTTAGGTCGTCCCCAATCCCCAGTCTCCTGGTGGACACTGATGAGCCACCTCTTGATGTCCGTCGCCAGTCCTTGATGGTTCGTTATTGGCATCGATTACATCGACTTCCTGACTCCCTTCCCTGCTTGGCGGTGTCATCTGATATCATGTCTCAGTACTACCTTTCACATCCTCGCACACCATGGCCCTTTGGCTCCCGGGTCAGGAAGGCTATGGAGGAGATGGGCATTGATGACTTCCAGATTTGTCCTGTGAGGGTCCCCAGGGTGGCTCCATGGCTTCTTTCAGAAGTTTTCCCCTGCACTTGCTTTTCAGACAAGAAGGAATCTCTTCCTCCTCCAGTGGCTCGTTCCCTCTTTTTAAAACATGCCTTCACTCACAGGGAGTCCCTCCCTGTGTACACTAATGATGCTGGAGTTGGCTTTGGGGCTGTTTTTCCTGACTTTTGTCTTGGCTGCAGGATCCTTTCTGTCATGTATATTTACACTGCAGAGCTCTCAGCTATTTTAGTATGCCCTCCAAGTAATGTTTACACTCCCGCAGCCTTCTTTTACTATTTTTTGCTATTCCTGTAGTGTCTTGCAGGCCTTGGGCAATTTCAACTCTTCCAATCCCCTGGAGTTTGTCATTCGGGGATGAGGCTTGTAGTGTGTGAGGGAGCACACTCTCCTTTGTGGAGGAGGCTTGCCTTCTCATTATAAATATTTTTTCATACATTGAAATTATGTCTCTTCCATTCCTTGCATCCTCAGGGCTTGCATTACAGCTGAGGTTTCACCTTAGTCCAAGGTTTCGGTTAGTCTAAGAAGATATGTATAATAGTATATTCGATTCAGCTAACTTTTCCACTACTTACTCTACTGTAGAGGTGGCTGATCTCCACAAGTTGCGAATTTAAGAATTTTTATGGCTACTCATTTTTGGATAGTTCAAAGTTTCTTTCGTTATTTTGATTCTTTTTATATATTTTACTTAGGTTATTTTAGTAAAATGTGAGTTTTAGACGATATGTCCGTTTAATCATACTGCTTCTCCCTTTTGGGGTAGTGAAGCCTGGCTTATATATATTTTATAAATTACTGTATATAAATGACCACATTTTGAAATATCAAAAATTTAAAATGATATTGGGCGGATATAACCCTGGCAGTTACGCCGCGCCTAGTGGCATCATCTACCAATCAATTAATCAGTGTAAAACAGAAGAGCTATACCATCATTCCCAGCATCTTGGTATATGGTAGGGCATCTTGTATGTTTTGAATTGGTGATAATAGAGTGGGTGTTTTCTTGACGTGTCGGTGTAGCCAGGATGTTAGAAGAGTAGATGGACTGATCACATCATTAAAAGGCCCTCGGCGTTTAATGTGCAATGACGCAATAATGTATTCCACTCTTTTCTCCAGTTGTCTTTATAATCAAGGCGTATCTACACTGAAAGTATTTCTGTACCTTCCTTAGCAGTGTTACCAGAACGAGCACTTCCCACAGAGCAACACAGTATCATGCAGTGCCTGACAAGCTGTTCCCACACCGCTAATGACGTCATTTCCGTCACATACGTCCCTGTATAGGGTTTGGCTTTCTTATTTACAGTGACTTAACCTTCAAAGAATTCTTGAGCAGGGTGGAATTATAGACTTCTGTCTCATCATATCTTCTCTCTTTACTGATAAACTGTACGAATAACTTCTTAATTAATAGTAGCCTTCAAAGTTGTACCACTCTTTCTTCTATAGCTATTATACTTGATATAGTTTTGACATTTTTCATATGATAAAACCTCCCATTAGTAGAGTATGTAAGAATAGCTAAGCTACTTTTCCAACTCCCTTACACAATAGTTATATGGTACTCTGTCTTTCTCTGGAACATCTCTATCCTATCATCCTCTAGGGTGGTTTTGTAATATTTTCAAGTCTATTTTGGAACAATACTTTCCTCCACTTTTCATCATAATGCTTCTTCAGACTCATTATGCTTAGGCATATCGAACCATATTGAACATGAACTGCATTTAGTCCACACCATTTTTTCATATCAAAATAAATACTTTTTATTGTATAGTACAGTTATGTAAATAAGAGTGCAGAATGGAAGGGATGTATAAGGTACATTCAGCGGCAAAAGTCCTGTCGCCACTTCAGTCACGCTAAGAAATACGTTATGGAAACTTTCGCTTCACAGGTTCGTAAATGAAAAGCTTTGGAAGCTCATTATTTTTTACCTGGATATTGTAATTATGTATAGGTGAAAGTGTTTGTTCGATGATTGGTATTTGTTGACCTTCAAGAGGCTCTGAATGAGGCGACTCGACTTTTATCACCGACTGTACATACATGGACAAATTGGAGTGTAATTCTTTAAAGCTGTTTTAGTTTATGATAGCGAAAAGAATTATTCTAGTGCAAATTCATATTGGACTCTGTTACAGCTTGTACACTCGCAATCCAAAATATACATCTAGGCTTGCTTCGAATAGCCTGATCGAGTATGAAGCGAGTTCAGGCAAATATAAAACAAGATAAGCGTTGTAATTGGTTCACTGCTATGTCAAATGATCCGAAACTTCACCAAGACCTGGATACATATTTTGGATTGCGAGTGTACTTATTAGCCCTGGAGGAAGACAGTCATTTCTTAGAACAGTGGAAATGTAATCAGCAGTGACTATATAAGCATTGTATATACTGTACGAGGATATATTTGTATATTAATAGACTGGCGACCTTCTTTGAGTCTGGTGGGAATGTCAGGGTTAGGGGTACCAACGCGACGAACGAATGTCTGTCTCCCCCGTACTTGCACGTCGACGTTGCTGCCATGTCAGATGCCATGCTAAAGCTGTTACTAATTTAGCCAAATCTAACTTCATACATAAACAAGTCAATAAATTACTGAATAATCCTAATGATAATAAGATCTTTTGGTCAACAGTAAACTCATTCAAATCTAACTTCAACCATGGTTCATCTATTCCCCCTTTAAAGAATAGCAATGGAAATCTCATATGTGATCCACGTGGTAAAGCAAATCTTTTGGCCAATATCTTCGCCACAAATTCAAACCTCAATGACACTGCTCAAAACACTCTCATTTTGAATTTTAACTCCACAGAAAGTCCACCCTTAACAATTCATACAAGACAAGTGCGAACTATTTTGGAGAATCTATCTATCGACAAAGCTCCAGGGCCAGATGAAATTCCTCCCACTGTATTAAAAAATTGCTCAAAAGAATTAGCTCCAATTCTCTCAAAATTATTTCGTATATGTCTCCATACCTCGTCCTTCCCAGCCGCCTGGAAAGAAGCCAATGTACAGTTGCGGAAGGGAGTTTCTTTATCACCCTGGGCTCCTCTATACCCTACCCCGCAAGGAGGTGACGGAGGTGTAGAGAGTTGAACATATAACGACGGAGATGATTGGTCGATAAGTTGCTAGGAAAGTTTAATGATAATATAACCTTATTATATCTAAACAAGAGAGCATTGTGGTGAACTAAATATATTATGTTTATTTGCCATATATACAGTATATGAAGAACAGTAGCATACATTGTTAATGAGGAACTGAATTATAACGCATACTGGAATATCTCGTATTTTATTCTCAGTTGTGGTTGTCATACATTAGCCAACTGATGGTGATGGGAGGGGATCTGCCTGGCATTGCTTCACGGGCTCACGGCTCGTTCTGTGATTCGTTTTAAGGCTTCAAATATTTATTTCTACCATAGTAATAGGGATAGGTTATATGCATTTTATATAATTATAGACAAATTTATAACGATTTACATTTACAGATAGTGAAGTAGTGTTATCGTTTGTTGTTAATTTTGTCATCTGTTTTCTTATATATTTTCAGTACGAACTGTTAAAATTTATTTTGATAGAGCCTAGTGAGATGAAGAACGTTCAGTTAAAATAAGCATTTGCTTGACAAAATGGTAAGAACAACACTCTATGACGAGGAGCCTTTATTGACGACGTTTCGCTATTGCTTCTTCAGGTCAAAGGCACATCCATATAACATAAAGTACATAAAGGGTAGAGGCGGAGGTGGTAGAGGGCACGGTCGAGTTAGTAACTCGACCGTGGTAGGGGGGGGGGGGAGGTTGCGGGGGAGTATACAAGCGGGGGTGAGCGAGGGAACTGGGTGTGTGTTGGGGGTGCTTGAGGACAGGTAGGGAGGAAACGAGAGCAAAAAGGGTGGAGATAGCCAGGTTGCCGTTAAGGGTGACAAACTATATATAGTAACAGATATGATGACAGAATGAAGCTAATGACAATTGCAATGTTTACATTGGAAACATGGCAACAATGAAGATAAAACAAATATACTGGTATTCAGTATCCCTAAGAACTTTCATTCAGGTCACATGGTAAACCCTCAAACATAAACCGCATTATATAACTATAAACCCAATCACATAAATATTTTTATACATATGGCCCTACATAGTAAGCAGGTCTCCATTCTCAGAGAGAGAGAGAGAGAGTTGAAGTGGGAGAGGGGGAGAGTGAAAGGAAGAGGACGAAACATACAAACAGATGGACAGAGAGAGAGAGAGAGAGAGAGAGAGAGAGAGAGAGAGAGAGAGAGAGAGAGAGAGAGAGAGAGAGAGAGACAGAGAGAGAGAGAGAGAGCGAGAGAGAGAGAGAGAGAGAGAGAGAGAGAGAGAGATGATTATTATGATGGTAGAAAATTTCGTTTGTGATGAATGGAGAGGACTTGTTATGAGGTTTTCTACAATATTAAAACAGAGAGTTACACACACACACATATATATATATATATAAGCTGAGAAAAGTTAAACCAAGTTTCTGGTGGGGTCAGGCCGTGTAGTTCCTTGTGTAGTGTGTTGAAATGTTCCTTAAACTAGGGATTCATAACTTCTGTGATATGATGTAAAAGGCACACAGATAAAAACACATAACAACACCATTTTGACGTAAATATTTTGGTATCCCAAATAAAAAGAAATATATAAAGCATAATATATTAAGTGACGTATAAACAAACATGTGAAGCAACCAACACCTCGAAGCGTTACTCGATAATCTCGGGGCCTCAGTCTCAGGCCACGACCTTCAATCCCGAGGTTGAGGTTTAAAAAAATGATAAAATAAGGTCTTTGTGTGGCAATAAAGAAATGTTGCTTATATAATACCACGTTGTCTCTTTTATCGAATTATACCGTAGTTCTTGGTTAGGTAAGTAAAGTAACGTTTACGTCTATAATATAATTTAAAAGAAAATAATTAAAAATTTATCTTTTCTTAATAAAAATATATACGTTAAAAGCATCACGAGCGGCAACACTCTCCACACCCTACATTGCAGTTCTTGGGTGGTGAGGAAATAAAGTAAAAATTTTAATACATGCAGTGTTATGTGTTGTAAATATTGTAACCACGATGTAATTAAATATAAATTATATGAGCGAGAGAGATATATATGAAGTAAAAAAATAACGTATGAAAATGAAGAGAAAGTGAAGATAAAGAATACAGGTGCTGAGAGGGAGGGAGGAAGGTTGAGGTGGAAGGGCGAGGCATGGTTGTCAGGTATTTGGGTGGTTAACCCACCATATATATATATATATATATATATATATATATATATATATATATATATATATATATATATATATATATATATATATATATATATATATATATATATATATATATATATATATATATATATATATATATATAATTGTTATGCATTTTGCTATAGAATAAATATATAAATGTATAATGAACAAGAAAAATTCACAATGCCGTGAATGCAGAAGTCTCGTGAAAAACCCACATTTATTTGTAATTTATTGAAATAGATATACGACTTTTCGGTTACATCAAGTAGCCCTCTTCAGGTATGAGTGAGGACAGGTAGTGTAAACGAATATATATGTATACCGCTTATAGAGGGGGAGAGGGAAGGCGGAAGGGTCACGTGATAGGCGGGAGGTGGGAGGAGGGGGGAGAGGGAAAGAGGAGTTGGGAGGGGTGAATTCACGCAGGAGGAAGGAAACGGAGGTAGAATGGTGGGGGGGGGGGAGAGGCGGAGAGGACGAGCTGATAATGGGAAAGAAAAGAACATCGGAGCAAATAAAAAAAAAATACATGGAATGGTAACGGAGGAAGTGGAACAAAACAGAATACAATCACATACAAATAAAAATAGAACTATAAGTTACACAGTACTTTATGTTATATGGATGTGCCTTTGACCTGAAGAAGCAATAGCGAAACGTCGTCAATAAAGGCTCCTCGTCATAGAGTGTTGTTCTTATCATTTTGTCAAGCAAATGCTTATTTTAACTGAACGTTCTTCATCTCACTAGGCTCTATCAAAATAAATTTTAACAGTTCGTACTGAAAATATATAAGAAAACAGATGACAAAATTAACAACAAACGATAACACTACTTCACTATCTGTAAATGTAAATCGTTATAAATTTGTCTATAATTATATAAAATGCATATAACCTATCCCTATTACTATGGTAGAAATAAATATTTGAAGCCTTAAAACGAATCACAGAACGAGCCGTGAGCCCGTGAAGCAATGCCAGGCAGATCCCCTCCCATCACCATCAGTTGGCTAATGTATGACAACCACAACTGAGAATAAAATACGAGATATTCCAGTATGCGTTATAATTCAGTTCCTCATTAACAATGTATGCTACTGTTCTTCATATACTGTATATATGGCAAATAAACATAACATATTTAGTTCACCACAATGCTCTCTTGTTTAGATATAATAAGGCTATATTATCACTAAACTTTCCTAGCAACTTATCGACCAATCATCTCCGTCGTTATATGTTCAACTCTCTACACCTCCGTCACCTCCTTGTGGGGTAGGGTATAGAGGAGCCCAGGGTGATAAAGAAACTCCCTTCCGCAACTGTACAACCAATTCCCAAAAAAGGAGCTACCGCAAATCCATCAAATTACAGACCAATTGCCATCACGTCTACTCTCGGTAAAATATTTGAAATAGTTCTTAACAATCACTTTGTAAAGCACCTTGAGAAAAATCATCTGCTAAATGATAAGCAATATGGCTTTAGACAAAGACGATCTACTGTGGACCTGCTCTGTTATTTCACAGATAACATATTCCAATCAACTGATAAACATGGAGAGACTCACACAATTTGCCTTGATATATCTAAAGCCTTTGACAGAGTATGGCACAGATCATTACTGTCTAAGCTTCCACATTATGGCCTTCAATCTTTTGTTCCCCTAATTAATTCATATCTTAGCAACAGAAAATTACGTGTGATGGTAGATGGTCTGTATTCCGACTTTCATCCCATTAATGTTGGTGTTCCTCAAGGAGCGGTCTTGGCTCCAACTTTGTTCCTCATTCATATTAATGATCTTTTGTCAGTTACTCAGAATTCAATTCACTCCTATGCTGATGATTCAACTATTCACAGTTCCTTCTCATTTAATGATAGTTTTACTCAACACAATATTTTAGAATACAAACTTGCCACTTCAATTTCATTAAATAAAGACTTAACGAAGATCTCTGAATGGGGACAAAACAACCTAGTTTCTTTCAATGCAAATAAAACTAAATATATCCCGTTCTCAAATAGATCAGATAATCAAGATTCTCACATTATTTTCAATAATACAAATATCCCCAAGTCTCACAGCATTGATCTCCTTGGTGTAACTTTAAATGAAAACCTCAGTTGGACTCCCTATGTAAAATCCATTGCCAAAACTGCATTTAGGAAGATGGGACTTTTATACAGAGCTTGTTATTATTGAACTGACGAGCAGTTAGCAGTAATATATACGAGTCATGTGCGTTCCCAGATGGAATATTGTTCACCTCTGTGGGCTGGTTGTGGATCGGTGGTGTTAAGACAATTAGATAAAATTCAAAACAGAGCTATCAGACTGATCAATAATCCTATGATCACTAATGAATTCCCTCCCTTATCAGTACGTAGAAATGTTGCTTCCCTTGCACTATTTTATAGATACTTTTATAAGAAATGTTCGGATGAACTTGCCCTGATTATACCACCCCTTCGCGTCTTCCCGCGGAGGACTAGGGCAGCTGAGAATGCGCATGAGTTCACACTGACTCCTCCACGTTGCAGGACAACTGCTTACAAAAATTCATTTACTCCCCGTACTACTTCCCTGTGGAATTCTCTACCAAGGGAATGTTTTCCAGCAAGTTATAATCTCCAGCAATTTAAATCCAGTTGTTTTAAATATTTTATGAGTGGAGGATGCCAATAGGCAAATGGAACCATTTATTTATTTGTTTTTTCCTTTCCTCCACTCACTATATGTAAAAAAAAAAAAAAAAAAAATCACCATCCTCCATGAACATTTCGGGGTGCCATACTCCTACACCTTCACGCACAGGATTTTGGTCCATGTTGTCCTGCAAGTTAACACACATACCAGTAGGTGTACGTGTTCTAGGCTCTGAGGTACACATTTTGAAGCATACATATTTTTCAAAAATTGTTTTAAGTAGGAGGAGGCTGTCACTACTAGGCCATACAGATTGCAAGGCCAATAAATGTTGGCCATGTTGGATAGCTTTATTTACTCTATGTTAAGAGTGATTGATTGTTTGATATTAGGCGCCGCAACAGCGAGGTCATATAGCGCCAGAAAAAAGTGATAGAGAGGTGTGACAGCAAAAAGGAAGGAAATAGAAATTAAATAGGGACAGTTGAAGAATTGAAAGCTATTGGCTGGGGCCAAATACTCACAACACCCTACAATCAAAAGAAATAGCCTTACAAAACACATTCCCAAGAAGGTACATTTGTATATACTGTATACGCACGTGCGGCCGCATACAAGGGTTATCGTGCGTATTCATGCACTCCAAATACATTTCTCTTTGTCTGGGCAAAGGGAAGAGAGGGATGGTAGAGAATTGGATGGGTGGGTGAGTCACACTGGGTCCTGATGAGAGAGTTGTCTAGGGTGGTGGGTTAGGGTCACTTAGGGTGGCTGAAGGGAAGGGGAGTTTAGGTTCCACTCACTAGCCAAAACAGCCCAGGCCTTTCCAGTGGTTCCAATGCCGTGGCTGAATATAGCCCATGCTGTTTATTATAGCCCAAACATGATCTTGGCTCATTGGCTCGAGTGCACATTATCTACAGAGCCACAAGCGTGGTCCATCACCCTTAAGGAGTTAAAGGATAATATTTTAACAATGAACTGCTAAAGAACTTTTTCAATATTAGATATGTAGGCTATTGAAATAAACTCCCGGCATCTGTAGTAATAAAAGCCTTTAAACAGAAAAAAAACTCTACAAATATTTTTAAGAAAAAGGTTTTTAGTATGTTATCTTTCGATTTTTTTTTTTTTTTTTTTGGTAAGTAGACGTTAGAATTAGTCTTCAACCACTTTTCCTATTTCACTATAAAATTTCCTTGTGCATTCTTTATAACAATCAAGGTGTTATTTTCTATTTGTGTTTCCAACTGTGATACCCAGTGGGAGTGGTGGGTGGGGAGGAGCCTTGTCCTTTATTTATCCTTTCCTTCAACACATAGTCCAGATTAGCGTAGTTAAACAAGTAACTTCATAAAAAGCCACTATGGGCCTCCTGTTGCCTGTACTTCCTTTGTCTTCTTGGTATTCCTTTGAGCCCTGCCTCGGGGACTTTCAGCCAATTACACATCATCGTACCATATTGGATGCAAGGTGTTCATTTCATCTCTTTTATTTACTCTATGATGCATGAATAAATTTTAAAAATATAACTATCTACATTGTACATGGATTGAAAGAATAATGAAGACAGAGGTCATACAGTTTTCGTAGATTTCCCTCAAATATAAAGAAATTATAAAAATAGAGAGAGAGAGAGAGAGAGTGCCAACACGGTTTGTTTACATGGTCAGATGTTTATCCCGCTTCCCAATCCAACACAACTCATATAATTAGTGGTGGGCGATGTCAACTGTTTTTGTATCGATTGGTATTTGATTACTTTTATGATTACTGGATTATAAGATCTCAATGGTTAACAGTAAATAATAGTGAGTTCAGCACAGGTCGAGTGCGCACGCACCCAGTGCAATTATAGAAAACATTCTACTTTTAAAGCATAGACTCAAGTTTATTTTTCTTTCTGAGAACATTTTACGATAACTTAATTTAAGTGTTAACAGAAATCTATACTGAGCTTCTGTAGTAAACTGTATTAGTAAATAGTCTCAAAGATTCGATGACGGAAAAATAATCGATTAATATATATATATATATATATATATCCAAGGAAGTCATCAGGATACACATATAAGTAGGTGGCCTTTAACCCTGAGGTGCTGGAAGGTGAGTCTCGGGTCTCGCCAGGTAAACACAAGAATCATGTCAAAAGAGATACTGAGGTCGATGAGTGACACGTCACGTACAGAGGTGATGTTGACAAAGACAGACACTGGTGTTGGTGAGCCGTCCGGTAGTGGTGGTGGTAACTCCCAGATATACGTCTCTGAGAGCTGATAAGAGAATTTAAAAGAGAGTATGGATCATTAACAGAAACAACACTTATTGTTTAGTATAGAAGAATTCTATTTTCTTGAAAATAGTCCTTTGGGTGTCACAGGATTAATATTAATTTGAGAATTGAAACTGATTATATTATTTTGGATTAGTCTTAGAAAATAAACCATACATGAGCGAGTACCAAACTGAGGAGTTGAACAAAGTAATTATATTGATCTTACTTCTATAGATATAAATGTTGATTATCAGAAGAATTGATATTTTATTTAGTACTGTTAGACAGACAATAAATAAAGCAATATTTACAAGAGTGTAAGATAGGGTATGTCAGGTTAGCAGTGTTAGTGTGAGGACAGATCCTTCATGTCCTTCGTGCGAAACTCAAAGAAAAACATAATAATTGCATCGATGCCTGGCACAGTCACCTGGTCGTTTTGATGATCTTTGTGACAGGCCTTTGATCACTTTATTATATGGAGGCTGGAGCCATTGATATAAAGTAAGGGAAATCAGGTGATATAATTTATGTAATATCCTAGTAGGGTTGCAGGTGGCCTTATTTTGCTCTGAGAGTGTTATAGGTGAGGGAGTGTTGTCGTCGTCAACCCTATGAAGTGTTCTTCTATGCTAGGATTTACAAGCCAGTATTTTGAGGGAATCAGGACTAGCCTACCTAGCAGTTGATGTGGTGGTTTCGGCGAGGGAGAAGGCAGAATTTGTTGTGAAAACTGCCCATGCACGTCAGTTTCCATAACTTTTTCGCATCTACTTCTGAGTGTCAGTCAGAGAGTTACTGCTTTTACTGCAGGGATGCTCACCCCGTACGTTCTCACCAATATAAGATGTATCTCCTTGAGCAGGATATCCTCCACTTGGCTAACACCCAATTCATCAACATTGGTAGTGCCAGACGGCAACTCAACTTCAGGCGACAAAAGGATAGTGGTGTGAAGACATACGCCTCCACCATTCGCCCTCATAATTCCAAGTTGACAACATCTGAATCGGTTGCATAACCCTCTCAACTCTCTCAAGAAGCAGCTGCTTCTTACTCTAGTGAGAACGTTTCTAGAGTTTCACTACATAATAGTTTCTCTGTTTTGGAAACTATATCAGATACTCATTCTGGTGACCCTTCAACTGATGACAATTCTCAGGCTTTAGCTAAAAGTGTCCATGTGGTAGAGGTTCACGCTGCCACACGCTCTCCAAAAAGGAAACCCAAGTCAACTAAACTGCCACAGAGACGTCTTCGTGGTTCCTCTGAGGCACTTGACTTCTTGGACTTTCCTCCTTGCAAAGCAACCGTCTCTATAGATTCATCCATATTTTCCTCTCAATTTCACCAGAAGCGTTCTCGTGGCTCTGATGAATCTCTTGATTCAACAGATGTTCCCCTCTCAAGCTTCCTTTGTGAACATCAGAGGGGCATAAAGTAAATTTGGATGCTTCGGATGTTGTGACTTCAAAAGATACAGTTTCTCTTCTGCTTGAGCAGCAGAGTGATTCTTCCACCAGTATTATGGATGTTGATGTATCTGCCTGTGTCAGTGATACCACTGCTGTACAGGACAATACCAATCTGGTTGTTTCAATGAATATCCCTGCTCATCTACTTTCACCTTCTTCTAACATATCAGTTGCTTCAGGGACTCGTCTACGGGTCCCCAAGTACTACTCCTCGGGTTCGCTCTTCTTTTAGTGGCCCAGGATTAGAAACAACTTATCGTTTAAGTATAACTTCAGGTCGAGGTGGTAGTGGGAAGTACCTCCGTGAGGCTTCCCAAAAATCAGTACTAAAGTAACACTGTTCAAGGTCCTTCAGTGGAATTGCCGTGGCTTGCGTGCTTCTTGGGCGGAACTGCGTGTTCTTCTCTCTAGCTTCTCTCCTGCATATGTTTCTCTCCAAGAGACAATGCTTGGGGACTACATTCCTTCCAGTCCTCCAGCATACTCTGCATTTTATTCCAATTCATTTGAAGGGCAGGGTCACCATGGTGGCTCTGCCATCCTAGTTCGCCGAGATGTTCCATGCACGAGCCTGGGGCTTGACACTCCACTCCAGGCAGTTAAGGTTTTTATGGGCCGCCAGTACACTGTGTGCAGTCTATACCTTCCTCGCAGTGTTACAGTTGAGAGGGGTGATCTCAACCGTCTTGTACGGGACCTTCCCTTTATTTCATTGGGTGATTTTAATGGTCGTCATCCTCTGTAGGGTGACAGTTCGGTCAACTCCAGGGGTGTTTTATTGGCTTCTTTTATTGAGGATGACACATTTAAAAAGCTCTACTGGGACTTTTACCGCCATTGACATTTCCCTTTGCTCACCCAGCGCTCTGTTGGATTTTACTTGGAGAGTGTTGCCTGATTTATATGGTAGTGACCACTTGCCTATACTTTTAGAAGGTAACAGGTACGAACTGCAGTCTCGTCTTTCTCGGTGGAGATTAGAGAAGGCTGACTGGCAATATTTTAAATAGGTTACTTCTGTTGCAGATTTTAGTAGCTCAAATGAAGCTGTAACATATTTCACTGATATGCTCCACTCTGCTGCTCTCCACTCTATCCCTAAAACTTCTGGCTACTTTCCCAAGTGTCCTGTCCCTTGGTGGTCACCAGTCTGCACCACTGCTGTGCGGGAGAAGTGCACTGCTTTCTCTCGCCTTCGTTGCAACCCTGGGGACCCAACTCTTTTAGAGGACTTCCGACGGGCAAGGGCTCGGGCTAGACGAGTTTTAAAAGAGGCACGACGTGCATCTTGGAAGGCCTATGTATCTTCAATTAATACTAAAACTCCACTCACCCAAGTGTTCAGGGAAGTCAGTAAGATGGCGGGGAAGTTTTCTCCTAGTTCTCCACCTGTTCTTAAGGTCAACAGAATCAAGATCATGGATAGTTTAACAGTGCCAACACCATGGCAGAGGTATTTGTAAGAGTCTCCAGCAGTGAATCAATCTCGACCTCTGGCTGTCAGTCATGAGTTGAGAGCCCAGGTGCGCACTGTCCTGGATTTCTCGGGAAACGACAATAAAAGTTATAACCATATATTCACCCTGAGAGACATGCATTCTGCTTTCTTTCTCTCTCTCTCTCTGCGGCGACACTTCTCCTGGGCCAGACAATATCCCATATGCAATGTTGTGACATTTGGGTGAGGAGGCGATCTCATTTCTTGTAGCTATATTCAACAGAATCTGGCTGGAGGGTGTCTTCCTTTCTGGGTGGAGGGTTGCTACCATCCTCTCTCTTTTCAAGCCGAGCAAGGACTCTAGTGTTGCCCTCAATTACAGACGTATTTTCTTGACCTCCTGTCTCTGTAAACTATTTGATAAGATGGCGAATGTCAGACTGGTATACTTCTTGGAACGGGGTGATTTTCTGTCTCCGTCCCAGTCTGGCTTTCGTAAACACCGTTCCACTACAGATGCTCTGGTCAGGTTGGAAGCTGCTGCATGTGAGGCCTTTGCACGACATCAACACCTTGTCTGTGTATTCTTTGATTTAGAGAAAGCCTATGACACTACATGGCAATATGGCATCCTGCAGCAACTACATGCATATAGCCTGCAGAGTCACCTTCTACGCTTTCTTAAGTAGTTTCTCAGTGGTCGCAGTTTTTCTGTGAGGGTTGGTACCACCCACTCAGCATCTGTTGCACAGGAGGAGGGCGTCCCCCAGGGAAGCGTCTTTAGTGTCATATTGTTTGCAGTAGCAATTAATGCCATTGCCTCATCCCTTCCAGATGGTATAGCCAACTCGATGTACGTTGACGACCAGACAGTCTGGTTTGCTGCTTCCCGTATGTCAGTGGCGGAACGGCGCATGCAGCTTGCCCTTGACAGGGTGTCATGTTAGACTGGTTCTCATGGGTTTCGCTTCTCTCCTGCCAAGATGGTTGCTATGCACTTCTACTACATCCGGTGTGTCCACGCCGAACCGGATTTATTCATGTATAATTATTGGATACGTTGTGTCAAGGAGATTTGCTTTTTTATTCTTCTTTTAGACCTACATTTTATATGGGTTTCCCATCTACGTTCACTAAGGTCTCTTGCCTTACGTTGACTTATTTAAGGCCTCACTTAAGGTCCTGGGCCATACATCCTAGGGGGTTGATCGGGCCACCCTCATCCGTTTATATCATGCTCTTATTAGCTCAAAACTCGACTATGGGTGTGAGGTGTACTCCTCTGCCATGGGTGCCCGTCTCAGAGTCGTAGACCCTGTTCGTCTTGCTGGGGTACCACTGATGACCGGAGCTTTCAGGTCGTCCCCAATCCCCAGTCTCCTGGTTGACACTGATGAGCCACCTTCTGTCATGTCAATTTTTACTGCTGAGCTCTCAACCATTTTATATGACCTCCAAGTAATTTTTTTTCTTCTGCAGCCTTCTTTTACTATTTTTAGCGATTCCTGTAGAGCCTTGAAGACCTTGGGCAATTTATTTCTTCCCATCCCTATTCTGCTGGCAGGACAGATGGGACGCCGTCGAGGCTAACAAGCTCTGCAGTATCTGCCAGCACCTGGGTTTTTGGAACTACAGCGGCCTGTTCGGCCGGTGGGAGATGGTTCTTGCTCATCTCCGCACTTGCCACTCACGTTTAACTGATGGTTTTGTAATGGAGAGGGCTCACCCTCCCTACTGTGATGATTGTCTGGTTCCTCTGACAGTACGGCATCTTATTTTCGAGTGTCCCAGCCTTGGGGACCTTCGTCGTAGGCACCTCTCCAAGTACAGGGTGAGTGACGGTTCTTACAGTCTCTCCCAGGTGCTCGGGGAGGAGGCTTGTAGTGTGGGAGGGAACACCCTCTCCTGTGTGAAGGAGGCTGGCCTCCTTCACAAATTGTGAATTTTATTATATTTATGGCTTTTTTTTTCAGTTTTCCATTTTGATATTTTGATATATTTTACTTAAGTTAATAGGTTCTTTTAGTAAGAATGTGCTTTTTAGATGATATGTCCTTTTAATCATGCTGCATATCCCTTTCGGGGTAGTGAAGCCTATTTAATGTATTTAATGTGTGTACATATTTTATTAATGATGTAGATGACCATTTTATATTGGGTGGTATATAACCCTAGCTGTTGTGCTGCCAGATGCCTAGTGGCATCTATAAATCAATCAGTCATTCAATCCAACTCCCTAACTCCCTAAACACAACTGGTCAACTCTGGAACACCCCACCTCCATTCATCTTTCCCCCTTACTAGGACATAATATTATGCTTTTCAAACGCAGTGTCTTGGCATTAGATATGATTTTCTCTTCTCGCACTATTTTAAATTCACGGGTGAGGACAAGAAGCTGCATCTCAGCCTTTAGCCCTCATTTTTAACATAATATAATTCCTATTCTCCAGTGACACGCAACTTCATCTTTCCTCATTTTTAAACTATTCTGGTATTTTTGTCTTCCACATTACCTTCTGAAGAGATCTAGCTAAAGCCAGGTAATTGAAGTTGGGTGTGGCTGTGCAGATTCCGTGAATACTTGAGTTGATAATCAGGATAAACTTTCAACTTATTTGGCAGAGAACCCAAGTGATTTTGTACTTTAAGGGGAGATTCTCTTGTTGGTGAATTGGAGTGCTACTGATTCCTCATAACTATGTCAGAAAACAGACGCCCTCAATGCTATTAGCAGGGGACCTGCTTCGTGGCATAGTTTGCAGGAATCAGAGACCTTTCAATTCACCCTCAAAAGTATCTCCACTTAATAAAGGTTTTCCTGAGACATGGACCAAAGAATAACAAACTAGTTAGAATTACGGTGTGAACTTTAGGTGATAGACAGGCTGTGGCATCAAATATGGGGAGAGAAACAAAGTTACAGAGAAAGTCATTCACCTATTACACAATAATGTTTTTATGCTACCAGCTTATGCTGCACAATATAAAAATGTAATATCATTGACTAGAAGTATTTATTACAATTAATTTGTGGCATGCCATGAAAAAATATTTAAAAATAACATTGATATGAATAACACTGCCAAAAATAATGTAAAGAGGTAAAGTCATATAATAGTAGCATTTACTCTTTATGTCTAGTAAGACTAGTAGGAACGTATGATGCTTGCATTACCTCAAGTTTGCCATCATATATAACATACGAGAGAATTAATGAAGATATAGTTTTAAGTGGTATCCATGATCGCGAGATTGTTTTATGAAAATCTATCGCTTTGCACACACACACACACACACACACACACACACACAAACTATCATTCATTGTTAGAACGATAACATGAGGAACAATTGAACGGATATTAACTATTGGTATTAAATTTAAAAGTACCGTAGTGTAAGTAGGGGTGGTACAGTCATGGTCAATTCATACAACCGACGTCACAAAGCATTATAAATGCTGAGGATAGGAGAGTTGTGATTAATTTCTTGATCGTATTCGGCGGTGGATCTAGATTTGCACAACGTTAATATTATGAAATAAAAAAATACATATTAAACTGTTACTTGTACGTTTTAGGTCATTGCAATGAACATAAAGGCAAGTATCAATTAAGAGAGTACATGTATTCTAAAAGGCATAGGGATTGATTGATTAATTTATAAATGTCATTAGGCATCTGGCAGCGCAGCAGCTAGGGTCATATACTACCCATCACAAAATGGTCATCTACATCATTAATAAAATATGTACACACACCAAACAGGCTTCACCACCCCTAAAGGGATAGGCAGCATGATTAAAAGAACATATAAACTAAAAGGCACATTTATACTAAAAGAACCTGATTAACTCTAGTAAAATATATTAAAGATTAAAATAAAAATAAAACATTGAACTATCTAAAAAGCCACAAATATCATAAAAGTCACAATTTGTGGAGGAGGAAAGGGCATAGGGAAGTGGCGTCCCCATCATAACAATGACAGGAAGCAGAATCCCTCCACATGACGGAAACGGGTTTTATAGTAGAGTTTGGAGGACTACATACTAGTACAGTTGGACACAGGAATTCGTGGTACACTCGCAATC
Organism: Petrolisthes cinctipes; assembly: GCA_033782935.1. Lineage (NCBI taxonomy): Eukaryota > Metazoa > Arthropoda > Malacostraca > Decapoda > Porcellanidae > Petrolisthes > Petrolisthes cinctipes. The sequence continues at coordinate 129,511 of JAWQEG010000945.1, read as the reverse complement.
CAAAACTTGTATCCAGGTCTTGTTAAAGTTTCGAATCATTTGACATACTAGTGAACCAATTACAATGCTTATCCTGTTTCCTATTTGTTTGTGCTCGCTTAATACTCGATCAGGCTATTCGAAGCAAGCCTGGATACATATTTTGGTTTGCGAGTGTACAGCCCAAGTGAAAGATGGTCAATTTCTCCTAATATCAAGTTTCTTAGTGCCAAATAGGAGATATCAGGGGCAGAAGTCAGTATTGAGGATGTTAATAAAAAGCAACTACCTGATAATAGACACTGGTTACTCAGATAGGACAAGTATCTTTCACCTGGACTGTACCACCCATACATGTGGCCAACTGTACATAGACTCTAATTTGCGATCAAAAGATTACTTCGCATCCTTCAACCTAACCGTAGAGGCTCTTTAAGTAGGAAATGGATTAATATACATTAAAATAGTTCTCCCCTAAGGGATATCGAACTTCAGTCTTTTGATTGACATGTGAAGCTTTTCAGTTACGAATCAAACGGTTGCTGCGATTTTTTTCATCAGGATAAAAAAGGGAAAGTGAAAGACTATGCTAGGCCAGAAAGAACCTTTACCAGAAAAGAGAAGGATATAGAATAGCACAAAGTAAAAAGAAGAAAAAGAGGGAAACAGGAAGAGAGGAAGATTGATTGATATAATGATTTATATAAATTTCATGGTGCCGCAACATCATGGTCATATGCCGCCAAATAAATATTTATGTGTAATAAAATGAATACCCAAAAATTTATGAAAATAAAACCTTTAAAATTATAAATGTAATCATAAAATCATTATTAATATAGTAACAAACATTACAAAAATTATAAAAAATTAAAATTATGAAGAAATTAAAATAATTAATATCATATGATCACCATTGAAATAATTAAAATAACAAAAACTGTACAATTCCTGCCTCGTTAACAAATAAGAGGATAACGCACTCCAAATGTACTGGCATCTTCTCCGAGCACAGAGGAAAGACAGTAAGTGCCATCACCCCTCTATGCCCAGAGAGGCAATTGTGTCTTCATTCACCAAGTCTTGGGCACTTGACAAGGAGATGCCGCACAGACAAAGGCACCAAACAGTAATCACAGTGTGGAGGGGGTGCCCTCTCCATGAAACATTTATGTGTCAGCCTAGTGTGACCTGGGACCCAACTTAACTGGACATTTTGGCCACCTCTTTTCAACAGCACCATCCACTCTTAAGTTCCCTATCACTAAGGGATGTTGAGGATATAGACCAGGCTGAGATGGCCTGAAGGGCACTTCGTCAATTGCTAAAAAATTGTATATGAAACTATAGGGTGAGTAAAATTAATCTCACAGCTAAAAGCATTGCTTGTAGTTCAGCAGTGAATATTGGGGAATGGGAAGGTAGTCTCCCACCTCTCTGAAAAGTGGGAAAAATAACTCCAAATCTCACCACATCACTGCAGTCTCACCCCAACCTTCTTGGAGTGAAGACGTGTTCCTGGCGCTCTGCCTGTGGTGTTGTTTATGTTGTTGTTTGTCTTGTTTCAACATTCTTGTTTGTGTGTTGTTGTGTCTGGGGTGTTATAGTGGTTGTTTATATTTTCTATCTCGTTTTTTTTGTAGTTTTGCTGTTTGTGGTATTGTTTGTGGTTTAATTTTTTTTTATTGTGGTTCTGTGTGTGTATGTTCGTGTGTTCGTGTGTGTTCAGTTGGTCGCTTCCCATCTAGGCCTTGCCAGGCCTAATGGAGAGCGCGGATTCGGATGTGGCTTCCTGCCTGGAGGCCGACTTGACCATGTCGGAGGAGGATGAGTCTCCTATCGAGGATCACTGGCCTGAGCTGCCTTCTCGCAACCCTCCCCCCCTCTCCTAGGTCACTCCGCAGCTCAGGTTGCAGCCTTCCACCTCCTCAACCTCTACCAAGCGACCCGTTGATGCCTCGTCCGACTCCTTGCAGGATTCCGATGGTGTGGACTGTTTGCCTCCGGCTGCCAAGACTGCCAAGGGTGCTTCAGCTGTGCATGACGTACCTTCTCTGCCTCAACGTGGTGTTTCTTCCTTGTATACCAACTCCTTGCCCTCGTCCAACCTTCCTGCTTTTGTCCCAAGAAATGCCTATGTCAAGCTCTCCTTCTCTGGGAACCCATCTACGGACACAAAGTTGCGTTGGTTGTCTGATGTCAACAGGGCCTTCCAGCTGCAGCGTAAACTGGCTGAAGTCAAGATGGCTGCTGTCACCTCCCGGTTTGTCTACATCTCTAGGAAGCGTCAGGATATCATTGATAGAGTGAAGGCTGGTGAATTTTTGTCTCTGCCTCTCATTCTTGAAGACTCGCCCGAGAGGCCTCGTAAGTTCCCCAGCTTCATCCTTACCCGTTTTCCTATTGATGTTGACCCGAAACTTGCTAAGGGATACCCTGGTGTGTACTTTGCCCGTCGTTTTTTCCAAGATGGTTCCCCCATTAGCCGTATTGTTGTTGTCTGGAGTCAACCTGATCCACCTCCAAATGAGATTTCCTTTGATTTCCTCCCTTGTCTTCCACCGTGTGAGGTGAGGAAACTTCATAATGACCAGCCTTGGTGCTACAGGTGCTGGGGTGTGGGGCATATCTCCCTGTACTGTTCTGCCAGGCCAAAGTGTGCATGGTGTGCTGTCGACCATGATTCCAAGACGTGTCCAAGACGTGTCAGGGGCGAACCATCACGTCCTGCTGCCTCCACCTCTGAGCCTTCACCTCCTGAGGATACGTCTCGATGGAAGTGTCCACGATGCCTTCAGCCAGGGGTTAACGTGTGGCATGGATGTACTCGACGCCAGGTCCAGGCTCGTGTCACTACTATTGCTCCGCCTCCACCACCACCACCACCACCACCACCTCCCCAGTCTGCTCCTCCTACTAGCCCTGCCTCACCTAAAGACATGGCCCTCCGCAAATCTGTTGCTACCCTCATGGCACGATGTACGGCTCTCGAGAACCGCTTTTCTGCCCTAGAAGCCAGGATTGATGGGCTAGTTGCCGAGCAGGCTGCCAATGACTCCAAACTCTCCACCTTGGTCGAGGCTCAGCAGGCCATCATCTCAACTGTTACTACCCTTACCGAAAAGATGGATACTGTTGCATCTCGCCTTGAAAAGCTTTTGGAGTCAGTCCCTTCTCCTGGTCCATCTTCTTCTCCAGGTCGCTCATCTGCCCCCACTCACCGGACTTCTACCTCCAAATACAGAGTTCGCTAGTGATTGCCGGCTGGATGTCATCTCCTGGAATGTATGTGGTATCACAAGATATGCTAAGCTAACTCAACTCAAGGCCTATGTTTTTCGTCATCATCCCAGTGTTTTTTTTTTCTCCAGGAAGCATTTCCAGGACGGCTGCTCGCTGCTGGGCAAGCTCCTCCTCTCTCAGGTTATGTGCCATATGTTCATCTGGTAAGGAATGGTCTCCTGACTTACATACATAGCTCCTTGCCACATCACCTTCTCCGTACCTCCACTGATCCTGACATGACCTTTCAGCTATTTGAGGTTCTACCTGGGAATGGAGTACTACAACTATGTAATGTCTATTCTGCCCCAGCTAGACTCACTCTTGAGGCTCTTCCTTCTCCAACAGTGCGTGGTATGGATTATATGGGAGATTTTAATGCTCGGCATTCTGATTTGGGTGATGGTTCTGGCTCTATTAATCATAATGGTGTTCGTCTCCTTTCATACATCCGCAAGCATCATCTGACACGCTGGGACACTGGCGGTGCCACTCATTGCCGGGGAGGTACTCTGGATTACATCCTCTCGTCTGGCCTGATAGCATCTCGGGTCCTGTGCTCCTCCGTGCCAGATTTATTCTCTGATCACATCGCTCTTCGGTTTCATTATTCTCTAACTGCTGGGTCAAGTGCTTCAGCCACTCGTTTGCGTATTGCTGTGCCCCCTAAATATTGCCCGACTTCCATCTTATTCATGGCCCATGTATTCCCTACATTTGACATATCATCAGCTGAACAGTTGTACTCTGATCTTGTATCTGCTACTCATGACTTTTATAGGCTATACGTCTCCCGGCCACACCTCCAGCATCGCCATACTGCCCACTCCTGGACGTTGGATGCACGTATACAGGAGGCAAAGGAGGAGGCTGAACGTGATGGCCTATTGTTTCAAGCCAACCCAACCCCTGACTTGCTCCATCGTTGCCAGATGTCTAGGGACGCTTTAGTTGCCCTGCAGGATTGTGCTCACACTGAGTCTTGGCAGCGGTTCATGGACAGCATCAACCAGCAAACAAGTGTGGCTTCTATGTGGCACCTCATCCGTCGGGTTGTTAAAAAGACACCGGCCACTGCTCGTCATCACACTCCCGCCGACTATGCCCAACAACTTGTCGATGCCTGGTCAGAACAATCTACCTCAGCCAGTCTACCCATCCACATACAAGATGCACTCACTTCCCGTGCTGCTGTCCATCGGCTACGTCTAATGTCTGCTCTGTTGCAAGATGATGATGATGATGCAGAGGTGATAACTGAGGAGGAGTTGCGACGTGCTCTCTCTCGGGGAAGAGCTTCTTCCCCTGGTGATGATGGTATTACTTATGCTGTGCTGCGCCTACTTCAACAAGTTCCTGGGAACCCTCTACTTCTACTGAACAATCTTTGTCTTCGTGACCGTTGTGTACCACGAGCCTGGACCAGCAGCACAATAATACCCATCCCTAAGCCCGGCACTGCGAAGTTCAGGCCTATTTCCCTCACTTCCTGTTTTTGTAAAGTTATGGAGAGAATCTTACTCAATCGTCTCATGTACAGACTGCAAGATCGCCTTTCTCCATGGCTGTTTGGTTTCCTTCCCCAGCGGAGCACACACCACTGCCTAGTCGACCTGTACACTCGCCTTAACAGGGACAGTGTGGTGGCCTTCATTGACCTTCGAAGTGCCTTCGATGTTGCTAATAGAGACGTCATTTTGGATCAACTGGTTGACTTTGGGATAAAGGGTAATCTACTACGGTGGGTTCGGGGCTACCTAAGTAACAGGACCTCCCGTGTGTTTTTCAGTGGTGCGCTCAGTCATTTGCACAGTTTTCATCTTGGTACGCCTCAAGGGGGTGTTCTCAGCCCATTGTTATTTAATATTCTGATGCATCGGCTGCTCACTTCTCTCACTGATATACCTGGAACTACAATTACGTGCTATGCTGATGATATCTGTATTCATTCTACCTCACCAAGGGATCTCCAGCGGTTTCTTGACTCCTTCTCTGTGGTCTCCTCTCACTGTGGCATTATTGTCTCCCCAGATAAGAGCAGAATATTCACCTGCCGCCTTCCTCAAGCTCGGCCAGTGTTCACCATTGGAGGGACTGTCATTCCCATGTGTTCCCAGTATCGCTACCTGGGCGCACCAGTCAATATTTGGCCAATTGTCCCTGCCAGACCTCAAGACCATCCCATTGTCCAGGACTTATTGGGTCGTCTCCAGCGCCGACTTACGCCACTTCAATGGCTCACTAACAACTCCTCGGGCATCTCCATCCCAGTAGCCAGGACTATCTATATTGCTTTTATCCGTTCAGTTGTTGATTACCTCTCCCCTGCTCTGATTCAACTTCCTAGGGCTACTCTGGAAACTTTAGAAAAGTTTCAGAATAGAGCAATGAGAATAATTCTCGGTTGTCCAATGTCGACCAGGATAGTGAACATGCAGCGTGAGTTGCGTCTTCCCCCGTTAGTGGAGAGAATTCATTCTAATGTTACTTGCTTCACTGTCAAGTGCCTCCATTTCCCACATCTTTCACCTCATTACTCTCAGTTAGTCAGGACTTCTCTAAGACCAATCTACCCGGTCCCTCCCATACTGCCTGCTGGACGTACTCTTATAAGGTCTATTTCCTCTATGCTCCGTAGTCTTAATATAGATATAATGTTTGCAGACGTCCCCCCAGGGCCCCCTCCATGGATGCTACCAACACCTGATGTGAGCTTCACACCTACTTCCAAGTCGGAACTGCCTTCTCTACAGCGGCAGTTGGCACTGGAACACATAGAAACAGTGACGTCCTCCATCACAGATCCATACTGCCTCTACACTGATGGCTCATTGCAAGTGGATGGTGCAGCAAGTTGTGCCGTTTTCTCACCTGACATGGAGTCACCTCCAGGGGGCTGGGTTGGCCGTCGTCTCTGTAACCACTCTAGCTCAACATTGTGTGAACTGTATGCCATTCTGAATGCTGTTAGTCTTGTTTGTCAACGTGGAGTGAATGCTGCCATTTTTTGTGACTCCAGACCTGCCCTTCATTCTCTCTCTAGTGTTCAGCCTACACACTCTACTGTTGTTCAGCAGATTTTATCGTTTTTGGCCTTATTGCGTCATCGTAACTTTACTGTCAAATTTTTATGGGTGCCATCCCATGTAGGTTTACGTCACAATGGTACAGTTGACAGACTCGCAAAGGAAGCCTGCCATCTGCCTCCTCGTGGTGTTGGACGTCCTCTCTCCCTGACATGTTACCTCTCTAAAGTCCGCTCCGCCGCTCTCCTCCCTGTACGGCGACGCAGGGATGCAGAGAGGCCCTTCAGCATCTCCATCACACATTATGAGTCTGTCTGCCATCACAAATATTCCTACCGTCGTCGAGGCCTCATGGTTCGGAGGCACAATGTAGTCTCTGCTCGTTTGAGGCTTGGCTACCGGCCACCGTGGCAGGTTGCTGGAATGCAGGGTGAGCCTCCCTTCACTGAGTGTCGCTTGTGTCGAGCGCCTCGTGCTAACACTGTAGAGCACTATTGCCTGGCCTGCCCCACTGTCCGACACTTGCTGCCCCGGGGCCTGCCACTAGATGTGATTTGTCGACACCTGCTGAACCACCAGGTTCTGGAGGAACTTCTGGTACGCCACCCTTGTTTTGGTGGATTTAAGTAGGTCATATTGTAATATTTGTCTGTATGCTTGTGCTCCATTCTGTTATGTTTTCGTGATGTGTATGTGTGGTGTGTGTGTGTGTGTGTGTGTGTATGTGTGGTTGTAGTCATTGTATTCTCATGAGTCCCGCCTACCCGTATGTATTGTTGCCTGCCTGTTGATTGACGCTACGGTGCAAAAAAAAAAAAAAAAAAAAAAAAAAAAAAACATCACTGGATTTGGACCCATCAGTGAAAACAGGGACCGAATCTGGGTGTCTTGCCAAGTGTTTAGTAAAAAAAAGTAAACAACATAAGAGGAAACTGATGCCTTCCTATCTGACATATATTCACACACTCCCATTTCCGGAAGAGGCCAAGGGGCTACACGAGGAATTCGTACTGGACAGATGGTTATTACTGGGAAGTCTAACTCCTCCATTATAGCCAATCCCTTATCAAAGGGATGGGGAATACGGTGACAGGAAGTAAAAAAAAGAACTCGGACAAGGAGGTGTCTATTACTGTTCGACAGGTCTCAGAATCTAGGAGGCGACGAAGACGGTGCCAGCATTGGGGCATCAAGTTTTGTCGACGTAGATTCAGCGGAGGCTCGTGTGCATCCACTATAAGACAAGGTATGGGAAAGCTTCTGAAAGCCCCAGTTGCTCGACGTATCCCACTGCGGTGGAATAGATCTAAAATCTAAAATCGGGCATCGGTGGCAGATTAATATTGATAGAAAAGAGAAAGTTATGCAACATTGCAGCGAAGAGAGAGAGGTTGTAGTGAATCGGTAAGAGGAGGAGAGTCGATGAGACGAATGTCCTTTGACTCCACCTTGTCTAAGAGTGTTGTGAATGTTGAGCCACCCAACACATGACAGCCATACTCCATACAGGGGCGGATGAGACCCCTGTACAGAGACAGTAACTGTGTGGGGGTGAAGTATTCATGGAATCTGAGCAGCACACCCAACTTCTTTGAGGTGGTTTTAGCTAGAGAGGTAATGTTATCTCTCCAAGAGAGATTGTGAGAAAAAGAGACTTCAAGAATATTAAGAAAGGGGGACAGGTCAAGTTGTGTATCGTTGAAGGAGATGGGATAGTCATCAGGAAGATTAGTACGAGTTGAAAGATGAAGGAACTGTGTTTTAGAGGCATTAAAAACCACAAGGTTCTCTCTGCCCCAGTTGGAGATGAGGGAAAGATCAGAAGTGAGGTGTGTTAGTGCATCATCACGTGATGTGGAGAGGAGCTGCTGGGATGGACGGTTGTCATAGTGAGTGGAGTAGTGTAGGGTGGAATCATTGGCATAGGAGTGGATAGGGGAAGAGTTACAGATAAGAAGGTCATTAATGAAAAGGAGAAAGAGGGTGGGTGATAGAACAGAACCCTGAGGAACACCACTATTAATAGACTTGGAAGAAGAACAGTGACCGTCTACAACAGCAGCTATAGAACGACCAGAAAGGAAATCAGAGATAAAGCTGCAGAGAGAGGGATTGAAACCGAATGAGGGCAGTTTGGAGATTAAAGCTTTGTGCCAGACTCGATCAAAATCTTTGGATATGTCGAGGGCAACAGTAAAAGTTTCACTAAAGTTTCGAAAAGAGGATGACCATGAATCATAAAGGAGGGATAGAATATCGCCAGTAGAGTGTCCCTGACGGGAACCATACTGACGAACTGAAAGAAGGTTGTGACAAGTAAGGAGTTTTTAAAATTTGAAGTTAAGAATAGATTCGAATACTTTAGATAGACATGAGGTCAAAGCAATGGGGCGATAGTTGGAGGGTTGGGAGTGGCCACCTTTCTTAGGAACAGGTTGGATCACAGCAAACTTCCCCCAAGAAGGAAAAGTGTTAGATGATAGACATAGACGGAACAGTTTGTCTAGGCAGTGTGTCAGCACGGAAGTACAGTTCTTGAGAACAACAGGAGGAACCCCATTAGGCCCGTACACCTTCCGAGTGTTAAGGTCAGAGAGGGCAGAAAATACTTCCTTTGAAGAGATTCTGATGACAGACATCAGTAAGTCAGAGAGGGACAGAGTTGGAGGAACAGAACCGGAATCGTCCAGTGTGGAGTTAAAGACAAAGGTTTGAGAGAAGAGTTCAGCTTTATCAGGTAAAGCGATGAAAACATTTCCATCAGGACGGATGAGAGGAGGGAAAGAGGAAGAAGTAAAGTTACTGGAGAGATTTTTGGTTAGATACCAGAAAGAACAAGAGGTGGAAGAGTTGGACAGATCATTGCACTTGGCACGGATGAAGGAATTTTTGGCTAGTCGGAGAACAGATTTGGCACGATTCCGGGCAGAGATATACAGAGCACGAGATTCATCAGTTTAAAGGCATTGGTACCGTCTGAAAGCTTCCTCCTTGTTGTGGACAGCAGTAGAACAAGCATGATTAAACCAAGGGTTTCGTGAATTAGTAAGAGGGAAAGAATATGGAATGTATGCCTCCATGCCCGATAGGATCACATCCGAGATGTGTGCAGCACACTCAGATGGACCCCGGCCACGGAAGCAAATATCATTCCATGGGATATGTTGAAAGTATTGCCTCAGATCATCCCAATTGGCAGCGCTGTAGTGCCACAGACGCCGCTTCCTGGGAGGGTCTAAAGGTTTTACTGGAGCAATAGGACAGGATACTGAAATAAGATTGTAATCTGAGGAGCCCAAAGGAGAGAAAAGTTCATCAGTATAAGCAGAAGGATGAGAGGTTAGGAATAAGTCAAGGATATTGGGCTGATTTCCAAGGCGTTCTGGAATACGGATAGGGTACTGAATTAACTGCTCTAGGTCATTGAGGATAGAAAAGGTGAAGGTTTGTTCACCAGGTGGATCAGTGAAGGGAGATGAAAGCCAAAGGCGGTGGTGAACGTTGAAATCACCTAAAATGAAGATTTCTGAGAAAGGAGAATGAGATAGAATGTGTTCCACTTTTGAGGTAAGATAGTCAAAGAATTTTGGATAGTCAGTAGAGTTAGGAGAGAGATATACAGCACAGATGTATTTAGTTTGAGAGTGACAGGTGAGCCGAAGCCAGAGGGATGAGAATTCAGAAGAGACAAGTTCGGAAACATGAGAACAAGTGAGGTCGTTGTGTACGTATATGCAACAGCCGCCTTTGGCACGAAACTGAGGATAGAGAAAGTAAGAGGAGACAGAGTAGGGGTTGCTGTCAGTTGATGCTGAGATCTGGGTTTCGGTGAGGAAGGGAAGATGAGGTTTAGCTGAGAAGAGGTGGTGTTCAACAGAAGAGAAGTTGGAGGAAAGGCCACGAATGTTGCAAAAGTTAATAAAGAGTGAGTTAGGCAATGGTCCAGGGCATCTCAGGGGGTCGTCAACAAAAGGTCCAGGCTGAGGGGAGTTTATTGGTCCGTCCCCAGGGGCCTCCGAGGCTTGAATTTTATCTTTATCCATATTTTTAAAATTAAAGTTTGGGGGGATATTGTTTTGGACAAAGGGTGTGGTGTGTAGTGTGTTTGTTTATATTGTGATAATAGTAGGAAAGAGATGTATTTGGGAGTATGATGGACTACTCTCAGTGTATGTGAAACACGAAAAAGTTCAGCAAAGGTGGACAGACAGGTGAAACGGGAATTCCAACCCTCCCTATCACCATTTATATGCATAAATGGCCTCAATACCTTACAGCGAACACCCTCCAACACTGAAAATCCTCAATACTTCTGTCATAGCTCTCTATCAACCATATCGCATGCCTTCTGCAAGTCCATGAAGGCAGCATACAACTTCCTACCTTTCCTATTATATTTCTCTACTGTTGATTTTAATGCAAAGATTTGGTCCACACATCCTCTACCTTTTCTGAACCCTCCCTCCTCCTCATTAACTTTACTCCCAAATACTTCAGTTAGTAACAAAAAAATACTGGAAAAATAATAGGAAGTGTTTTATTTGAATTCGACATTAAAAAGAGATAGAAATTATCAAAGAAAAGAAATATTATATAATATGTGGAAAATAAGAGAAAACATAAGGGAAAACTAGAAATGAAGCAATCGGCAACACAAAGAAAGATAAACAGAAGAAGACAGGGGGGCGATTGAAAAGGCTTTCCCCCGAAACATCATCGCATCGCACAGCATCGCATCGCACAGCATCGCATCGCATCGCATCACGTTTACATTTCCCTCCAAATTCCCAGGTCGAGGTCAACCAACACAGCAGGGAGGGTTGTCAGTCATAATAAACTTAACTACTACTACAGAGAAAGGCCAGCCAGCCAGGGACTCGTATAATGGTTGATGTAGACTGGAAGCCATTCTCCTTGGCATATGTGGAATATCCAATGTAATCAGATGCATACCTGTGGTGAAATCCTAGGAGGCCAATATTACAGTCTAAACACCTATTCACAGATGAGGAGGAAGAGCTGACAGACGCCATTATTATATAACCTAACTAGAGCAGCTGGTTTTCTTCCCCCGTTGCAACCCAATAATTAAGTTTTCAGATAGTAAAATATGAAAATAATAAATGAGAAGGAATAAACGGAATAATGGGTATGATGAATAAAAATAAAATAAAAATAATATCAATTAATTCAATCGTGGTTATAATACATAGGGATAATGGTTTGAGTATAAAGAATACAAAACCGTAACTATGACATGACACTTGCTGTTTTATGGCTACCCACAATACATATTTGTTGACAGATGGTTGTTTCGGGTGGCAACACTGATTTTGGGCTAGTAAGGCTTAGCCATAGTCCAGCCACCAACCTCCTGGCGGCGGCCCAGTGGTGCAGATGTACAGGAATTCCTGTATTTCTACAGATATTTTGAAATTTATAGAAATTTGCTCTCAGGAATAGTAATAATAATAACAGACTTAATGAAATGGAATTAACTACTACCCATCGCACCCGCCTGCCCGTGTTTAAGACTCCAGTGAGACTGTAGAAAGAATATTTTCTTCAGTCAACAGAATGAAGACTAAGTTTAGAAATAGATTATCATCATCTACCATCACTGGTATGCTCCACACAAAGAGACTTCTTTCTTTCAATAGTAGCCTACATGTTTTAATGTTGAGCTACCAACATCATTAGTGAAGCTAATGGATAAGCACATATACAATTAAAGAGCGATGGAATGAAAGTTAGGGAGGAGGAAATCAGGTATTAGCAATCTATTACTTTGTTCTTTATGTTGTGGCTTTTGTGTGAAATTCAGTATTTTGTTTGTATTCTCTGTGAACATTAATTATGTGTGTGTCATATCATATGTCTGTATTTTTTTTGTAATGATCATCATTTCTTAAACTTAATATACAATTTGATTTGATTTCTTTGTAATTATCATCATTTCTTAAACTTAATATAATTTTTTATTTGATTTCTATGTAGTGATCTTCATTTGTTAAACTTAATTTGTAAGCATCATATCTCTATATGCAAGTAATAAAGGTTGATTTCTACCATTTTAACATAATGCCATAAAAAAGTTGCTAGTTGTTGTTGTAGTTCCCCAGACTGTCTGGCCAAGCAGTCCCGAGTCTGGTTGATCGAAGCCGCGCAGATGCTCGGACCCCCAAATGGGAGTCAGGGTGATAGTGAGATCTGTTTCTTGGAAGGCAGCAGACGAGGGGACTGCTGGCTAAAGGGTCGTCTTCCTTGTCCTGCCACCCAATCAGGCGATCTCGTCGGCTACCCAGAAGGAATGAGAGATAGTAAGAGAGACAGACAGAACAGGCCAGGGTGTGGTTGTAGAGGATGCCAGATTCCTCATTTCTGGATAGAACCAGCTCTCACCAGACAGTTCCTAGTTACTGTATATACCAAAATATTAATAGCATATATATGCTTTTGCAAGTCGAAAATGTCTACAGAACTTTCTCTACATATTAAGGAATTTTTCCCTGGAATCTACAGGTATTTAGTGCTGAGCATCTGGCAACACTAGGCTCCTGCCAGTGTTGAACTAATAGTGAGGGTGGAAGAACATATTTCAAGAGCTACGTTTTTCCTGTAATTACCATATATGTACAGTTGGCTCCATTTTTGCGTTTACCACTCAGCGCTGCCAAAGCGCTGCAAGAAACTTGAATCTCGAACCATGTGTGATCATGATGCGAATCACTCATTGCCGAGTGAGATGGCAAGAGAGGTTGGGTTGGGGTGAGTGACTCTGATACATTGTGGCTGCATGAAATCATCTCAGTTTCTCGGACACTGCTCACTTCGAAACTGGCGATTGGTTGGTTCGCTCATGCTGGCATCCGTAAGTTTGGCCTAGACATCAATCTCTGATAACTTTATCAGGGTAATTGATTAGTCCTGCTATATCGCACGGATTTTATTTGTATACAAAATATCACATAATTTCTTTTCAGGTTCTGTTTTCATAATATTGGATTGATCATTTTCGGCAACATGGAGAATGATGATAAAATTGGTGAAGAGGAGAGTCATGTGGGAAAGTAGAGGAGTGCTGGGACGGGGGTAGGGGAGGGGGAGGGGAGAGAGAAGCCGTATGGAGTAAGAAAGGACATTATTTTATTTATTGCGCCATGGCGTCAATCAAATGACAGACAACAAAACATAAGGGTAGGTGGGACCCATTAAAATCCAAAGGCTACACTCACACACACACACATACACATCACGAAAACATAACAGAATGAAACGCGAGAATTCAGACAAATATTTACATCATGACCTACTTAAATCCACCAAAACGAGGGTGGCATAACAGAAGTTCCTCCAGAACCTGATGGTTCAGCAGGTGTCGACAAACCACATCAAGTGGCAGGCCCCGGGGCAGCAAGTGTCGGACAGTGGGGCAGGCCAGGCAATAGTGCTCTATAGTGTTAGCACAAGGTGCTCGACACAAGCGATACTCAGTGAAGGGAGGCTCACCCTGCATCCCAGCAACCTGCCATGGTGGCCGGTAGCCAAGCCTCAAACGAGCAGAGACTACATTGTGCCTCCGAACCATGAGACCTCGACGACGGTAGGAATATTTGTGACGGCAGACAGACTCGTAATGGGTGATGGAGATGCTGAAGGGCCTCTCTGCATCCCTGCGTCGCCGTACAGGGAGGAGAGCAGCGGAGCGAACTCTAGAAAGGTAACATGTCAGGGAGAGAGGACGTCCAACACCACGAGGAGGCAGATGGCAGGCTTCCTTTGCGAGTCTGTCAACTGTACCATTGTGACGTAAACCTACATGGGATGGCACCCATAAAAATTGACAGTCAAGTTATGATGACGAAACGATAAAATCTGCTGAACAACAGTAGAGTGTGTGGGCTGAACATTAGAGAGGGAATGAAGGGCAAGTTTGGAGTCACAAAAAATGGCAACATTCACTCCACGTTGACAAACAAGACTAACAGCCCCAGAATGGCATACAGTTCACACAATGTTGAGCTAGAGTGGTTACAGAGACGACGGCCAACCCAGCCCCCTGGAGGTGACTCCATGTCAGGTGAGAAAACGGCACAACCTGCTGTACCATCCACCTGCAATGAGCCATCAGTGTAGAGGCAGTATGGATCTGTGATGGAAGACGTCACTGTTTCTATGTGTTCCAGAGCCAACTGCCGCTGTAGAGAAGGCAGTTCCCACTTGGAAGTATTTGTGAAGCTCGCATCAGGTGTTGGTAGCATCCATGGAGGGGGCCCTGGGGGGACGTCTGCAACCAATATATCTATATTAAGACTACTGAGCATAGAGGAAACAGACCTTATAAAAGTACGTCCAGCAGGCAGTATGGGAAAGACCAGGTAGTTTGGTCTAAGAGAAGTCCTGACTAACTGAGAGTAATGGGGTGAAAGATGTGGGAAATGGAGGCACTTGACAGTGAAGCAAGTAACATTACAATAAATTCTATCAATTAATTAATGGGGGAAGACGCAACTCACGCTGCAAGTTCACTATCCTAGTCGACATGGGACAGCCTAGAATAATTCTCATTGCTCTATTCTGAAATATTTCTAAAGTTTCCAGAATAGCCCTAGGACACAGTGTGAGCACACTCCTGCAGGGCAACTAAAGCGTCCCTAGACATCTGGTAACGATGGAGCAGGTCAGGTGTTGGGTTGGCTTGAAACAATAGGCCATCACGTTCAGCCTCCTCCTTTGCCTCCTGTATACGTGCATCCAATGTCCAGGAGTGGGCAGTATGGCGATGCTGGAGGTGTGGCCGGGAGACGTATAGCCTATAAAAGTCATGAGTAGCAGATACAAGATCAGAGTACAACTGTTTAACTGATGATATGTCAAATGTAGGGAATACATGGGCCATAAATAAGATGTAAGTCGGGCAATATTTAGGGGGCACAGCAATACACAAACGAGTGGCTGAAGCACTTGACCCAGCAGATAGAGAATAATGAAACCGAAGAGCGATGTGATCAGAGAATAAATCTGGCACGGAGGAGCACTGGACCTGAGATGCTATCAGGCCAGACGAGAGGATGTAATCCAGAGTACCTCCCAGGCAATGAGTGGCACCGCCAGTGTCCCAGTGTGTCAGATGATGCTTGCGGATGTATGAAAGAAGATGAACACCATTACGATTAATAGAGCCAGAACCATCACCCAAATCAGAATGCCGAGCATTAAAATCTCCCATATACACCATACAACACACTGTTGGAGAAGGAAGAGCCTCAGGAGTGAGTCTAGCTGGGGCAGAATAGACATTACATAGTTGTAGTACTCCATTCCCAGGTAGAACCTCAAATAGCTGAAAGGTCATGTCATGATCAGTGGAGGTACGGAGAAGGCGATGTGGCAATGAGCTATGTATGTAAGTCAGGAGACCATTCCTTACCAGATGAACATATGGCACATAGCCTGAGAGGGGAGGAGCTTGTCTAACAGCAAGCGGCCGTCCTGGAAATGCTTCCTGGAGAAAAATTACACTGGGATGATGACGAAAAACATAGGCCTTGAGTTGAGTGAGCTTAGCATAACTGGTGATACCACATACATTCCAGGAGACGACATCCAGCCTGCAATCACTAGCGAACTCTGTATTTGGAGGTAGAAGTCCGGTGAGTGGGGGCAGATGAGTGACCTGGAGAAGAAGATGGACCAGGAGAAGGGACTGACTCGAAAAGCTTTTCAAGGCGAGATGCAACAGTATCCATCTTTTCGGTAAGGGTAGTGACAGTTGAGATGATGGCCTGCTGAGCCTCGACCAAGGCTAGGCCTAGATGGAAAGCGAACAACTGAATGCACACGAACGCACACACACACAGAACAACAACAAAACAAACAAACGACAAAACCTCAAAAAAAAAACGAGATAGAACAGACAAACAACACCTACAACACCACAGAAACAACAACACACAAACAAGAACGCAGAAACAACAATACAGGCAGAGCGCCAGGAGGACATCTTCACTCCACTAAGTTTGGGGCGAGACTGAAAGAGAGTTTGGGGAACAACATCAACAATAACTCTACTGGCCGATATTGAACATTTATAATGATGGACAACAGCCAAGGCTAACAGTTGTCTTACTACCTGACCAACGTGACTGTTACCGTAAGAGTGTTTAATACTGAAAACACACACAATGACAAGGAATTTGCCTTTTCATCACAATGTTGTGGTAAAAAAAGTCATGTTTGTTTTGCAGTAGTACTAATACCGTTAGTTTATATATAAGTTTTGTATTACTCCTTTCACTACCTTCATCCCTCTACAACCTCCTTCCCCACCCTATTCTGCTACCTAAACCACCGCACCACTCCCATCCCCATCATCCCTACATCCTTCATCCTCCAGCACCCTACCCTAAACTCATTCTGACAACTGTTTCGTGTAAGAGAGTCGAAAATGGCTGTTCACACTTTGTGAGGTACACACATTGACAACGCTGAGTGATGAACGTGGTAGCAGAGGAGACTGTATGTACTATTGCGGACAAAAGTTTCTTTCTACTCCGGGTGATAAGTCCACACGACTGCTGGCCCATTTCTGGCCGGCAGGTTGCTGCTTGCTCCAGAACTACACCACCGCGTAAACCAGCAACCGAACAGTTGACTGTCTCGGATTCGGATAGGAAATGTATAGCATATAAATAGATGCATTAGTTGATAGGTAATATCAGGTGCAAAGCAAGTAATAACTGAACAAGAAGAAAATGCCAGTACTAGTATTTAACACCTTGAACGCTGACTGTATCATTAATATACCATTTTCGTTTTACACGTACCCAGGGCCTGTATTCACTAGGCATATCAGAGTTTGCACTTGCTCGTATGCTTGCATTTCTGATCTCCCATAGTGTTTCAGGCTTATTTCGAAACAGTGAATGGTGTTGCTATTCTATTAGTAGTTTATATTTTGATTTCGGAGCATGAATGAACGCTTAAGAAGAAAATAATTATTATCTTAAGAAAGAATGAAATTTGCTTTTGTGAATAAGATTTCCTATGGACTGTCCGGGAAAAAAAAGTTACTTTCTTTTAACTAGTGGATACATGACTGACTTAAAAAGTAAATATAAAAACATATATAAATGGATATATTACATATAGGTGCTGCAAATATAGAACTACAGGTTATATGGAGAAAATCTAAGTGCATGAATCGAACAGTGGTCCGGTCATGAGACAGCCGTATGCTACAAACCGAGTCCTTGAAAAGATACCATAATAGTGAACACAGCCAACATTACTTTCAAAGGGTCATTGCTCCCATTGCATTTTAAATGAGGTATATAATTTTTCATTTTACTGCATGCTTCTGTGGGCTTAAAATCACACTAGTATAAAGTTATGATTCAGTTTATTCTAGTAATATTTCAGCTTTTGTGTGATTTCTGACAAATAGTAGTACTGGGTTATCTTCTTGTGCAATAGTCATTATTTTGTTTTGCACCTGATATTACCTATCATCTAATGCATTTATTTACTGTATATGCTATACACATGAGAGAGAGAGGGGGGGGGGGGGTAAATTACTTCCTATCCGAATCCGAGACAGTCAACTGTTCGATTGCTGGTTTACGCGGTGGTGTAGTTCTCGAGCCAACAGCAACCTGCCGGCCAGAAAAGGGGCAGCAGTCGTGAGGACTTATCACCCGGAGTAGAAAGAAACTTTTGTCCGCAATAGTACACCCACCTACAAAAGCGCTGTCGCCTCACCAAACGGTTCTTGAAGTTTGAGGTTTAATGACTCTTGAATCGCAACACCATACACAACAACATTTTCCAATTGTGAAGCTTGTGGGGTTCATGACTCTGTGGATGAGGCGACAGCGCTTTTGTAGGTGGGTGTACACTCACAATCCAAAATATGTATCCAGGCTTGCTTCAAATAATCTGATCGACTATTAAGCGAACTCAAGGAAATATGAAACAGGATAAGCGTGAAATTGGTTCGCTAGTATGTCAAATGATTCGAAACTTCAACCTAACCTGGATACATATTTTGCATTGCGAGTGTACAGTCGGCGGCAAAACTTCTGTCGCCACACTTGCCAAGTCATGAACGAAGTATGGAAGTATAAGCTTCACAGGCTTGTAAAATGAATAACCTGAGACATTAATTAATTTGTCCCCTGGATATCTTAATTTGGTATAACGAATGGTTTTTTTTCGATGATTAGCCTTTGTTATTCTTCAAGAAGAACTGTGTCAGGCGACAGGACTTTTGCCGCCGACTGTACATACATATACTGTATATAGTGGAAAAGTAACCCTTTATTAAAAATTTAATATTCTCAAATGTTTACTTAATTATGAAGAAAAGTGCATGCAGAACAATATAATTAAAATACAGTGCTTTAAAGTGTATGTATTATTTTTTTTTATTAAATGTAGAACGGGTATCCAGGTCAGAATGACTACACCTCAAAGCACACTCTTACTCTCTTCGGTTTCATTATTCTCTAACTGCTGGGTCAGGTGCTTCAACCACTCGTTTGCGTATTGCTGTGCCCCCTAAATATTGCCCGACTTACATCTTATTTATGGCCCATGTATTCCCTACATTTGACATATCATCAGCTGAACAGTTGTACTCTGATCTTGTATCTGCTACTCATGACTTTTATAGGCTATACGTCTCCCGGCCACACCTCCAGCATCGCCATACTGCCCACTCCTGGACGCTGGATGCACGTATACAGGAGGCAAAGGAGGAGGCTGAACGTGATGGCCTATTGTTTCAAGCCAACCCAACCCCTGACCTACTCCATCGTTACCAGATGTCTAGGGACGCTTTAGTTTCCCTGCAGGATTGTGCTCACACTGAGTCTTGGCAGCGGTTCACGGACAGCATCAACCAGCAAACAAGTGTGGCTTCTATGTGGCACCTCATCCGTCGGGTTGTTAAAAAGACACCGGCCACTGCTCGTCATCACACTCCTGCCGACTATGCCAAACAACTTGTCGATGCTTGGTCAGAACAATCTACCCCAGCCAGTATACCCATCCACATACAAGATGCACTCGCTTCCCGTGCTGCTGTCCATCGGCTACGTCTAATGTCTGCTCTGTTACAAGATGATGATGATGATGCAAAGGAGATAACTGAGGAGGAGTTGCGTCGTGCTCTCTCTCGGGGTAGAGCTTCTTCCCCTGGTGATGATGGTATTACTTATGCTGTGCTGCGCCTACTTCAACAAGTTCCTGAGAACCCTCTACTTCGACTGTACAATCTTTGTCTTCGTGACCGTTGTGTACCACGAGCCTGGACCAGCAGCACAATAATACCCATCCCTAAGCCCGGCACTGCGAAGTTCAGGCCTATTTCCCTTATTTCCTGTTTCTGTAAGGTTATGGAGAGAATCTTACTCAATCGTCTCATGTACAGATTGCAGGATCGCCTTTCTCCGTGGCTGTTTGGTTTCCTTCCCCAGCGGAGCACACATCACTGCCTAGTCGACATGTACTCTCGCCTTTCCAGGAACAGTGTGGTGGCCTTCATTGACCTTCGAAGTGCCTTCGATGTTGCTAATAGAGACGTCATTTTGGATCAACTGGTTGACTTTGGGATAAAGGGTAATCTACTACGGTGGATTTGGGGCTACCTGAGTACCAGGACCTCCCGTGTGTTTTTCAGTGGTGCACTCAGTCCTTTGCGCAGTTTTTATCTTGGTACGCCTCAAGGTGGTGTTCTCAGCCCATTGTTATTTAATATTCTGATGCATCGGTTGCTCACTTCTCTCACTGATATTCCTGGAACTACAATTACATGCTATGCTGATGATATCTGTGTTCATTCTACCTAACCAAGGGATCTCCAGCGGTTTCTTGACTCCTTCTCTGTGGTCTCCTTTCACTGTGGCATTATTGTCTCCTCAGATAAGAGCAGAATATTCACCTGCCGCCTTCCTCAAGCTCAGCCAGTGTTCACCATTGGAGGGACTGTCATTCCCATGTGTTCCCAGTACTGCTACCTGGGTGCGCCAGTCAATATTTGGCCAATTGTCCCTGCCAGACCTCAAGACCATCCCATTGTCCAGGACTTATTGGGTCGTCTCCAGCGCCGACTTACACCACTTCAATGGCTATCTAACAACTCCTCGGGCATCTCCATCCCAGTAGCCAGGACCATCTATATTGTTTTTATCCGTTCAGTTGTTGATTACCTTTCCCCTGCTTTGATTCAACTTCCTAGGGCTACTCTGGAAACTTTAGAAAAATTTCAGAATAGAGCAATGAGAATAATTCTCGGCTGTCCAATGTCGACCAGGATAGTGAACATGCAGCGTGAGTTGCGTCTTCCCCCATTAATCGAGAGAATTTATTGTAATGTTACTTGCTTCACTGTCAAGTGCCTCCATTTCCCACATCTTTCACCCCATTACTTTCAGTTAGTCAGGACTTCTCTTAGACCAATCTACCCGGGTCCCTCCCATACTGCCTGCTGGACGTACTCCTATAAGGTCTGTTTCCTCTGTGCTCCGAGGTCTTAATATAGATATAATGGTTGCAGACGTCCCCCCAGGGCCCCCTCCATGGATGCTACCAACACCTGATGTGAGCTTCACACCTACTTCCAAGTCGGAGCTGCCTTCTCTACAGCGGCAGTTGGCTCTGGAACACATAGAAACAGTGACTTCCTCCATCACAGATCCATACTGCCTCTACACTGATGGCTCATTGCAGGTGGATGGTGCAGCAGGTTGTGCTGTTTTCTCGCCTGACCTGGAGTCACCTCCAGGGGGCTGGGTTGACCGTCGTCTCTGTAACCACTCTAGCTCAACATTGTGTGAACTGTATGCCATTCTGGATGCTGTTAGTGTTGTTTGTCAACGTGGAGTGAATGCTACCATTTTTTGTGACTCCAAACCTGCCCTTCATTCCCTCTCTAGTGTTCAGCCCACACACTCTACTGTTATTCAGCAGATTTTATCGTTTTTGGCCTTATTGGGTCATCGTAAATTGACTGTCAAATTTTTATGGGTGCCATCCAATGTAGGTTTACGTCACAATGGTACAGTTGACAGACTCGCAAAGGAAGCCTGCCATCTGCCTCCTCGTGGTGCTGGACGTCCTCTCTCCCTGACATGTTACCTCTCTAAAGTCCGCTCCGCCGCTCTCCTCCCTGTACGGCGACGCAGGGATGCAGAGAGGCCCTTCAGCATCTCCATCACCCATTACGAGTCTGTATGCCGTCACAAATATTCCTACCGTCGTCGAGGTCTCATGGTTCGGAGGCACAATGTAGTCTCTGCTCGTTTGAGGCTTGGTACCATCCACCGTGGCAGGTTGCTGGGATGCAGGGTGAGCCTCCCTTCACTGAGTGTCGCTTGTGTCGAGCACCTCGTGCTAACACTATAGAGCACTATTGCCTAGCCTGCCCCACTGTCCGACACTTGCTGCCCCAGGGCCTGCCACTTGATGTGGTTTGTCGACACCTGCTGAACCATCAGGTTCTGGAGGAACTTCTGGTGCGCCACCCTCGTTTTGGTGGATTTAAATAGGTCATGATGTAAATATTTGTCTGTATACTTGTGCTTCATTCTGTTATGTTTTCGTGATGTGTGTGTGCGTGCGCATGAGTGTGTGCTTGTGTGTGTGTGTGGTCATTGGGTTTTCGTGAGTCCCGCCTGCCCTTGTGTACTGTTGTCTGCCTATTGAATGACGCTACGGCGCAATGAATTAAAAAAAAAAAAAAAAAAAACCCTTACTCTCTCCTAACCAGTTCAGAGACTCTTCCACACCCTGATTTCGTCACGTGTCAGAATCACTATTACAACATAAGTTGAAAATAATATAACGTCACTCACTGTCTTTGTTATGTACAGTCGTGGTCAAACATAATCATCCATATAGGGGTAACTCACGTAAGAGTTTGATAGTGTAGTGGCGCCATGTGCTTGTGCACCACTCCTTATTCCTTTGTACACTCCCCGGCCTCAGCCATTCCAAGGTCTGGTGGATACACTAATCCCTTCCCCTGTCGCAGCTTAATTCCCCCTTGGGCCTCCGGTGCCAGCCTCCTTTCCTTGTCCCAGGTATGATTCAGCTGGGTGCAGTACACCTGTGGACGTGATTGGTCACGTGACAACGCTACATCAGGGGCTCGTAGACGCCTGAATAAAAGGGCCGAGCTATGCCCAGACGACAGACTATCCTGCTAGCTACAGTACAAGAAGGACCAGCCCTGCTCTCGCCGTCGTCGCATACCAGCATACTCACGTGTTCCCGCTTCAATCACACGTGGTGCTCCTGCTCTACACAACTACAGACTCTCCACTGCAACTACCGACTCTCCACGACGCTACACGACAGGCTGGCCTTCCCTATACCTACATGTACTGCATTTCCTTGTATTACCAATAAACTGTACCGTGTATTCTGGAGTCTGTTCACCCGAGTAAATTCATCATAAAGGCTTCCTTACTGTTTTAATTGGTGACCCCGGATTTTCACCTCTGTTACACTGTTGCAAGGTAATACATACATGCATGCAAGTCCTACCACGCTACGTGCACTTCAACCTCTTCACCACGCCACCTCCGACATCCCAGCAGCCCTGCAGCTACGCCTTGCATCACCACTTCACCTCATCGCTTCACTGCTAAGGTACCCCTTACACATACACTTCCCTAACTCCAATAATTGTGCTTGGATTCGTATTGTGTTCACATTTCCCAGTGTTCTATCCCGCCCAATTTTACCTTAACATAATTTTTGCCCCCGTTCGTATACCCACTTTTGCTGTCTTTGTTACTCTTGCTCTGTGCTACTCCTGTCCTCTGTTTCGTTGCTCTACCTACCATTCCATTCATTCGCCCTACTTTCATTTCCCCCCCCTCGTCCCTACACACACACACACGCTCACCCACCCGGGGGGTACCTCATCGCCCTCTCCTACACAATACGTGCATCGCAGACCTTGCTCCACTATATCTACGTGCCGTGCCCTGCAGCTCTTCCACGTGCACCCCTGTCATGCCCTCACCCTAAGACGTGCCGACATCTACTCTACTTGCAGCGCACCATACTGTCGCTTCATTACGTGCCCACGTACTCATTTCCAATTACGTGCTGTGCCTTGTAAGGACCCTACGTGCATCTCTGCCCGAGCATCGCATCTCTACGTACACACGTGCTCCACACAAGCCACGTGCACATCCCCCAGAAGACCCTACTTGCATCGCCACTGACGCTCTACAACGCTGCCTCCATCTATGCCCTCACGTCTACGCATATTCTTAAGGACTCACTCCACACCTATAAGCTAAGTACTGTTTTAACACTTTCAACACTTTTTCTTGGTGTTTCCTCCCCCAAGTGCTACTTCCCCCCATTTTTTTCCACGTTATTTTGTATATTTATTGTTGTGTTTGGTGCCCTGGGGCCTACTGTTGTGTATTGTGCCCCCACACCTTCACCCGTATTCACCCACACCTCTCACCACCCCCCGGGCACCCCCGGGGTTGATTATTGCATTTTCATACATTACACATACTCATACTTCCACACACACTACGCCATGGACACCACAACACTCCCCCCCACATCATTCTTCCACTTCCACACCCACTACGTCCTCCATACATAACGTCGCTTCACAATCACAATACGTCCCCCCTTTCTCACTCAATGTACACTCATGGTTTCGCCGTATGGAAACTCTCTGGTGCACCTCGAACTTCACGAGCGAGCAGAAATTCCACGCCGTCCTCCGAGTACTCCCAAAGGACGTATTCGATGCTATCCCTACCACACTCACTCAACACCCATCCTACGAAGCTCTGAAGAAGGCTATTGTCTCATCGCATGGTATGAGGATTCAGTAGTCTTCCCGAATAAACAAACAGCAGAGAACCCCTTTCAACATCCGATCGCTGTTAAGAAAATTACCATTAAGTGGGGCCGAGGGACATCTTGGTCGAACTGGAACGAAACTGATTCCATCATACTATATCAGCAAACAACCTCAATATCACTAATAGGATCCGTTTCATGGCATAATTTGGAGATATCAAACAATACGATCCCCTTAGAAAAATTCAACAATACAGGGGAAGACACTAGTGACTAAATTGGAGGGAAACTGAATCCTCCAAAATACGTCTCAAAACAGATCCTCCTAGTCCTGGAGTGGCGGCGTCTAAGTCACGGGACCACCACCCAGGGCTAGAGAGGAAGGAAGCTATGGAGGCCAAACAGTTACAAAATCCTCCCTCCCCCACCAAGGGGTTGAGAGTCCCTGGGAATGGCTTCTGTCACCCGGGCAATTACCACACCCCTCAAACTCGGCTACACATTTTTTCCACCACCGAGAAATAGTCACCGGCTGTCATTTCTCGGCTTCTTGCCGGAGACATCGAAAGCAATCCTGGACCCAATTACAAATACACATGTCAGACCTGCTCAAAACTCATCACATCTAGTAAACAGACAAAGGGTTCTGTTCAATGAAACTCTTGACCAAACTGGACCCACTTCACATGTAAGTCACTTACCTCCAGAAAAACTACACAAACTCATGACCTGTCCCGTATGCCCCATACCTCTACTATAATAGCACCTTACCCTCACTCCCACCTCTATCACCCTCACCCCTACCACCATTATCTCCGTCCCCTCACAGACTCCTCACCCCCGTGCAGCAACACACAACATTAACATACTTCAATTAAACATAGATGGCATCAACACAAAAATACAAGAACATACACATTGCCATCTTACAAGGAACAAGATTACACAACACATAAAACACCTACATTTCCCAATTTCACCACCATCAGCCAAGACCGGGCCTATGGCAATGACGTTGGACTCCTGACCCTAGTCCACAAATCCCTTAAATATAAAGAATTCAGTGCACAGCAACTCTTCTCCCCCATCAAGGAAATTCAAGCCGTTATAGTACCCACTGGCAAAACAACAAGTATTACAATACTTAATCAATACATCCTCCCTCAAGCCCGCCCAACAGTTCCTCATAATTTTTCACCACAAATCCAACAAATCACTAACCAACCTGATCTCCTCCCGAGTGGTGACTTCAACGCAAAGACGTTGGTCTTGCATGTCAACAACCCTCGTTGGACACTGAATGTCCTCTTCTGATAATTCATATAGGTCCTTATTATACATACGCCCCTTGCTATAATTAAAATTAATGTTCGATGTTGTTTGATGGATTCAAACATGCCACCAGAAGGACTGGGGAAATTGAGGAGCATCATGGCTTGTGTAAGATCTTTGGCTCTGATTAAAACACCCTTACCGTACTACTTTATGTGGCCCATCGGTATTAATCCAATTTATTTTCCCAGATACCTAAAAGCATGGATGAGGTTACTCCGCCCCTTCCTGTAGTAAGTCAAAAACGAAAAGGGTGTAGGAACGCATCGCTCCTTAGGGACATGCTCTACAGAGCCGTTGAAGATGTTAGAGCTGTAATCATTGTCACTGTTAACTACATTTATGGACTGCATCATTTGAACCTTACAATGAGTATCCCCCAAAGACATAGAATTTTTTGGCTCAAAAGCTGCTTTGGCAGCAGCATTTGTATTATAAGTAATATAGCAACGATTCAGTCTGCAGTCGCTGTCATAGGTGATTCGAATACGAAGAACCACTCCAAAACACTTACAAACAGAGTGGATAGCGCCATAGGATATGGATGCAAGCACATTAGTCAGCATTAACGTGTCCAAACTGCTAACAGGGTTCGTCGACACAATATCTGACCTCTTACTTGCAGCCTTCTGCTTACCGCCACAATCAGAGAGTGATGTCTCGAGGGCCTGGTCGACCACCGCTCGAGGAAGACAATGAGACTTATCGTTATCCATATGTCTTATGTTATGGTTATATGGCCCAAAGAGCCAAGAGCTCCTACCTACCTGGCAGATGAGGGGATCGAACACTGGTCGCCATGGGTGGGGTACTTCGTCCCCCACCGGGCAACTCGTTTTAAAAAGCAGCCCCAATAGCTCGAGTGTTTGCCCACAACGGTGCTGAGACCCCTTTCCCCAACATCTCCCGGCCCAGACCCTCAACCATCCAACACAGGACGACCCCTAGTGGGCTGTCTCTCTATTGGGCAACACTGTTGGTTAGTACTGGCAGCATATGACAAGGGAACCATTTAGTCTGGTCTCTCACGGGCGACCATTCTAGTATGGGAAGCCTTCTCTTCGTGAAATCGGTGAAGAGCAGTGGCCAGAGCCCCATCTAGTCTAGCTCATCAGGTTTTAGAGACACGCAAGCCCCCCCCACCACATCAAGGTGGTTCCTGCTTGGGGGGGCAAACTATTTGAGAAGATATTGAATGTCAGACTGGTGCTCTTCCTCGAACGGGGTTGTTTTCTGTCTCCGTCCCAGTCTGGCTTTCGTTAACACCGTTCCACTACAGACGCTCTGGTCAGGCTGGAAGCTGCTGCTTGTGAGGTATTTGCACGACATCAATACCTGGTCTGTGTATTCTTTGATTTAGAGAAAGTCTATGACACTTCAAGGCAATATGGCATCCTGCAGCAACTCCATGCATATGGTCTGCGGGGTCAACTTCCGCTCTTTCTTAAAGAGTTTCTTAGTGGTCGCAGTTTTTGTGTGATGGTTAGCACAGCCCTCTCTGCACCCGTAGCACAGGAGGAGGGCGTACCCCAGGGAAGCGTCCTCAGTATCACATTGTTTGCAGTGGCAATTAACGCCATTGCCGCATCCCTTCCGGACAGTGTAGCCAACTCAATGTATGTTGACAACCTGGCGATCTGGTTTGCTATTTCCCATATGTTAGTGGCGAAGCAGCGCCCTCGACAGGCTGTCGCATTGGGCTGGTTCTCATGGGTTTCATTTCTCTTCTGCCAAGACGGTTGTTATGCACTTCTGCAGCCTTCGGGGCATCCACCCCGATCTGGATTTATTCATGTATGGTCATCGGATACATTGTGTTGAGGAGACTCGCTTTTAGGGTCTACTTTTTGACAGACAATTGACTTGGGTTCCCCATCTTCATTCACTTATGGTCTCTTGCCTTCAGACTCTCAACCTGTTGAGAGACCTGGGCCATATGTTCTGGGGGGCTGATCGGGCCACCCTCCTCCACCTATATTGTGCTTTTATTAGGTCAAAACTCGACTATGGGTGTGAGGTGTATTCCTCTTCCCGTTTTAGAGTCTTAGACTCTGTTCATAATGCTGGGGTACGTCTGGCGACTGGAGTCTTCAGGTCGTCCCCAACCCCCAATCTGGTAGAGCTGTTAAGTCACCTCTTGATCTCCGTTGCCAGTCCTTGATGGTTCGTTGTTGGCATTGCTTCAATCGACTTCCTGTGGAGCTACAGTGGTCTGTCTCCGCATTGGCCACTCACGTTTGGCTCCTGGATTTTTAATGGTGAGGGCTCCCCCTCTCTACTGTGATGATTGTCTAGTTCCCTTGACTGCGGCATCTTCTTGTGGTGTACCCCAGCCTTACGAACCTTCATCATAGGTACTTCTCCGAGTACCGGATGGGGGACGGTTCTTACAGCCTCTCTTAGGTGTTTGGGGAGGAGGCTTATAGTGTGGGAGGGATCACCCTCTCCTTTGTGGAGGAATCTGGCCTCCTCCACAAGTTGTGATTTTTATGGTTTCTTTATTAGATAGTTCAATGTTTGTTTTACTTTTATATTTATAATTTTGTATCTTTTACTTAATCAGGTTATTTTAGTAAAATGTGAGTTTTCGATTATATGTCCTTTTAATCATGCTGCTTCTCTCTTTAGGAGTATTGAAGGCTAGGTTATATTTGTATCTATCTTATAGATGATATAAATATTAATCAATCAATCAAGCTCTGGACTATACCACTGAGTTCCGTTTTCTGCTTTCTTCGTTATGCATAGCCTATGGTAGGGGATCATATGGAATGCTTCAACTGGTATCTCAGGCAACCTAGTTGTCTGCATATTATATTTCATACGGAACTGATGCTCCCAAACCAAGAAAGATTAGTTTAGTGGCCTTCAGCCTCTACAACTCTTTTATTATGACAAGGGAGAAGGTGCTAGATGTGGGACAGCAAACCAGCAAGCACAAAGGAGATAGAAGGAAAAGAGGGACTGTTAAAGGTAATAATATTCTTAAATGCTTAGTTAATTATTAAGGAAGACATTTGAGTTTATTTGAGAGTGCCTGATTCCAAACTCTGCCAGAATACAGATTACTTCATTATGGGATCTGGATTGAAGCAGTTTAGAGGAATCAATAACCCATCAACACAGAAGTGATGCGGAGGTTATGTTCAGTGAAGTATTTGGCTCTTCATGAGATGAGCAATTATGGTGCTCCTTGGGACCCATACCACTGCCGATCAATTCTTCAGCTGTCCATACTTTCCTTTTTTGTTTACTTTTTTTTTGTTTTTTTATTATCAATTGCGCCGTAGCGTTAATCAACAGGCAGGCAACAATACATACGAGTAGGCGGGACCCATGACAATCCAATGACTACAAGCACACATACACACGCACACACACACACATCACGAAAACATAACAGAATGGAGCACAAGCATACAGACAAATATTTACATTATGACCTACTTAAATCCACCAAAACGAGGGTGGCGTACCAGAAGTTCCTCCAAAACCTGATGGTTCAGCAGGTGTCGGCAAACCACATCAAGTGGCAGGCCCCGGGGCAGCAAGTGTCGGACAGTGGGGCAGGCCAGGCAATAGTGATCTATAGTGTTAGCACGAGGCGCTTGACACAAGCGACACTCAGTGAAGGAAGGCTCACCCTGCATCCCAGCAACCTGCCACGGTGGCCGGTAGCCAAGCCTCAAACAAGAAGAGGCCTCGACGACAGTAGGAATATTTGTGATGGCAGACAGATTCGTAATATGTGATGTAGATGCATCCCTGCATCGCCGTACAGGGAGGAGAGTGGCGGAGCGGACTTTAGAGAGGTAACATGTCAGGGAGAGAGGACGTCCAACACCACGAGGAGGCAGATGGCAGGCTTCCTTTGCGAGTCTGTCATCTGTACCATTGTGATGTAAACCAACATGGAATGGCACCCATAAAAATTTGACAGTCAAGTTACGATGACACAATAAGGCCAAAAACGATAATATCTGCTGAATAACAGTAGAGTGTGTGGGCTGAACACTACAGAGGGAATGCAGGGCAGGTTTGGAGTCACAAAAAATGGCAGCATTCACTCCACATTGACAATCAAGACTAACAGCATCCAGAATGGCATACAGTTCACACAATGTTGAGCTAGAGTGGTTACAGAGACGACGGCCAACCCAGCCCCCTGGAGGTGACTCCATGTCAGGTGAGAAAACGGCACAACCTGCTGTACCATCCACTTGCAATGAGCCATCAGTGTAGAGGCAGTCTGGATCTGTGATGGAGGACGTCACTGTTTCTATGTGTTCCAGAGCCAACTGCTGCTGTAGAGAAGGCAGTTCCGACTTGGAAGTAGGTGTGAAGCTCACATCAGGTGTTGGTAGCATCCACGGAGGGGGCCCTAGGGGGACGTCTGCAACCATTATATCTATATTAAGACTACGGAGCATAGAGGAAACAGACCTTATAAAAGTATGTCCAGCAGGCAGTGTGGGAAAGACCAGGTAGTTTGGTCTAAGAGAAGTCCTGACTAGCTGAGAGTAATGGAGTGAAAGATGTGGGAAATGGAGGCATTTGACAGTGAAGCAAGCAACACTAGAATAAATTCTCTCCACTAACGGGGAAAGACGCAACTCACGCTGCATGTTCACTATCCTGGTCGACATTGGACAACCGAGAATTATTCTCATTGTTCTATTCTGAAATTTTTCTAAAGTTTCCAGAGTAGCCCTGGGAAGTTGAATCCGAGCAGGTGAGAGGTAATCAACAATTGAACGAATAAAAGCAATATAAATAGTCCTGGCTACTGGGATGGAGATGCCCGAGGAGTTGTTAGATAGCCATTGAAGTGGTGTAAGTCGGCGCTGGAGACGACCCAATAAGTCCTGGACAATGGGATGGTCTTGAGGTCTGGCAGGGATAATCGGCTAAATATTGACTGGCGCTCACAGGTAGCGGTACTGGGAACACATGGGAATGACAGTCCCTCCAATGGTGAACACTGGCCGAGCTTGAGGAAGGTGGCAGGTGAATATTCTGCTCTTATCTGGGGAAACAATAATGCCACAGTGAGAGGAGGCCACAGAGAAGGAGTCAAGAAACTGCTGGTGGTCCCTTGGTGAGGTAGAATGAACACAGATATCATCAGCATAGCACGTAATTGTAGTTCCAGGTATATCAGGGAGAGAAGTGAGCAGCCGATCCATCAAAATATTAAATAACAATGGGCTGAGAACACCCCTTTGAGGCGTACCAAGATGAAAACTGCTCAAAGGACTGAGCGCACCACTGAAAAACACACGGGAGGTCCTGTTACTCAGGTAGCCCCGAATCCACCATAATAGATTACCCTTTATCCCAAAGTCAACCAGTTGATCCAAAAGGACGTCTCTATTAGCAACTTCGAAAGCACTTCGAAGGTCGATGAAGGCCACCACACTGTCCCTGTTAAGGCGACAGTACAGGTCGACTAGGCAGTGGTGTGTGCTCCTCTAGGGAAGGAAACCAAACAGCCATGGAGAAAGGTGATCCTACAGTCTGTACATGAGACGATTGAGTAAGATTCTCTCCATAACCTTACAAAAACAGGAAGTGAGGGAAATAGGCCTGAACTTCGCAGTGCTGGGCTTAGGGATGGGTATTTTTGTGCTTCTGGTCCAGGCTCTTGGTACACAACCATCACGAAGACAAAGATTGTACAGTCGGAGTAGAGGGTTTCCAGGAACTTGTTGAAGTAGGCGCAGCACAGCATAAGTAATACCATCATTACCAGGGGAAGAAGCTCTACCCCGAGAGAGAGCACGTCGCAACTCCTGCTCAGTTATCTCCTCTGCATCATCGTCATCATCTTGCAACAGAGCAGACATTAGACGTAGCCGATGGACAGCAGCACGGGAAGTGAGTGCATCTTGTATGTGGATGGGTAGACTGGCTGAGGTAGATTGTTTTGACCAGGCATCGACAAGTTGTTGGGCATAGTCGGCGGGAGTGTGATGACGAGCAGTGGCCGGTGTCTTTTTAACACAAACTTTTTAACAGGGTCCCCGTGGGAGACACATGAGGGGGAGGGGCCGCCCGAAGGGCAAAGGTCGGGCGACTTAATTCCCGTCACTAGTCATCCCATACTTCACCCACATCATGTACAGTTTCACGCTCATCCCCATGTCATTCATGTTTGTACATATGGTGCTGGCGATAATAAATTACATTGTTATGGAATTCTTGAGTATTTATTCTCCGAAACTTACTATACTTGGATGAGTGACTGGATATATATTAAACACAGGATTACTGCATCCTTGTGTCCTCCTTCATCCCCTCGGGATCGCATGACCTGAGCCGGGGCCATAGCCCTAGCTCAGAGGACTTTAATAAAAAGGGGTGGTGAGGGGGGGGCCAGGGGTCACCCCTCTCCTGTACCCGACCCCTCGAGTCTGACTATAAAGACTTTAGATGGGTAACAATTCTGGTCTATAACAGAATAGTCTACGGTATATAATATTTTTATTATAACTGTTAGAACACTTCCACCACAGCTAGTCCCTAGCTAGTGTGGAAGCTGCTTTAGCTTCGGCCTCACCTCAGCTCTGTTACCTTATATGATTCCCCGCTCTCTCGACCGCTCTTAACTAAGCACGTGATTGCCTCCACCTCACCTCCCACCTACCGCATCGCATGCATAGCATTCCAGCTGTGCTGGTTCCACTATACCAATAATAGTGCATTTGTCGCGGCTTTTAGCCGCTTAAATTGTATTTATTGGTTGTGGAACCAGCACAGCTTTAACTGTCCCACCCACCTCCCGATGCGGCAGGCATTCACTTTCTTTCTCATTTGAGTGGACGAGCGGTGGCCACCACCAGGTGGCTCCACTATCAGTACAGCGCCAGATTTGAATTTTTTAATTTACTTCTGATGATCGTCACGGAATAGACCCTTCTAGCCCAGATTATGCCTATACGGGGCCTGGGCTGGAGAAGGGGTGTATTCTATAGCAATTCCAGCTGTGCTGGTTCCACAACCAATAAATACAATTTAAGCGGCTAAAACCCGCGACAAATGCACTATTATGGTTGTTGTAATAGAGAGCCTTTAAAAATAAAAACATACTTGCTTTACCATTCCACCAAAATCTAACTCCTTTAACTCGTATACTACGTAACCTAAATATTCAAGTAGTCTTTCGGTATGAAAAAACTTTGAAATCTTCACTGATCAAAATTAGCCCTTCAGTTGATGCTGGTAGTGTATATCTAATACCGTGTAAGTCATGTGATGATGTATATATTGGCCAAACAGGAAAACTTTTAGAAGAGAGAATTAAACAACACAAATATTCGGTTAGAACAGGACAGGAATCCAGTGGTATTTTTAAACATGTAGAAAATTATAATCATTGTATTAACTGGAATGAAGCAAAAAATGTATATAAATCAAACTCCAATGTCGAGAGGTTAATAGTTGTGACTGTATTAATAAGATCAAATAACACTATGAATTTAAATGATGGACTATATAAAATGGATAAATTTCTGCTAAATATATTATTTATAGATAGAAAAATAAAGAAAGCAAGAGAGTTGTGTGACGCTGTAAGGGGTGGTGTGACCTGAACTCACCTCACCTGACTTGACCTCACCTATACCTTCTGGTAGTCCTACTGGGTAGGGCCAACAAATAGTCTCATGCGTATTGCCACCCCCACTAGGTATAAGATATCTTTATTCATTTACTATTTTGTATTCTTATGTTATATTTGTTAGTTTTGTATAAGTGTAGTTCATATGTTGTTCATAATAATGTGTATGTATTGTCACTAGGAAATTATTTTGAGATGAAACAAATGGGCTTGGGTGGACATATTGTGATCATTGGTAACTATGTAGGGGTCCAGGGTGGGATATAAATACACTGCCTTCACTCATTCCTCTGTATTACTCTGAATATGTCTTGAGAAATAGACGAAAGCTTGGTATTCCGTTTTTCATTTTCCTTGCGAGTTATTCTGCAATTATATAAATCACGTGTACTTGTGATTACTAATGAAAATATGGACATCGCACGCCTCTCCTTGCTGACTGCCACCTTCTGTTGTACTTTCCCTCGCCTAAGACCACTCTACCATGATTTCAAGAAGACCCTACTCCAAGCTCACAGTCTACGGAATCATCTACAGTTTTTGAGAGAGTGTAGAGACGAAATGGTGATACCGGATTGTTGCCTTCCCAGACGACTTCGCCACCTTGATGATTCACCGTTCCCGGAAGTAGAACGTGCCGTGCTGAACGCCATATTAAAGAAAAAACGTTTTGAAGTACAAGATATGTTTAAAAAGTGTTCGAAAGCTAAGACAGTGTTATTTCACAGTGTATCAAGTGATTGGTGGAAAACTATTTGCGACTTTGTTTATGAACTACTTAGACGACAAAACTCCAACCAAAAATTGAGTCACAAGCGAAAAATGGAAAAATTATTCGAAAAAAGTGTATGGTCCAAAAAGAGCGATTCAAGTTTGTTTGAAAATCTTTCGTCCCATCCTCTTGCTAAAAATGAACAACTGGTACTTGGATTTGGCATAAACTTTGCTTTTGCGGACAATAAAGTGAACATGGTGTCAGTGAACAAAGGATTAGTTAATCTGGAAAAAACATGCGAAAATAATGTAATAAATGATTTACAACTTGTAAGAGGCTGTGTCTATAGCTTCTGTCATGGTTCACTCCAGGTAAATATACCAAAGTGTTTTAAGACTGCCATTAAAAACTTAAAGGACAACAAAGACATACATATTACGAAAGCAGATAAGTCAAATTCTATTGTCATACTTGATAGCCTTACATATACCAATAAGCTCAATGACCTGTTGGCTGACCAAGGAACATATGAATCACTGCGAAAAGATCCTACCACTAGTAAAAACAAGGAATTCACAACGAAATTGAAAACCTTACTAAAAGGCAACCCGATACTCCTTAAATCTTTTGCTGTAGTAAATCCTTCATTACCCTACATGTATGGCTTGGTGAAAACACACAAACAAGACAAGCCTCTTCGCCCCATCATAAGTTCTGTAGGGTCTGTAAGTTACAAATTATCCAAGTGGCTCACAAAACTGCTATCCCCATTGGTTGGCAATATTTCAATTTCTAATGTTAGTAATTCCACCGACTTAATACAGAAAATAAGAAATTATCAAGAACCATGAAAATTAATAAGTTTTGACGTAAATTCCCTCTTTACAAAAGTACCTGTTCAAGATGTCCTCTCTTATCTCTGTGAAGATCTGGATAAAATAGACTTACCAGTCAGCAATGATATATTTTTAAAATTAATTGAGTTATGTGTACTCAACAGTGTCTTTACTGTACAAGGGAAATTTTACAGACAGACTTTCGGCTTTGCTATTGGGAACCCTCTATCTCCGGTTTTATCGAATCTGTACATGGAATATTTTGAAACTAGTTTTTTGCCACAAATTTGTAAATTTAGATTACCGTGGTTCAGATATGTTGATGATATTTTGTGTTTGTGGCTTTCTGCCAAAAATCCTCACAATTTCTTAAGGAAACTCAATAATCTAGTACCTTCCATTTCATTCAAAATTGAAGAAGAAAGTGATGGTAAATTACCCTTTTTAGACACAATGATTATAAACAACGGTATTGGTTTTAAATTCAAAGTATATAGGAAACCCACAATGGTTGATTCATACATTCATAATTATTCAAATCATCATACAAAAGTTAAGGAGTCAACATTTGCTGGTATGTTTTTGAGAGCCTTAAGAATTTGTGACCCTGAATTTCTCGATGGGGAATTTAACTACATTTAAAATTTAACCAGCAAATTATGCTACCCTAAGGAATTCACAGATATATGTCTAAATAAGGTTAAAAAGACATATTATGGTAGTTGTAATAGAGAGCCTTTAAAAATAAAAACATACTTGCTTTACCATTCCACCAAAATCTAACTCCTTTAACTCGTATACTACGTAACCTAAATATTCAAGTAGTCTTTCGGTATGAAAAAACTTTGAAATCTTCACTGATCAAAATTAGCCCTTCAGTTGATGCTGGTAGTGTATATCTAATACCGTGTAAGTCATGTGATGATGTATATATTGGCCAAACAGGAAAACTTTTAGAAGAGAGAATTAAACAACACAAATATTCGGTTAGAACAGGACAGGAATCCAGTGGTATTTTTAAACACGTAGAAAATTATAATCATTGTATTAACTGGAATGAAGCAAAAAATGTATATAAATCAAACTCCAATGTCGAGAGGTTAATAGTTGTGACTGTATTAATAAGATCAAATAACACTATGAATTTAAATGATGGACTATATAAAATGGATCAATTTCTGCTAAATATATTAATTATAGATGGAAAAATAAAGAAAGCAAGAGAGTTGTGTGACGCTGTAAGGGGTGGTGTGACCTGAACTCACCGCACCTGACTTGACCTCACCTATACCTTCTGGTAGTCCTTCTACTGGGTAGGGCCAACACATAGTCTCATACATATTGCCACCCCCACTAGGTATAAGATATCTTTATTCATTTACAATTTTGTATTCTTATGTTATATTTGTTAGTTTTGTATAAGTGTAGTTTATATGTTGTTCATAATAATGTGTATGTATTGTCACTGGGAAATGATTTTGAGATGAAACAAATGGGCTTGGGTGGACATATTGTGATCATTGGTAACTATGTAGGGTTCCAGGGTGGGATATAAATACACTGCCTTCACTCATTCCTCTGTATTACCCTGAATATGTCTTGAGAAATAGACGAAAGCTTGGTATTCCGTTTTTCATTTTCCTTGCGAGTTATTCTGCAATTATATAAATCACGTGTACTTGTGATTACAAATGAATATATATATATATATATATATATATATATATATATATATATATATATATATATATATATATATATATATATATATATATATATATATATATATATATATATATATATATATATATATATATATATATATATATATATATAAATGGGTGGAGTAAGAAAATCCTGGGTACACTCCTGGAGTCTTTATTTACGTTTCGCTTATAGCTTCATCAGAACAAGACTACAGAAAAATGAGATTCCATGCCCCATATATATACAGGTGTCAGCCCGGGTCGCGGTTCCCAGGTCTCAATCGGGTCTGTGGAGCTGATTGGATGACGGTACCAGACTCCACCCCTCTTGCCTTCTTGATGATCATCCTCGCTGCGTTATTGGCCAATCTGTAGAATCCATCCCGATGATTGGTTGATCTGTTGGAGATTATGTATGCAGCTTCAGTCAACCTCCTCTCTCTCTTTGTCATACCTTTGTGCAATATTCTAACCTCACTCATTTAGAAGCCTCAATTTTTCAGCAATATCACTGTTCCTTGGAATAATCGCAAGTACATCATCCACGTATCTGTACCATAGTGCGTCGTTCCCCATGACTCTTACTAATTTTTCAGTTTCTAAGACTTCCATATACAGAGAAGCCATGACACAGCTGAGCGGTGATCCCATAGCTAATCCCCTATGCTGTCTGTACTCCTCTCCCTCAAAAGTGAATGCCCCAAATCTTACGCACTATGGTACAGATACGTGGATGATGTACTTGCGATTATTCCAAGGAACACTGATATTGCTGAAAAATTGAGGCTTCTAAATGAGGCGGATGACGACATCCAATTCACTGTAGAGGAAGAAGTAGAGAATAAAATACCTTTCCTAGACACGATGATCCACAGGTGTGAGGAAGGGACAAAGTTTTCTGTATACAGAAAACCGACGAACAAAGACGATTTTATTCATTTCCTATCCGGACACAACAAGAGAACAAAGACAGGCGTTGTCATTGGATTCTATCTCAGAGCGATTAGGATTTGTAGTGAAGAGTTTCTGAGTGACGAGTTTGATTATATTAGGCAGGCTTTCATGAAACTCAAGTATCCGGAGGGTTTTCTAGTTAAACTTCGTCAGAAACCAATAAAAATCATGGAGCGGAAGAAGAATTCGTCCGCCACAGGTGCGGGGGGGGGGGGGGGATAATGAGCCCACCAGGATGGGATTAGAGGAGGTGAGATACCTGGCCGCACCCCACTGTGTGACGACCGAGAGCTTAGACAGGCCACTCAGGAGGTCAGGTATAATAATAGCTAGCTCTGCAGGGACCAGAATCGGGGAATTAGTGAAACAATAGAATTTAGCAGATAAGTGTGATAAAGGCATAATTTATCAAATACCATGTGGGGGATGCGAAAGTAGTTATTATGGGAAATCAGGACGAGATATTAAAACTAGGATCAGTGAACACAAAAGGGATATTAGAGCTCATAGGACTTCCAACTCATTGGTAGTACATGTAGATGAACATAATCATTTGCCTAACTGGAGTGAGGTTAGAATATTGCACAAAGGTATGACAAAGAGAGAGAGGAGGTTGACTGAAGCTGCATACATAATCTCCAACAGATCAACCAATCATCGGGATGGATTCTACAGATTGGCCAATAACGCAGCGAGGATGATCATCAAGAAGGCAAGAGGGGTGGAGTCTGGTACCGTCATCCAATCAGCTCCACAGACCCGATTGAGACCTGGGAACCGCGACCCGGGCTGACACCTGTATATATATGGGGCATGGAATCTCATTTTTCTGTAGTCTTGTTCTGATGAAGCTATAAGCGAAACGTAAATAAAGACTCCAGGAGTGTACCCAGGATTTTCTTACTCCACCCATTTCCACCTATGTGTCATGGAACCTACCAACATATATATATATATATATATATATATATATATATATATATATATATATATATATATATATATATATATATATATATATATATATATATATATATATATATATATATATTTATGCAAACAAATCAATTGGGGCACGTGATCCAGGAATATGCGTAAATCTACAATGAAGGAAAAATAAACACGGAGTCCCAAGCGCTTTCGTGTATTCCCCTGTGTATTTCCCATGAAGATGTGAATACACGAAAGCGCTTGGGACTCCGTGTTTATTTTTCCTTCCTTGTGGATATATATATATATATATATATATATATCGCACCGACACTTAATAGTCCCTTTAGGAAATGACTCCTGCCTCTAGCATATCATCCACTGTGGAGAGAAAGAAATCATTTAGAGTGGGGTTGTCATGTAAGCTTTGCTTCAGGTTCTGTCTCCACGCCTTCAAATTCTCCTTGGCATTCTCATTAATGATTTCCTCTGCACTGGGAACCTCCACCCCTTTCCCTAATTGAAACGGAATCACCAGGAGAGAAAAGAGTAACCCGTACATCATCCTTTTCCGGAATTCTTGTTTCAGTTCAGACAGGGTGAAAGGCACAGCCATCCCGCCCGCCTCAACCACGCTACTGAATGTGTTGTAGTATACCCCGAGGAAGTCCTGCAGTTTGGCCCTCCTGATGTCGCCGCGGAGGCCTGTGTAGAGAAAATGGACAAGGTCGATGGCCGGTGAGGCTACTCGGCTCCCTTGGTGGTCTACAATCATCACTTCCACTGGATCCCCGACCTCGTTATACCTGCCAGGTAGAATTATTGGGAGTGGTTAGTTTTAAATGGATATCACAGTGGTACAGTTGGCTCCACTTTCGCGTTTACCACTTACCGTTGCCAATGTCGAGCCACCCTGAATCTGAATCCCAAACTACGCGTGATCATGATGCGAACCATTCACTGAGTGAGATGGAAAAGGGGGTTGAGTTGGAGAAGGAAAGCTTCGACAGAGATCGAGTATTATAATTGGAAAGGGAGTGAATTAATACAGTAAGCACCTGAAGCTATTGAGTATTCGTCTGATATATACAGTAAATTCACCTGTAATGTTAAATTCCAAGGGATTTTTATAATGAATACAGAATTTATGTAGTAATATGATTCACACGCCAATATTATTATTATTAATCAATAAATGCTATATTTGTGAGTCATGTAATAATTTTTACCCTGCCGGTATACTAGGAATGGGATGGAGAATAATAATACGTAAAAGGTGTGTTCGTACACCACCCGCTTCACGAACACAATTTTGTTGTTGCTAATTTTTCTATGACTGACAATTGTTGTATTGCACGTGATAATGATCTGAGGACAAAAAACGGTTTAATGATTTCTTACCGATATAAATATATTTTATCTCTATTGCAACGTGAGCGTTCACACGCGGCTTTATCAACTAAACACACAATTATCCGGCTTTCTTCCCTCAGGTTGTAAGTTTCTCCTAATTATGAAAAATATGGAGTGGCTTTCATCTTTAAGTATGATATGCATGTGCTGCTTGTAATCCAAATATAATGGATGAGTTTGAGCATCTTGAAGTAAATGAAGAGGACCACACTGGGCCTTGATGACACTAACACGAGAAGGATTGAGATAAAGAGGAGGATCAGTAACCATGATGGTAACAGAAGGTGAGAAAGAAGTTAAATAGAACGGCTGGAGTTCGCAGGGGCGCCAAACCTTTCACGAGTTCTACCATATTTATTATATTACCATGTTATGAAATATAACCTTCTACCCCTTACTCAGTGTAGAAAAATATTACAAGCCTATTTTGTTACTCGGCATTAGTCAAGACATTTTCTGATTACTTTGTGTTACCGGTTACCAAAGGATTTTGTCTTGTAGTGAAAGTTCTTAACTAGCCAATTCTACATTGCGCTTCTCTCCCACCCTGCTCTCACTCACTCCATTCGCCATCTCCTCTTCCCCCCCCCCTCCTCCTAGTATTCATTCACTCTACTCTTCCACTTTCCCACCTCGCTCTTCGTCTCACTACCACCATCATCATTCGGCCTGTTGCCAGTAATGATCAGTGCAATTATGCAAACAGAACCAGGAATGAAATTATGTGACGTTTTGTATACAAATACAATCCATGCAATTTGGCAGGACCTTAATTATTTTACACTGATATATTCATCGAGATTAATGTCTAGGCCAGACATTCAGACGCCAGGGTTAATGAACCAATCTCGAGTGTCAGAGTGAGCAGCATTCGAAAAACCGAGTTAAGTTCACAACCGTATATCAGCGACTCCTCTTTCCATCTCACTCTGTAGTGAGTGATTCGCAACATGATCACACGTGGTTTGGGATTCATTTTTCTGTGTGGGTCAACATTGGCAACGCTAAGTGGTAAACGCGGAAGTGGAGCCAACTGTACATTACATTTCATTCTTTGGCCAATAGTTACGCAGATGGTCTCATTTTACTTAGTGCCTTATGGTATTTGTATACTGATACAGCACTAGTCTGGTACTGATCTATCCCCCGGTATGTGTTTGCTGAGTTAGATTACATTAATTAACATTACTTACAAGGAGAAGAAAACGGAATGTGCAAGGCCAGAGAGACCTTAAAATACAAAGAGGAGACAGAGAGGAGGGACAAAAATCACGAAAGAAAAAGGAGAGGAAAA
This sequence comes from Petrolisthes cinctipes, assembly GCA_033782935.1. NCBI lineage: Eukaryota > Metazoa > Arthropoda > Malacostraca > Decapoda > Porcellanidae > Petrolisthes > Petrolisthes cinctipes. Next base: position 88,585 of record JAWQEG010000945.1, on the reverse strand, counting down.
ACAATGAAAGAAAAGACAGGGTTCGGATCGACACCGTAGGGGCGACAAAATACTTTTATTACTACCTTCCAACACCTTTTCAAGCACCCCCCCCCCCCTCTTTCCCCCTACGCGATCCAGAAAGTTAGAGGATAGCATCAAATGTAAACAGGGTAAATCTATCCTTGAAAACAGATGATGATAACAGGAGGATTTAGGAAAGTGTTGCCGAGTGACAGACTTTAATTAAGGGGACCTTCTGATGTGAGTGAAATGGAGTGCTACTGATTGCACCAAAGTATACCAGGAAACAGACCTATACTGTATATAGTAGTAAAGGATCTGTTTTATTGCATAGTTTAGAGTATTATTTATCGTTCCATTTCGTCCAAAACAAAAGGCTTCTTTAAGAAATCTTCCTTTATAATTATACTCGACTGGGAGACCAGAAAAACACTAACAGAGCTCACCTAAATAACATGTTATTATTCCAAAAGTCGCCATGACAGATGACCTCAAATGGCGGAATTTTTGTAAATTGTTCCTGGAACAAGTCCACAACGTTTGGTAGAATCCTTTCCACCCAGGCTGCAACTGTGTGTCTTTCACAACCCTTCAAAATCACAATGGCATTATCGTATCTACCAGAAAATATTTGGTGTAACCTCTCTTTCTTCTCACCAGTGCAATTACGCCAGTCTTTATTGAGTGATGGATACCTCTCCGTCAGGTTGGTATCTGGTGCTTTTGCCTGAAGAAGGATAGAGGATGCGTGGAGCCTGGACAATTCCTTTAACGCCAGCCTAACGTGGGCTTCGTCCTGTCCTTTAAATTTATCGACCATGACAAACCCTTTTCGTCGTAAGTCGCTCAAAAACACAAGTTCATTGTTCTCTTCTAGTGATGAGTGAAATAGTTCTGGTATCCTCAGTGACTCTTGACCTGCATTATTCAGCATATGATTCAAATCCGGAAGTATTTTTTCATAAAAATTAACTTCTTTCTCAAATATCAAATTGGTGAACAAGTCGTTAAGTGCTGACGTGATGCAAGGATTTAATTTAATGATATAAGACGTTTGGTGAGTCTCAGAACCCAGATGGTAGTCAACCACAACACTGGTCACTACGGTTGCCATGTTGTCACCCTTCTCGGTGAAGTTGTTAATGTTCCATATCAGTAGTTGGGCCTCATCTCCTTTCTCCTTCCTCAGTGCTGACTTGACGTGCTGCTCAGTGATGAAGTTTAGCGGATCCCTCTTGCCTGTAGCTTCCGCAGACACTGAAAAAGAAAACGACAAACGCATGTTTACAGAACGACAATTATTATCAATGTGTACAGTCACTCATAAAAGTAAAGACACCCCCAGGCAAGACACCTTTTAAGTGGTGTGATATCGGTTCTGGTAACATTGTACAGCTGGTCACACTCCCGTGAGGCCCACCCAGCGTTGTCAATGTTGGCCGAGATAACCCCGAAACACTAGTTGTGAGCTCTGCTCGCTCGAACCATTCACTGGTGGGAGGGAGAAGTAAGGAGGGATTTGAGGAGGGTAGGGGGGGTGTCTATACAAGAGAGGTGAGAAATTATTCTTGGGGAGGTGAAAAATGAGTGGAAGCCCAGTTATCAATTATTTATATACCGACATTCGTGTCAATTATTAACATCATTAAAGGTAAGATTAACTTTTTCATATTATGATGTAACACAAAAACAACCGAGGTAATATTGTATACGGTATTTTTTCGTATAATATTCAATGGTTATCATCAAGCACTAAACGCTGAAAAATACTTACACAATAACTGAAAAAGAATCATGAACCAGAATGCTCTTTATTAAATGAAGCAAATGTGAATACCTTTATATTACATGTGTCAAGTGTTGATACCACTAACACACTTCCATTTCCCCCGTATCTAACTAACAGTTTATAATCGTCGTGTCAAATATCAAGGCTCTCATTATCCCTCACGTGATAGCAACCTTGTAATATTCTGAATACTTTTAATAATAGCCTGTTGTATTGAAATATTGGAATTTGACTATGAAACCCTTTTTTTGTCATTTGTCTCTTGGTAGCAAAAATTATTATTTGGTCTGTATCTCTCTTCTCCGTGTGTATCTCTTTTTTTTGTGTGCATGTAATATACTTATATAATTATATAAGCCAGTACACACACACATAACATAATAATGTTGGTGACAGAGGTTCTATTGGTTTTATCTGTCATGAGTTGCGAGAGAAGTATATTCATAATTATTTAAACATTGTAATAGTTCCATCAAGTAATACATGGGATGCACAGTTGAGGTTTCATCGGATATGTTAATAAAGAAGCTGGCAACTATTTTCAACATTTCTTTAAATTAAACTTTATTGAAGGCGTGTTAAGGTCTGAAATCTTGTGTTTCCCATTATACAACACCTTCCCAATACTCACACCGTTGTATTTGATGCCGTATTGGTCTTTACTGTCTTCTGCTACAAGGTTGATATTAGTGTGAATTTCCATATACACTCTACCAATACTCACACCGTTGTATTTGATGCCGTTTTGGTCTTTACTGTCTTCTGCTACAAGGTTGATATTAGTGTGAATTTCCATATACATCTTGTCTTGTGAACTGACTGACTGCACCACCTTACACATCATCAAGTCATCAGGACTGCCAACATGTTGGAGAGGGAATATTTCCACACTCAGTCTTCAATACCCTTACCAGTTTAGTGGTTTTCAACCAACTCATAATCCTCTTGGAGTATCAAAATTAATTTGGGCTAACGAGACTAGAGTCAACGTCAATCTCTAATTAATGCAAAAAAAAAAAAAAAAAAAAAATACAGTTGACAAGCCTGTGGGTGCCAGACGCAATCTCCCTGGCCTCTGCTCACATGTATTATCTGCCAAAATAAAAATTTTTTGCTACCTAGAAACAGATGAAATACTGAGGGATTTATAGTAAATTATCAAACAGCACGTGTTCACTATATTCAATACAACGAGCTATTATTAAAAGTATTCAGAATATTACAAGGTTGCTATCACGTGAGGGATAATGAGAGCCTTGATATTTGACACGACGATTATAAACTGTTAGTTAGATACGGGGGAAATGGAAGTGTGTTAGTGGTATCAACACTTGACACATGTAATATGAAGGTATTCACATTTGCTTCATTTAATAAAGAGCATTCTGGTTCATGATTCTTATTCAGTTATTGTGTAAGTATTTTTCAGCGTTTAGTGCTTGATAATAACCATTAAATATTATACGAAAAAAGTATACAATAATATTACCTCGGGTGTTTTTGTGTTACATCATAATATGAAAAAGTTAATCTTACCTTTAATGATGTTAATAATTGACACAAATATCGGTATATAAATAATTGATAACCGGGTGTATTTTCGTACTTTTATTAAAGCTTCCACTCATTTTTCACCTCCCCAAGAATAATTTCTCACCTCTCTTGTATAGACACCCCCCCTACCCTCCTCAAATCCCTCGTTACTTCTCCCTTCCACCAGTGAATGGTTCGAGCGAGCAGAGCTCACAACTAGTGTTTCGGGGTTATCTCGGCCAACATTGACAACGCTGGGTGGGCCTCACGGGAGTGTGAACGTCAGAGGTGGTGTGGTGTGGGTTGTGTTTGGAGGAAGGTTGGTTTGCTCGAAACATTATCCCAACTCATGCTTCGTCTTATCTACCATTAGTTACAAATGTGTCGAGCAAATCAACTTCATCTCTCAAGCGCCATCACTGACGTCACGTACACTGTTGCCAGAACCGATATCACAAGTATAAGAAGATGACTGGCCTGTGGGGGTCTTAATTTTTATGAGTGACTGTACATGCTGGTAACTCACACAGTTATCTTGTATTGTATTCTCATGATAGTTGTGATTTGAAGAGTGCATGAAAGTGACATCATAGATCCAGTTATTGTGGCTAAAGAAGCAGTAATAGTTTTTCCAAGGTATTTTCGTGAAATGAAGTTTATTATTCACAATAAGATATATAAAAAAGGAGGAGTTTTTATACCAATCTATGAGGCCATATTTTCTAGGAAAAAAGTCAATAGTTTGTGATATACGGGCCAAAACTTTATTAAATATCAATTGACCAACACAGATTATAATGTTTGGTGTGGGAGGTAAATCTTTATTAATGGAATGAGATGAAGTTTTCCGTTCACATTCAGTATCCTAAAATAATCTTCTTGTGGGGCTTTGGTGTTCATATATTCATTATTGTATTTTTGGCTAATATTTTTCAGTGAATATAAATATCTTTAAAACAAAGATCTCGGAGGATATTACTCTGATTTTAATGAAACTTTGATTTTATTTTGTCTTGCGTGCTAAAACTTTGTCTGTTGTATATTTTTCATGAAAGGAATTTATTTGTGAAACTTTTTTAAACATGAAATTTTTGTGAAAAAAAAAATTAAGAATAATATTCACATTATTGTCATATTTCCACATACCATTTTCTGAAATGTCAAATTCAAATAATAAAAAAATATGAAAAAGAAAGGCACTAGAATCAATCATTTGCCATGAAAACTTACTGTGTTCTATAATTTTAATCTTTATAATAACCAATTTACGAAAAACGGGTAGTATAGATTTCTCTTATTATAAACTACCCGGTACTTATCTTAATGAAGATATTGTCCTTAATGAAGATATTGATCGGGAATTTTATTCATTAATGTGAAAATTTATCTATTATTAGTTGTGCAATTTTCATAATTTTTGCTCAATTCTAAATATAAAGTACCCTCTGGTTCTTATTCGCTCTGGTATCTGGTCCCCCGTATCCTACTAAAAGAGGTCAAAAATTGATTGATTGATTGATATTTGGCACAGCAACAGCGAGGTCATTTAGTGTCAGAAAAAAATGATAGAGAGGTAAGACAGCAAGCAGAAACGAAATAGATATCTGCTTCAGAGCACCTGATAGCGACCTCAGTATTCTCGTGCCATCGTATCAGCACTGTAGTGTTTATGCCTTGCTTGTAGAAACACCAAGCTTTCGTACAGAGTCCATGTTGTGGGTGGTTGTGAGTACTGGTACTGAACATAATGTCCAATTTCAAGTCTTTCCAATTGCTACCTGTGTGTCTGTTCACTGCAACCAAATAGTCACCTCCAGTGTACTTTTGAATTGTACTTTTCTTGTAAAAGCTTCTTTCTTTTCCCTGATAGATCTCTTGGGAGTAAACAATATTAATGCTACTCTTTTATGAAGATAATTATTACAGTATTCTTTCACCCTCCCAAAGGAAACCGCCTTGGTGTGGTGGGAGGGCTTGTGTGTCTCTGAGACCTGGTAAGCTACACTACAGGAGACTCCGGCCCCTGCTCTGCCCCAGTTTCGGTGTGAGAGGGCTTCCCATGCTAGAAAAGTCGTCATTGAGAGACCAGACTAAATGGTACCCATGCAATAGGCTGCCTGTAAGAGCCAACAGTGCTGCCCGCCACAAGGACCGCCATCTAAGAGCCGTCCTGTGTTGGATGGTTGGGTGTCTCAGCCAGTAGATGTTGGGGAAGGGGGTCTCAGCACCGTCTTGGGCAAACTTTCGAACTATTGGGGATGCATTTTAAATGAATGGGTCCATGGGGCATCCACATTCACATCATGCCCTTCCGATATTCCCAAAGGAAGCTTGCGAGGGGCAACATCTGTTGAATCAAGAGATTCATCAGAGCCACGAGAACGCTTCTGGTGAAATTGAGAGGATAATATGGATGAGTCTACAGAGACGGTTGCTTTGCAAGGAGGAACGTCCATGGAGTCAAGTGTTTCTGAGGACCCACGAAGACGTCTCTGTTGCAATTTAGTTGCCTTATGTTACTTTTTTGGAGAGCCTGTGGCAGAGTGAACTTCTACCACACGGACACCTTTAGTTAAAGTCTGAGAATTGTCATCAGTTGAAGGGTCACCAGAATGAGTGTATGCTACAGTTTCCAAGACAGAGAAACTATTATGTAGTGAAACCATCGAAATCTTCACACTAGTGTAAGAAGCAGCTGCATCTTGAGAGAGTTGACAGGGTGCTGCAACCGATTAAGATGTTATCGACTTGGAATGATGAGGGCGAATACCACCACCCTTCTGTTGCCTGAAGTTGAGTTGCCGTCTGGCACTACCAATGCTGATGAATTGGGAGTTAGCCAAGTGGAGGATATCCTGCTCGAGGAGGTACATCTTACATTGGGGAAAAGGTAAGGGGTGAGTGTTCCCGTAGTAAAAGCAGTAACTCTCTGACTGACCCTCAGAAGTAGGATGTGAATCAAGGGCAGAACAATTACCACACTGGGAACGGTTTGTGCAGTTCCTCCTCACATGACCAAACTCATAACAGCAGAAACACTGTAAAGGAAAAACAACAAAAAGCTTCACCTCAAAAGAGGTGGGGTTGATGTTAATGCAATCTAGGATATTCGAGCCATCGAAAGTGAGGATTATCATAGTTTTACTGCCTTTCTTTGTTTCTAGTTGGACAATATCTGGGCATACAGCAAGAATGTCCTCTTCTGAGAATTCCTACAGGTCCTCATTGTATATGCGCCCCTTGGTATAATCAAATGTTTAATCTGGTTTGATGGATTCAAACATGCCATCAGAAGGACAGGGGAGATTGAGGAGCATTATGGCCTGTGTAAGATCTTTGGCTCTGAAGCATGGATGACATTACTACGCCCCTCCCTGTAGTAAGCCACAAACCAAAAGGGTGTAGGAACGTGACGCTCTTGAGGGACATGCTCTACAGAATCATCGAAGATGTTAGGGCAATCGTCATTGTCTCTGTCAGCTACATTTATGGACCGCATTATCTGAACCTTACAGTTAGTATCCCCCACAGACAGAGAATCTTTTGCCTCAAAAGCTGCTTTGGCAGCAGCATTTCCATCAAAAGTAATATAGCACCGATTAGATCTGCTGTCACTGTCAAATGTGATTCGGATACGAAGAACCACTCAAAAATATTTAAATATGGAGTGGATAGCTCCATAGGAAAGGGATGCAAGCACATTAGTCAACATTAATGTGTCCAAACCGCTAACAGGGTTCGTCGACACAACACCCGAACTGCTGGGTCTTCTCTTATTTGCAGTTTTCTGTTTAACACCAGGACCAGAGAGTGATGTCTCGAGGGCCTGGTCAACCACCGCTCGAGGAAGAGAAAGGATCTTTTCTTTATCCATAAAACATTATTATTATTGAAATGGCCCCAGGTGCCAAGAGCTACTACCTACCGAGCAGATGAGGGCCAGGTACCTCGTACCCCACAGTGCCACTCGTTTTAAAAAGAAGCCCCAATGGCTCGAAAGTTTGCCCACGACGATGCTGAGACCCCCTTCCTCAACATCTCCCGGCCCAGACACCCAACCATCCAACACAGGACGACCCCTAGAGGGTGGTGCCTCTGGCGGGCAGCACTATTGGTTCGTACTGGCAGCCTATGGCATGGGAACTATTTAGTCTTTTCTAGCCTCTGAAGTCCTCTCTCCCCGAAATAGGGGCATAGCAGGAGTGGTAGCCTCCTCTAGTCTAGCTCGCCAGGTCTCAAAGACACGCACCCCCCCAACGGGAACCGCCCTGACGTGGTGGGGGGGGTTGTGTGTCTCTGAGACCTGGCGAGCTAGATTAGAGGGGGCTCTAGCCCCTGCTCTGCCCCGATTTCTGGGAGAGAGGGCTTCCCATGCTAGTAAGGTCGCCAGTGAGAGACCAGACTAAATGGTTCCCATGCATTAGGCTGCAAGTATGGGCCAATAGCGCTGCCCTCCGGAGGGACTGCCCTCTAGGGGCCGTCCTATGTTGGATGGTTGGGTGTCTGGGCCGGGAGATGTTGGGGAAGGGGGTGTCAGCACCGTCGTGGGCAAACTTTCGAGCCATTGGGGCTGCTTTTTAAAATGAGTGGCCCCGTGGAGGAAGAGGTACCCCACCCACAGCGACCAGCGCTCGGTCCCCTGATCTGCCCGGTAGGTAGTAGCTCATGGCTCGTGGGGCCAAAAACACCAAATCATTGATATATGGATACAGAAAAGCCCCAATCTCTTCCTCGAGCGGTGGTCGACCAGGCCCTCGAGACGTCACTCTCTGGTCGTGGTAATCTGCAGAAAGCTGCAAATAAGACTAGACCTAGCAGGTCGGGTGTTGTGTCGAAGAACCCTGTTAGCGATTTGGACACGTTAATGTTAACGAATGTACTTGTATCCCTTTCCTATGGCGCTATCCACTCCATTTTTAAGTGTTTTGGAGTAGTTCTTCGAATCCGAATCACATATGACAGTGATTGTAGGTCTAATCGGTGCTATATTACTTTCAATACAAGTGCTGCTGCCAAAGCAGCATTTGAGGCAAAAGATTCTCTGACGGTGGGAGATACTCATTGTAAAGCTCAGATGATGCGGTCCATCAATGTTGTTGACAGTGACAATGACTACTGCCCTAATATATTTGATGACTCTGTAGAGCATGTCCCAAAGGAACGTCGGGTTCTTACACCCTTTTGGTTTGTGGCTTACTACAGGGAGGGACGTGGTAACCTTATCCATGCTTCCCGGTATCTGGAGAAAGAAATTGGATTATTACCAATGGGCCACATAAAGAAATATGGTAAGGGCATTTTAATCAGAGCCAAAGATCTTACACAGGCCATGATGCTCCTCAATCTCCCCTGTCCTTCTGATAGCATGTTTGAATCTATTAAACCACATCGAACATTTAATTATAGCACGGGGCGTATATATAATGAGGACCTGTATGAATTCTCAGAAGAGGACATTCTCGTTATGTGCCCAGACAGTGTCCAACGAGTAACAAAGATAAAGGGCAGTAAAAATATGATCATCCTTACTTTCTATGACTCGCATATCCCAGATCGCATTAACATTAACCCCACCTCATTTGAGGTAAAGCCTTTTGTTGAGCGTCCCCTACAGTGTTTCTGTTGTTATGAGTTTGGTCATGGGAGGAGAAACTGCAACAACCGTTCCCGGTGTGGTAATTGTTCTGTTCTTGACTCATATCTTACTTCTGAGTGTCGGTCAGAGAGTTACTGCTTTTACTGTAGAGAATCTCACCCCTTGCGTTCTCGCCAATGTAAGATGTACCTCCTTGAGCAGGATATCCTCCACTTGGCTAATACCCAATTCATTAACATAGGTTGTGCCAGACGGCAACTCAACTTCTGGCGACAGAAGGATGGTGGTGTGAAGACATATGCCTCCTCCCTTCGCCCTAAATTGGTTGCAGCACCCTCTCAACTCTCTCAAGAGGCAGCTGCTTTTTGCTCTAGTGAAAGCGTTTCTAAGGTTACACTACATAATAGTTTCTCTGTCTTGGAAACTTTATCAGACACTCATTCTGGTGACCCTTCAACTGATGACAATTCTCAGACTTTAGCTAAAGGTGTCCATGTGGTAGAGGTTCACGCTCCCACACGCTCTCCCAAAAGGAAACTTAAGTCACCTAAACTGCCACAGAGACGCCTTCGTGGTTCCTCTGAGGCACTTGACTCTATAGATGTTCCACCTTGTGAGGCAACTATCTCTGTGGACTCATCCATAGTTTCCTCTCAATTTCACCAGAAGCGTTCTCGTGGCTCTGATGAATCTCTTGATTCAACAGAAGTTCCTCCTCGCAAGCTTCCTTCGGGATCATCAGAGGGGCGTGAAGTTAATGTGGATGCCACGGATGTTGTGACTTCAAAAGATTCAGTTTCTCTTCCGTTTGAGCAGCGGAGTGATTCTACCACCTGTATTATGGATGTTGATGTATCTGCCTGTGTCAGTGATACCACTGCTGTAAACAGGACAAAACCAATGTAATTGTTTCAAAGATTATTCCAGCTCATATACCTTCATCTTCTTCTAACATATCAGATGCTTCAGGGACTCGTCTACGGGTCCCAATTACTGCCCCAAGTACTACTCCTCGGGTTCGCTCTTCTTCTAGTGGCCAAGGATTAGACAAATCTTATTGTTTGAGTAAACCCTCAAGTCGAGGTGGTAGTGGGAAGTACCTCCGTGAGGCTTCCCAAAAATCAGTACTAAAGTAACACTGTTCAAGGTCCTTCAGTGGAATTGCCGTGGCTTGCGTGTTTCTTGGGAGGAACTGAGCGTTCTTCTCTCTAGCTTCTCTCCTGCATGTGTTTCTCTCCAAGAGATAATGCTTGGGGACTACATTCCTGCCAGTCCTCCAGCATACTCTGCATTTTATTCCAATTCATTTGAAGGGCAGGGTCACCATGGTGGCTCTGCCATCCTAGTTCGCCGAGATATTCCATGCACGAGCCTGGAGCTTGACACTCCGCTCCAGGCTGTTGCAGTTAAGGTTTTTATGTTCCGCCCTTACACTATGTGCAGTCTATACCTTCCTCCCAGTGTTACAGTTGAGAGGGGTGATCTCAACCGTCTTGTACGGGACCTTCCCTCTCCCTTTATTTTATTGGGTGATTTTAATGGTCGTCATCCTCTGTGGGGTGACAGTTCTGTCAACCCCAGGGGTGTTTTATTGGCTTCTTTTATTGAGGATGAGGGATTAGGGGTTTTAAATACAAGAGATGTGACACATTTAAATAGCCCTACTGGGACTTTTACCGCCATTGACATTTCCCTTTGCTCACCCAGTGCTCTGTTGGATTTTACTTGGAGAGTGTTGCCTGATTTATATGGCAGTGACCATTTCCCTATACTTTTAGAAGGTAACAGGTACGAACCACAGTCTCGTCTTCCTAGGTGGAAATTAGAGAAGGCTGACTGGCAGTTTTTTAGAGAGCTAACTTCTTCGGTCTCTTCTGTAGCCGATTTCGGTAGCTCTGACGAGGCTGTAACATATTTCACTGATATGCTCCACTCTGCTGCACTCAACTCTATCCCTAGAACTTCTGGCTACTTTCCCAAACGTCCTGTCCCTTGGTGGTCACCAGTCTGCACCACTGCTGTGCGGGAGAAGCGCGCTGCTTTCTCTCGCCTTCGTCGCAATCGTGGGGACCCAACTCTTTTAGAGGACTTCCGACGGGCAAGGGCTCAGGGTAGACGAGTTTTAAAAGAGGCTCGACGTGCATCTTGGAAGGCCTATGTGTCTTCAATTAATACTAAAGCTCCACTCACCCAAGTGTTGAGAAGAGTCCGTTAGATGGCGGGGAAGTTTTCTCCTAGTTCTCCACCTGTACTTAAGGTCAATGGAATTAAGATCATGGATGGTTTGACAGTGACCAATACAATGGCGGAGGCTTTTGCAAGAGTCTCCAGCCGTGACTCTCGACCTCTGGCTGTCAGGCATGAGTTAAGAGCCAAGGAGCGCACTATCCTGGATTTCTCAGGGAACGAGAATGAAAGTTATAACCATATATTCACCCTGAGAGACCTGCATTCTGCTCTCTTTCTTTGCGGTGACACTTCTCCTGGGCCAGACAACATCCCATATGCAATGTTACGACACTTGGGTGAGGATACGATCTCATTTCTTTTAGCTTCATATAACAGAATCTGGCTTGAGGGTGTCTTCCCTTCTGGGTGGAGGGTTGCTATCATTCTTCCTTTCCTCAAGCTGGGCAAGGACTCTGGTGTTGCCCTCAATTATCGACCATTTGCCTTGACCTCCTGTCTCTGTAAACTATTTGAAAAGATGGTGAATGTCAGACTTGTATACTTCTTGGAACAAGGTGAGTTTCTGTCTTCGACCCAGTCTGGCTTTCGTAAACACCGTTCCACTACAGATGCTCTGGTCAGGTTGGAAGCTGCTGCATATGAGGCCTTTGCATGACATCAACACCTTGTCTGTGTATTCTTTGATTTAGAGAAATCCTATGACACTACATGGCAATATGGCATCCTACAGCAACTCCATTTATATGGCCTGCAGGGTCGCCTTCCACGCTTTCTTAAGGAGTTTCTCAGTGGTCGCAGTTTTTCTGTGAGGGTTGGTACAACCCACTCAGCATCTGTTGCACAGGAGGAGGGCTTCCCCCAAGGAAGCGTCCTCAGTGTCACATTGTTTGCAGTAGCAATTAATGCCATTGCCTTATCCCTTCCAGACGGTATAGCTAACGCAATGTACGTTGATGACCTAGCAGTCTGGTTTGCTGCTTCCCGTATGTCAGTGGCGGAGCGGCGCATGCAGCTTGCCCTTGACAGGGTGTCACGTTGGACTGGTTCTCATGGGTTTCGATTTTCTCCTTCCAAGACAGTTGCTATGCACTTCTGCCGCATCCGAGGTGTCCACCCGGATCCGGACTTATTCATGTATGGTCATCGGATACGTTGTGTCGAGGAGACTCGCTTTTTGGGTCTCCTTTTTGACAAACGTTTGACTTGGGTTCCCCACTTACGTACACTTAAGGTCTCTTGCCTCAAGGCTCTTAACCTGTTGAGGGTCCTGGGCTATACGTCCTGGGGGGCTGATTGGGCCACCCTCCTCCGCCTATACCATGTTCTTATTAGGTCAAAACTCGACTATGGGTGTGAGGTGTACTCTTCTGCCACCGATGCTCGTCTCAGAGTTTTAGACCCTGTTCATCATGCTGGAGTACGTCTTGCAACCGGAGGCTTCAGGTCGTCCTCAATCCCCAGTCTCCTGGTGGACGCTAATGAGCCACCTCTTGATCTCCGTCGCCAGTCCTTGATGGTTCGTTTTTGGCATCGATTACATCGACTTCCTGACTCCCTTCCCTGCTTGGCGGTGTCATCTGATATCATGTCTCAATACTACCTTTTACATTCTCGTACACCATGGCCCTTTGGCTTCCGGGTCAGGAAGGCTATGGAGGAGATGGGTCATAGATGACTTCCAGATTTGTCCTGTGAGGGTACCCAGGGTGGTTCCATGGCTTCTTCCAGAAGTTTTCCCCTGCACCTGCTTTACAGACAAGAAGGAATCTCTTCCTCCTACAGTGGCTCGTTTCCTCTTTTTAGAACATGCCTTCACTCACAGGGAGTCCCTCCCTGTGTACACTGATGGGTCAAAGTCTGATGCTGGAGTTGGCTTTGGAGTTGTCTTTCCTGACTTTTGCCGTGGAGGCAGGCTCCCGTCTGTCATGTCAATTTTTACTGCTGAGCTCTCGGCTATTTTATATGCCCTCCAAGTGATTTTCACTCTCCCTCAGCCTTCGTTTACTATTTTTAGCGATTCCTGTAGTGCCTTGCAGGCCTTGTGCAATTTTAACTCTTCCCATCCACTGGTGTTGGCCATTCTTGAGTTGTTTGTCCTCCTGGGTCGTCGTGGCCGCAAGGTCACTTTTTGTTGGGTCCCGGCCCATGTGGGTGTTGATGGGAATGAGTGGGCTGACGCCCTGGCTAAGGCTGTGGTCTCCAATTCCCGGCCTCCTGCCAGGCGTCATCCTGTTCCTGCAGTGGACCTTCGACCCTACATAGATGCTACCATTCGTTCCTGCTGGCAGGACAGATGGGACGCCGTCGGGGCTAACAAGCTCCGCGACATCCGCCAGCGCCTTGGTTTGTGGAGCTACAGTGGCCTGTCCCGCCGGTGGGAGACGGCTCTTGTCCGTCTCCGCATTGGCCACACATTATTGACTCATGGCTTTTTAATGGAGAGGGCTCACCCTCCCTACTGTGATGATTATCTGGTCCCTCTGACAGTGGGGACCTTCGTTGTAGGCACCTCTCCGAGTACCGGAAGTGTGACGGTTCTTACAGTCTCACCCATGTGCTCGGGGAGGAGGCTTGTAGTGTGGGAGGGAACACCCTCTCCTATGTGGAGGAGGCTGGCCTTCTCCACAAATTGTGAATTTTATTGTATTTATGGCTATTAATTTTTAGGTAGTTAAAGTTTAATGTTTCTTTCGTTAATATTTCAATTCTTTTATATATCTAACTTAAGTAGGTTATTTCATTAATATATGATTTTTTGGAAGACGTGGGTTTTATTCATGCTGCTTCTCCCTTTCGAGGTAGTGAAAATTTTTAATCTTTGTACATATTTTATTAATGATGTAGATGACCTTTTTATGTTGGGCGGTATATGACAATTGCTGTTGCGCCGCCAGATGCCTAATGGCATCAATAAATCAATCAAATCAAATCAGAGACACGCAGTCCCCCTCACCCCCCCACACCACATCAAGGCGGTTCCCGCTGGGGTGCCCAGCAGGTAGAGAATAAAGAAATCAAAGAGCGATGTGATCAGAGAATAAATCTGGCAAGGAGGAGCACTGGACCTGAGATCCTTTCAGGCAATGAGTGGTACCGCCAGTGTCCCAGCGTGTCAGATGATGCTTGCAGATGTATGATAGGAGACGAACACCATTACGATTAATAGAGCCAGAATCATAAACCAAGCCAGAATGTCGATTTTATTTTATTGATAATAGATGCCGCAACAGCGTGGTCATAGAGCGACCAGAATGTCGAGCATTAAAATCTCCCATATACACCATACCACACACTTTTGGAGAAGGAAGAGCCTCAAGAGTGAGTTTAGCTGGAGCAGAATAGACATTACATAATTGGAGTACTCCATTCCCAGGTAGAACCCCAAATAGCTGAAAGGTCATGTCAGGATCAGAGGAGGTACAGAGAAGGCGATGTGGCAAGGAGCTATGTATGTAAGTCAGGAGACCATTCCTTACTAGATGAACATATGGCACATAATCTGAGAGAGGAGGAGCCTGCCCAGCAGCAAGCGGCCATCCTGGAAATGCTTTCTGAAGAAAAATAACACTGGGATGATGACGAAAAACGTAAGCCTTGAATTGAGTAAACTTAGCACAACTGATAATACCATATACGTTCCAGACAGCAGGACGTGATGGTTCACCCCTTACAGGACACGTCCTGGAATCATGATCGGCACACTTCGGCGAGGCGGAACTATATCGGGAGATATGCCCAACTCCCCAGCACCTGAAACACCAAGGCTGGTCATTATGTTGTTTCCGCACCTTACACGGTGGAAGACAAGAGAGGAAATCATAGGAAATCTCAATTAGAGGTGGGTCGGAAAGACTTCAGACAACAACAATATGGCTATATATAATGGGGGAACCATCTTGGAGAAAAAGATGGGCAGAGTACACACCAGGGTATCCCTCGGGAAGTTCCTGGTCAACATCAATAGGAAAACGGGTCAAGATGTAGCTGGGGAATTTACGAGGCCACTCAGGTGAGTCTTGAGGAATGAGAGGCAAAGACAAAAATTCACCAGCCTTGACTCTATCAATGATGTCCTGATGCTTCCTAGAGATGTAGACAAACCAGGAGGTGACAGCAGCCATCTTGACTTCAGCCAGTTCACTCTGCAGTTTTAAAGCCCTGTTGACATCAGACAACCAACGCAGCTTTGTGTCTGTAGATGTACTTTATTAAAAAATATATTCTTAATCCTTTATGTCCAGGTGAATCATGTAAACCTGACCGCCACATCCGGGATGGTATGGACTTGCTACCGGTGTGTCTGGGCGATATTGTAAAAATTGCTCTATTTCACTTTATATGTACGCCTAAACTGCAATGCTTATTAATTTAAATTCAGTTGTTTTTTTCACCATCATCTCTTCATCTTTCCAATGAAACAATTTTCAGCCCTCTGCGGTCTTGGTTACGGCAATAAGATAAGGAGTAACTCTCTGCATAAGAACTAGGTGCCGTTTGTACGGGCTGGCTGGCAGTGGTGTTGTCTTGGTAGAGAGGTGCCACTTTTCAACATCTTTCAATTTATTTACTTTCTCACACATGGTGACACACTTTCCAGCAGTTCCTGATGAATTGCCAAGTTAGAAAACCTTGCAGGAGGTCACTGTGAATGTGCACATGTGGTGATGTAACAGGTGGAGGTGGCGGGAGGCACTGAATCGGACACTGCCAAAATATAGCCTTGACCCTCGAGCCTCAGCCAGCGTAGTGGTAGGACCTGTTTAACCGGGTAGTAACGGAAGGGCTTCTTTGCCGTTATAATGTATTGCGCTCAAGAATCTGTTTCGAAGAGTCTGTGATCCACTACAGTCTATATGAAATATAAAACAAAAAAATGATGATGGAGTATGATGCAATACCCATCATCGGGTAACGATAGGTCAGATTTATCCCGACTCAATTCACGTCATCTGGTAATGAGCGGTTGTAATTTTCCCGACACCCCTAATACTGAGAGTATTAAGTTGGCAGACCTGTCGCTCAGGCTAACAAGGGTGAGAAAGATTTGTAGTGACTACCATCAGAGAGGTGTGTGCAGGAGGAGAAAGGGAGGAAGGGCACATCACCGTTACACACACACACTGTGTCTCAGCTACATCAACTCAAGTTCCCTTTAAAAGTAAATAGGTGTCACTGCCCTTCTCATGTAAGATGACTTCAAAGTGGATTTAAAGTAATCTCCGTTCACTTAAGGTGTCTTTCCTGCAGGCTCTCAACCTGTTGAGGGTCCTGGGTCATATTTCCTGGGGGACTGATTGCGCAACCCTCCTCAGCCTATATCATGCTCTTATTTGGTTGAAACTTGACTATGGGTGTGAGGTGTACTCTTCTGCCATGGATGCCCATCTCAGAGTCTTAGAACCTGTTCATCACGCTGGGGTACATCTGGCGACCGGAGCCTTTAAGTCGTCCTCAATCTCCAGTCTCCTGGTGGACGGTGCTGAGCAACTAATTGATCTCCGTCGCCAGTCCTTAATGGTTCAATGTTGGCATCGCTTACATCGACTCCCTGACTTCCTTCCCTGCTTGGCGGTGTCATCTTTTCCTCCTGCAGTGGCTTTTTCCTTCTTCTTAGAACATGCTTCCTCTCACAGGGGGTCCCTCCCAGTGTACACTGATAAGTCAAAGTCTGATGCTGGAGTTGGTTTTGGGGCTGTCTTTCCTGACTTCTGGCATGGTGGCAGGCTCCCTTCTGTCACGTCTAATTTTACTGCCGAGTTCTCAGCCATTTTATATGCCCTCCAAGTAATTTTTACTCTCTTCCAGCCTTTTCGTACTATTTTTAGCGATTCCTGTAGTGTTTTGCAGGCCTTGGGCAATTTTAACTTTTCCCATCCCCTGGTGTTGGCAATTCTTGAGTGGCTTGTCCTCCTGGTAGGTTGTAGCCGCAGTGTCACATTTTGTTGGGTACCAGCCCATGAAGGTGTTGATGGGAATGAGCAGGCTGACACCCTGGCTAAGGCTGTGGCCTCCAGCCTGGCATCATCCTGTACCTGCTGCGGACCTTAGACTTTAAATTGACACTGCTGTTCGTACCTGCTGGCAGGACAGATGGGACGCCATGAGGGCTAATTAGCTCTGTTGCATCCGCCAGCGTTTGGGTTTGTAAAGCTGCAGCTGTCTGTACCTCCGGTGGGAGACGGCTCTTGCCCATCTCTGCGTTTGACCCATGGAATTATAATGTAGAGAGTTCCTCCTCCCTACTGTGATGATTGTCTAGTCCCCTTGACTGTGCAACATCTTCTTGTGGAGTGCCCCAGCATTGGGGACCTTTGTTGTAGGGACCTCTCTGAGTACCGGGTGGGGGACGGTTCTTACAGTCTCTTCCAGGTGCTCGGGGAGGAGGTGTGTAGTGAGGGAGAGAGCACCCTTTCCTTTTTGTGAATTTTATGATTTCTATGTCTATTCTTTTTAAAAAGTTCAATGTTTCTTTTTTATTATTATTATTATTCTTTAATATGTCCTTTTAATCATGCTGATTCGCCCTTTTGGGGTAGTGAAGCCTGGCTTATATTAGTGCATTTGTCGCGGCTTCTAGCCGCTTAAATTGTATTTATTGGTTGTGAAACCAGCACAGCTGTTTGCTATAGAATAGGCCCCTTCACAAGCCCAGGCCCCGTATAGGCATAATCTGGGTTGGAAGGGTCAATTCCGTGACGTTCATCAGAAGTAAATAAAATTCAAATCTGGCGCTGTACTGATAGTGGAGCCACCTGGTGGTGGTGAGGTGAGGTATTAAGCCCCTCCTCCGCTGAATACCGCTCGCCCACTCCAATGAGAAAGAAGTGAGTGCCTGGTGCATCGGGAGGTGGGTGGGACAGTAGAAGCTATTCTGGTTTCACAACCAATAAATACAATTTAAGCGGCTAGAAGCCGCGACAAATGCACTATTATTGGTATAGTGAAACCAGCACAGCTGTTTGCTATGCATGCGATGCGGTAGGTGGGAGGTGAGGTGGAGGCAATCACGTGCTAGTTAAGAGTGGTTGAGAGCGGAGGGCAGGAAAGGTAACCGAGCCCGGTGAGGCAGCAGCTAACGCCCCTCCCGACACTGGCTAGGTGAAAAGCCGTGGTGGGGGAGAAGTAGCTTATACCATATAACCGTAGACCATTCTGTTATAGACCAGAATTGTTACACATAAAGTCTTTATAGGTAGACTCGAGGGTTCGGGCCTAGGAGAGGAGGGGGGAGGTGCCCATGGCAGGGTCGCCGCAGAGGACACCCTAGCTGAAGTGGGTACGGGCGCTGAGATAGGACGGACCTTGTAGAAGGGAATAGCCTCGCCCTTCTCATCCGCCCCCCACTTCACCACGACGTCATCCCTCCAGATCCACACGTCTGGTTGAGCTGTGTCCGGAGACCAAGCCACCAGTCTGCCCTCCTCCGAAGAGTGGGTCCATGCAGGAGGGAGAAGAGACCAAGAGTAGGGAAGGTATCCGTCTCCCGAAGGAGGGGGTGACGGGGACGGAGGTGCGGAGGTAACCAACTCCTCAGCTACGTCCCCCGACGGAGACTCGAGCCCTGGGGAAACGGGAGGCACGAAAAGGACTCCCACATCCCCGGGAGGACTCGAGCCCTCGACAGGAGCAGCAGCGGGAGGCGGGGGAACAGGAGCGGGTTCCGTAGCGACAGCCGGAGGCTGCGCGACGGAAGCCCCAGGAAAAGCGTGAGGAATAAGGGCGTGGAAGATCTTAACTATCTTCCTCGACGCGGGGCTGTCCCCCCCCCGCTTACCCCTGCGGGAATTGCGGGCGGGCGAAGGAGAGCTCCCCGACGACGAAGAAGAGGAAGAGGACGACGAAGAAGAGGAGGAAGGAGAACGGCGACGAGCACGGGACTTCCTGGAGTGGCGGGACCTTTTAGCTGAACGCTTGCATCCTCTAGAGAGGCCTGAGGAGCCAGCTCTAGCAGGAGGCGAAGCTGGGGGTTCCCTGCTGGGCCCTTGTACCGGTGAGGCAGTAGGGAGAACCAGCGCGACAGACTCGCTCGCTTCCCGGGGAGATAAGCCCCGAGAAGGAGTCGTAGTACCGCCTAGGGAAGGAGGCTCAATCTCTCGGGCCTCAGGAGGTTCTAGCCCCTGAGACTCCGAGAGACAGGAAGAAGGGTAACGGGTCCTGAATAAACCCAGGTCCGCTCCCAAAATCGGGTCCACCCACGCCAAAGAAGAACCGTCTCGTTTGTGGGCCATTCTCCTAGCCCTCGTCCACGCCATACGAAGAGAAGCAAGGGCAGGGAGCTTGGAGCGGGCAGAAGGGGAGGTACCCCGACACAACTCAGCCCAGGGGCGGCACACACCACACGCCAAAGGGTCGTAACCCAAGGGAGTGAAGCAGGGTGCGTGAGGAGAACAGTGCAGGTGTCCGTCAGGCGAGACCCGCACGGTACATCCTGAGGCAGCACAAAGGGCACGAGTAGGCTGGGGGAGAAAAGAATACACAAACATGGGTTAACACGTGCAAACACTGGAACACAGAAGACACGAAACCCATCCTCCCCGAAGGAAAGAAGCGCGGGACACGCCCGCTGAACCTGGGGACCAGAACACGATCCCCCACACTCGCGCAGCCGCCCAGGGAAAAACCCCGTAAAACCAGAACCGTCCGCCACATGGAGCGGGTAAAAAAGGGCCCCCCCGGACAGATGAACCAGAAGGAGGGGTAGGAGGGGACCCGATAGCCTGAGAAGAAACACTCCAGGCTGAAAATAGTGGAAAAACCCCAAAAATAAAATAAAAAACCCCCGCCCGGGAAAGGAAGAGAGAACCAGGGCACAATTCTCACTCCCCCCTACCGAGAGGGGACACATAATAATCGGGGAAGGCAAGAGGAAGGGCTGCAAAGACCCCATGTGGTCACCACGTGGGGCGTGGAAGTCCCACGTGGCGCCCACTAACCTCGCTAAAAACCCCAGAAAACCCCGATAAAATACACACGAAGAATGTACTAGTGGCAGGAGGGACAGTGAAAGAGGGGACAGACGGAGAAAAACTCCGAAAACAGGGGCTGAAAAGCCCCCTTCGCTTAAGGAAAGAACTAAGTCCTAACGAAGAAAAAAAACCCATAAACACCTAAAAACCCTTCTAGAAAACACACATGATACATCTGCAAAGCAGGCTAGCCACTAGAACACAAAAGAAAAACTTAGCAGGAACACGCGACACAATACCATAGCGTAGCAGCGAGGAGCGTAGATGTTGACTGAGACGTGTTCCGCGACAGAGTGGGCGAGCGGTATTCAGCGGAGGAGGGGCTTAATACCTCACCTCACCACCACCAGGTGGCTCCACTATCAGTACAGCGCCAGATTTGAATTTTATTTACTTCTGATGAACGTCACGGAATTGACCCTTCCAACCCAGATTATGCCTATACGGGGCCTGGGCTTGTGAAGGGGCCTATTCTATAGCAAACAGCTGTGCTGGTTTCACTATACCAATAAATGTATATATTTCCAAAATTATATAAATTACCATATTTTGAAATCTTAAAAAAATAATATTATGTTGGACGGTATATGACCCTGGCTGTTGTGCCGCCAGATGCCTAGTGGCATCATCTAGCAATCAATTAATCAGTCAATCTTTGGCTATCCTCGATATGTAATCTAGTAATTTCTAGTGTAATAATTGTGGATTTTGCACAATATTATGATTTTTTATAATATGGTGGCTAGCATGAGTTCAGCCATCTTAGTTGTTGACATTTTGGACTTTGAAAAAATCGAAATCAGAATTCATGAAGATCCATTTCATGCTGTAACAAGACGTGACCGACAACTGCAGCAATTATAACGCATTGTGCATTATGTACAGTAAAATATAAGCTACTGATTCTCATTCGCAAGGAAACACGGTTCCATAAATCTTACTATGTCAACAAAAGTTTTAGCTAGACCTAGGACTATTATATTCAGGCTTGCTCTCGAGGGTTGAGTATTTTATTGTCTCGTTGACTTGAACTGAGCTTGAGCCTTTCTAAGCTAAAAGATGGAATTGTAGTGATCCAAGCACCAGAATTTCCCATTCTCTGTCTCACGCATCGTCGCCTTCACCTGTCTGCCTACGCGCAGCCGCCACCCAAGCCTAGCCCATCACGCCGAAGCCAACGCTCTTTCACTACGCTCCGGGACTCCAGCCAGCAAGGGTCTTCCTCTCTCCCGCTCCTGCCACACCTGCCACCACCTTGCCACACCAAGCCTAGGCTCCACGCGCCCCACGCTACACTAAGACTTTCTCCAAGCAACACCAAGACTCACTCCAAGCAACATCAAGACTTTCTCCAAGCAACACACAACTCCAGGCAAGCGGGAAGGCTCTACGCAGGTGCTTGGCCACTACCATTATTCATATTCTGTACTTAGTATAAACTGTACTTTGTATTGAGTCTGCTGTACACGAACCATCCCAGTCGTTATAAAACAACGAAAAACAGGTTAGCTAGAGCTCCGATCACGTGACCAGAACAACAACACAACTTGCATACTATTTTGTTTTAGATATACTGTGAGCATTGATACCTCTCGCACATGTGCATAGTAATTATTATTCATAGTGAGTCACGCATGTAGATGATGCAGTTCAGAGTACCGTACTTTCCTTTTGGGGGCTGGTCAGCATGTTCTGGCCTACTCATTTGTTGCATGCCTTAAAACATTAAACTTTTCAATTTCAGTTCAGAGTACTTGCCTTGTCACAGCTTCAGACGCCATGATTCAAATCTGTTTATTTACATGTGACGTCACTATACCCTGGCTTGAGACAGGTCTAGCTTGCTCCAGAGCTGGCTAGAGTTGGCTAAACCTGGGCTTCAGCCAGACTCTAGTCCAGCTAAAGTACGAGACATAAAAGAACATAATATGACGTTTATCTTCTGTCCACGTCTGGTCTGTCTTAAGCCTGGGACATTAAAAACCACGCCTCCCAAAGACTTCCACTACAAAGGTGTCTATGTTTATAAGATAATTAAATGTCTCACCCCGAACACCTCCACCCCATCCCCTATAGTTTGTGTCATATCAGTCTTGTGATATTGTTCATCCAAATGGACGCACAATAGCGTTTACAATATATCTTGATTATTTTCTCACTCTGAGATCGAGCCTAAGGACTCAGGTTAATAAACCCAAGCTCTATATAACAGTGTACACATGTTGTCATGTACCGTACCAAGGCACCAGTAACAACAAACTAGGAGCAATGACGAATCAAGGCCACCGAGGCTCAACAATAACTCGACTGCATCAATCATATTTTACCTGAATTAAACCACACACAGAATAAATGTCTCCATAGAGTATCAAGATAAACTCTATTGGGGGGAGGGAGGGAGGCGAATGATTAGAAATTCGTAATTCACCAAGGACTTTTGGAATAGATTGGGAAAACGTCATTGTCTATGATAAATGGCACAATTTAATTGGTTGCGGTACAAAATAATCAACTGACTAGAAATTAATTACCAATGTCAGCATAGCTGCGCCTGGTGATGGTGATTCAGAATATAATATTATATGGGTTTTGGATGTAGGTGTAACAGAGACTGATTGCCATTTATAGTATAGATAATCAAGAAGCAAAACAGACGGAGAAGGACTTACTTATGCTGGAGGAGTGGAGTAGATACTAAAAGCTTTCCCGAACAACCTCACCTAGCCACAGCCAGAGATGTTACTGACGTTGACATACTGCTTACTGCTGCTTGCTGTTCGCGCTACGTCCACTGCAGGATGGCTGTGATAAGTCCTTGAATGAATGCTGAGAGGTACAATAGGTGCATGGGTCTTACTTAAGCCCCTTTTTATTCTCTCGTTAAAGAATCAAGGCATTTTGAACTGAAATTCCTTTAAATTATCTCTCAAAAATATAAGCGTTAGATCACATTAAAATGCGCTAAATCTAGGTCCTGGTAACACTGGTACAGCCTCACAACTCCGGGCTGTGATAACCCTAACATTGCATAATCAACTGTCGAGTCTGGGAATACCCGGGTTATCACTTTCTTGTTACCTTCTCTCGGTTCCCACCACACATACAGTACCCACACCTCTGTCTGCCTTTGGTTTTCAACACGCAACAATAAGACAAATTTTCGAGGAGTGGGTGTCTTGATTGAAATACTCACGTGATGCAAAACAGCCACTCCTCCCTGTGCACTGCTTACCCTGGCTGTATTAACATGGTGTGTGTGTGGTGTTCGGTTTTCGTCACTCCGTATGTCTGCATATTAATTTCTATCTCAATTTTTTCTACCATAATTTATTTTTATGATACAAAACTGTTTTCAACTAGGATCAACTGAAGTCAATGGTCGCCATCTTGCCAAGCCAAATTTAAGCATTATTACATGCTGTAGCGACATTAAGCACCTTTACGCATCTTCCATCTCACCTGTCCTTGTTACGCATCTTCAGCTTCACCTGTCCTACCTGTGCGGTGCGCACAGACAACTCTGGCTGGCCTGAGCGGCCGCACCTCCGCTATTCGATCACTCAGCCACTAGCTCTACACCTGGAAACACCTCTCTCTCCTGACCTGCCGTACCTCCTGCCACTACCTGCCTATACCAAGCTCTCCACGTGTCGCCTGCAGCAGCTACCTCTCTCACACTACGCAACTACGGCAGGCGGGAACTCACAGCTACAAGGTGCTTGCTACTACACAACCTCTGTACTTACCAATAAATTGGTACCGTGTATAATCGAGTCTGTTCACCCCGGTAGTAACACAACCACTTGTTGTTACAATGCCATTCAGTGACGGATAATCCCATAGAAAATTATATATATATATATATATATATATATATATATATATATATATATATATATATATATATATATATATATATATATATATATATATATATATATATATATATATATATATATATATATATATATATATATATAATACACAGTGACACCTTAGAAACAGAAAGTATACATAGTATACTTTTGATACATTGGGGACCTGATTCCTCCAAAGTATGCCAGGAAACAAGACCAGGTTAATATAACTAATGGTGGCCTATAGTCTGGAATAGTTTGGAGGAATCTGTTGCTCCTTTGTACTATCCCTTTAAATGGACAGTACAGTACACTTTTGGTACATTGGTGTCCTGTTGCTTGGAATAGCTGTTAGAGAAAATATATACTGCAGATTTACCAAAGCTGTACGACTCCCTTAACTAAGTCTTCATAACTCGGCCTTCATACTGATCGGCGATACTGGTAGGTAAGGAAGGGGAGTTCAGAGAGGTATAGGGGTAGTGTACTTGGAGGTATTATACAGGGAAAACCTGTTGCTACTCACAGACCACCAGCGGCTCACCTAATTATAACATTATTTTCAAGGCAATATTCAAAATTGGTGGCCTTTCTATTTGGCTGGAACTTAGTGTAGCTTATCTCAGTGTAAGATGTAGTGTTTTGCCTTTTCTTAATTAAATAACATTGATAGTATACTTTTGATACTTCGGAGTGCCATTATTCCTTCAAAAGCATGTCAGGAAACAGAACCAGACAAACCATTGTAACGTCTGGAGGTCGTTACTACCAAGGGTGTATAGTAGACAACAGTACTAGGCACGGATTTATTACAGAGTATAACAGGGAGAGTTTGGAGATGACCCAAGCACAGGTAATGGTGACTTAGTTGCCTAGCTAGCCAGGGATGCCTTGCTTGTAGTATGCTAGTGGTGTAGCTTCGAGAGAGCTTGACTCTGGCGTGGTAGCTTGGTGTAGCGTGTAGGCAAGGCGGCTGGCGGAGCGGGACGGAGGCAGGTCTGGCTGGTGTGGTAGCCCTCTCGTAAGTGACGCTCTAGAGCCTGCTGAGGATTGGGAAGGCTAGACGGGTCGGTTGCTCAATGCAGGAGTAGCCTCGTTTCGTGACATGTGGGCAAGTATGAGAAAGCATAGCAAAACATAGTGCTTGGGTCACTACACTATAACTCTGGTGGCATGTTGCTTGAAATAGTTTCGAGGAATTTGTTGCTCCAGATGTTACCAGGTCCCTTATCATATACTCTTGGTAGGCTATACATTGGAGGAACTTGATTAGTCCAAACTGTGCCAAGAAACAGGCTCCTTCAATAACAATAAGAGGTGTTGGTTAAATTAGCGTTGTTTACAGAAAGAAAAATAGGAAAAAAGTTAAAATAAAATACAAGGAGAGAGAGAGAGATTTGTCAATATAATTTGGTTTATTTCCAACATATAAGGCATTTATTGGCCTAATGAACATTAATATTTTATAACGTCAATGAAGCCCATGCGTCATTACCCGGGGTTAACAGACTCTAGGATACACAGTTACAGTTTATTGGTAGGTACAAAAGGGTCACACAGAATACGAGAGTATGCTGGCGTGCCGTGCCGTAGGTGAGCCGTGGCTGCTGCCGGAGAGTTGTCTGGGGGCTGGAGAGTAGCCGTGTGATCAAGACGGGAACACGGGTAGGGTTCGGGGCAGCTAGGCAGGTGTGGTGGCATTGCAGGACCTTCTTCTTCCAGGGCTCGAATGTAAGTGTCTGACCCAGCAGCCACTGGGTCCTTATATATCGTAAGAATCAGTTCCCGGATGAGGCGTCGTCACGTGATCACCTGACCCACACGCGAGGGCAGGTAGCCATTCCCATGGTTGACTCATTCTGGTGCAGGGAGTGGAGACTGCAGCTGGTGTCCCTAGAGGAACAAGTCGGATTGACTGAAGGCTTCAGGGCTCCCAAGAGAGGCTTAGTTCTGTCTGGGCAGGGGGCTAATGTACTCGCCATTCCATGGCTGGCTATGAATAGACAAAGGGATATAGGAGTGGGTATACATGGAGCTATAGGAGTGGCTATATATGTGGTTACAGGAGTGGCTATGTATGTTGCCTCTACATTACCCCCCCCCCTCCCCCCTGAAATGTTTAGGAAACAACAGGGGGAGGAAGGTAAGATAGAACAAAAATAAAATAAAATACACAATGTACAATAATATATAAATAAATAAGTGTAATACATGAGTGTGTGGGTCGGGTGTAAGGTGTGTCAAATAGCATTGATTAGTAATATGGCGTGTGTGTAGTAGGCAGCGTGTGGAGTAGGTGTGTGTTTGTATTGTGTAGCAAGGAGAGGTATTTCGCCCATTGCCATATGGTACGCCCTGCAGGTGTTCCCGAGGAGGAGATGGTGTGGTGGTGGCTGTGAAGCGAGGTCTGGGCCACAGGTTCGAGGAGGCATGGTTGGCAATGGCTGTTTGATGGAATGTCTGTCCTGGGGAAGATCAGAAAGGATTATAGGTGTCGCGGAGGATTTGGAAGGAAGGTCGAGAAGGTTGGGGGTGGGTATAGGCGGGATGGAAAGGGTTGAGGGAAATTGGATAGTAGGAGTGGGTGGAAGAGGGATAGGTAGAGGTGGATTAGGAGAAGGATATCTGGGATGGGTATGAGACGTAGGGGTTGTGGGAGATATTCGAGAGGTGGGGTATGCTGTGGGATGGGTGAGGAGGGGGTAGGATGGGGTGAGGGTGGTGTTTGTGGTTGATGCAGATCTACGGTGGGTGTGGGCGGGGAGGGGGATGGATGGGGGTGGTAGGGTTGAAGGTGGTGAAGGTGAATGTGTTGTGGTGGTAGGGGGATTAGGGGGTTGTGGCATGAATATGTGTTGGGGTTGTGGGGTGGGTAGGAGTGGTGGGCTGTAGTGCGGGGATACTGTGGCTGGGATAGGTGGGTTGGCAGGTAGGAGTGGTGTATGGTGTGTTGGAGCATGTGTGGATGTATGTGAATGTGGGGGTGTAGTGATGACCGCTGGCTTGACCCGTTCCCAGGACGTGACGTAAGGTTTTTCCGCTGCTTTCAGCACGAAGAGGAAGGAGAGGTTGGAGGTGTCTGTGCTTGGATATGTGACCTGCCCGGGTAGGCGGAGATCTTCTCCAAAAATGAGTTCTGCTGGTGAGTTGTGTAGATCCTCCTTCACAGTGGCACGGATGGTCAAGAAGATGAGAGGAATTGATTGATTGATTGAATGATTTTGATGCAACTAAGCATCTGGCGGCGCAACAGCTAAGGTCATATACCGCCCAACATTAAATTGTCATCTACATAATTAATAAAACATGAATACCCGAAAGGGATAGGCACCTTGATTAAAAGACACACAAACTCAAAAACACATTATTAATAAAAGAACCCGTCAAAAAAAAAAAAAAAAAAAAAAAAAGTCAAACTATCTAAAAACCATAAATATCATAAAATCATATTTTGTGGAGAAGGCCAGCCTTCTCCACATAGGATAGGGTGGTCCCGCCCACACTACAAGCCTCCTCCCTGAGCGCCTGGGAGAGACT
This sequence comes from Petrolisthes cinctipes, assembly GCA_033782935.1. Taxonomy (NCBI): domain Eukaryota; kingdom Metazoa; phylum Arthropoda; class Malacostraca; order Decapoda; family Porcellanidae; genus Petrolisthes; species Petrolisthes cinctipes. The sequence goes on along the minus strand of JAWQEG010000945.1, from coordinate 61,114 downwards.
GTAAGAGAGCCGTCACCCACCCGGTACTCGGAGAGGTGCCTACGACGATGGTCCCCAAGGCTGGGACACTCGACAATAAGATGCCGTACTGTCAGAGGGACCAGACAATCATCACAGTAGGGAGGGTGAGCCCTCTCCATTAAAAAGCCATGAGTCAATAATGTGTGGCCAATGCGGAGACGGACAAGAGCCGTCTCCCACCGGCGGGACGGGCCACTGTAGCTCCACAAACCAAGGTTCTGATGGATGTCGCGGAGCTTGTTAGCCCCGACGGCGTCCCATTTGTTCTGCCAGCAGGAACGAATGGTAGCATCTATGTAGGGTCGAAGGTCCACTGCAGAAACAGGATGACACCTGGCAGGAGGCCGAGAATTGAAGACTGCAGCCTTAGCCAGGGCATCAGCCCGCTCATTCCCATCGACACCCACATGGGCCGGGACCCAACAAAAGGTGACTTTGCGACCAGGAGGACAAGCCACTCAAGAATGGCCAACACCAGGGGATGGAAAGAGTTAAAATTGCACAAGGCCTGCAAGGCACTACAGGAATCGCTAGAAATAGTAAACGAAGGCTGAGGGAGAGTAAAAATCACTTGGAGGGCATATAAAATGGCCGAGAGCTCAGCAGTAAAAATTGACATGACAGAAGGGAGCCTGCCGCCATGGCAAAAGTCAGAAAAGACAACTTCAAAGCCAACTCCAGCATCAGACTTTGACCCATCAGTGTACACAGGGAGGGACTCCCTGTGAGTGAAGGCATGTTCTAAAAAGAGGGAACAAGCCACTGGAGGAGGAAGAGATTCCTTCTTGTCTGTAAAGCAGGTGCAGGGGAAAACTTCTGGAAGAAGCCATGGAGCCACCCTGGGGACCCTCCTGACCTGGAAGCCAAAGGGCCATGGTTCACGAGATTGTAAAAGGTAGTACTGAGACATGATATCAGATGACACTGCCAAGAAGGGAAGGGAGTCAGGAAGTCGATGTAATCGATGCCAACAGCGAACCATCAAGGACTGGCGACGGAGATCAAGAGGTGGCTCATCAGACGTACTCCAGCATGATGAACAGGGTCTAAAACTATGAGACGGGCATCGGTGGCAGAAGAGTACACCTCACACCCATAGTCGAGTTTTGACCTAATAAGAACATGGTATAAGCGGAGGAGGGTGGCTCGATCAGCCCCCCAGGATGTATGGCCCAGGACCCTCAACAGGTTAAGAGTCTTGAGGCAAGAGACCTTAAGTGTACATAAGTGGGGAACCTAAGTCAAATGTTTGTCAAAAAGGAGACCCAAAAAGCGAGTCTCCTCGACACAACGTATCCGATGACCATACATGAATAAGTCCGGATAAGGGTGAACGCCTCGGATGCGGCAGAAGTGCATAGCAACTGTCTTGGAAGGAGAAAATCGAAACCCATGAGAACCAGTCCAACGTGACACACTGTCAAGGGCAAGCTGCATGCGCCGCTCCGCCACTGACATACGGAAGCAGCAAACCAGACTGCTAGGTCGTCAATGTACATCGAGTTAGCTATACCGTCTGGAAGGGATGAGGCAATGGCATTAATTGCTGCTGCAAACAATGTGACTCTAAGGACGCTTCCCTGGGGGAAGCCCTCCTCCTTTGCAACAGATGCTGAGAGGGCTGTACCAACCCTCACAGAAAAACTGCGACCACTGAGAAACTCCTTAAGAAAGAGTGGAAGGCGACCCAGCAGGCCATATAAATGGAGTTGCTGCAGGATGCCATATTGCCAGGTAGTGTCATAGGCTTTCTCTAAATCAAAGAATACACAGACAAGGTGTTGATGTCGTGCAAAGGCCTCACATGCAGCAGCTTCCAACCTGACCAGAGCATCTGTAGTGGAACGGTGTTTACGAAAGCCAGACTGGGACGGAGACAGATAATCACCCCGTTCCAAGAAGTATACCAGTCTGACATTCACCATCTTTTCAAATAGTTTACAGAGACAGGAGGTCAAGGCAATTGGTCGATAATTGAGGGCAACACCAGAGTCCTTGCCCGGCTTGAGAAAAGGAAGGATGGTAGCAACCCTCCACCCAGAAGGGAAGACACCCTACAGCCAGATTCTGTTATATAAAGCTAAAAGAAATGAGATCGCATCCTCACCCAAGTGTCGTAACATTGCATATGGGATGTTGTCTGGCCCAGGAGAAATGTCGCCGCAGAGAGAGAGAGCAGAATGCAGGTCTCTCAGGGTGAATATATGGTTATAACTTTCATTCTCGTTCCCTGAGAAATCCAGGACACTACGCTCCTTGGCTCTTAACTCATGCCTGACAGCCAGAGGTTGAGAGTCATGGCTGGAGACTTTTGCAAAAGCCTCCGCCATGGTATTGGCCACTGTCAAACCATCCATGATCTTAATTCCATTGACCTTAAGTACAGGTGGAGAACTAGGAGAAAACTTCCCCGCCATCTTACGGACTCTCCTGAACACCTGGGTGAGTGGAGTTTTAGTATTAATAGAAGACACGTCGGGCCTCTTTTAAAACTCGTCTACCCTGAGCCCTTGCCCGTCGGAAGTCCTCTAAAAGAGTTGGGTCCTCACGATTGCGACGAAGGTGAGAGAAAGCAGCGCGCTTCTCCCGCACAGCAGTGGTGCAGACTGGTGACCACCAAGGGACATGACGTTTGGGAAAGTAGCCAGAAGTTCTAGGGATAGAGTTGGGAGCAGCAGAGTGGAGCATATCAGTGAAATATGTTACAGCCTCGTCAGAGCTACCAAAATCGGCTGCAGAAGAGACTGAAGAAGTTAGCTCTCTAAAAAACTGCCAGTCAGCCTTCTCTAATTTCCACCTAGGAAGACGAGACTGTGGTTCGTACCTGTTACCTTCTAAAAGTATAGGGAAATGGTCACTGCCATATAAATCAGGCAACACTCTCCAAGTAAAATCCAACAGAGCACTGGGTGAGCAAAGGGAAATGTCAATGGCGGTAAAAGTCCCAGTAGGGCTATTAAAATGTGTCACATCTCTTGTATTTAAAACCCCTAATCCCTCATCCTCAATAAAAGAAGCCAATAAAACACCCCTGGGGTTGACAGAACTGTCACCCCACAGAGGATGACGACCATTAAAATTACCCAATAAAATAAAGGGAGAGGGAATGTCCCGTACAAGACGGTTGAGATCACCCCTCTCAACTGTAACACTGGGAGGAAGGTATAGACTGCACACAGTGTACGGGCGGTCCATAAAAACCTTAACTGCAACAGCCTGTAGCGGAGTGTCAAGCTCCAGGCTCGTGCATGGAATATCTCGGCGAACTAGGATGGCAGAGCCACCATGGTGACCCTGCCCTTCAAATGAATTGGAATAAAATGCAGAGTATGTTGGAGGACTGGCAGGAATGTAGTCCCCAAGCATTGTCTCTTGGAGAGAAACACATGCAGGAGGGAAGCTAGAGAGAAGAACGTGCAGTTCTGTTGGTGGGTGGTGTAGCCACCAACTATAAGTTGTGCTGCTACCTAAAGAAGGCTCCTGTGTAAGGGCCACAGTCAGGGTTTCACCACTACACTTCTCAGCCTCAGGAGCTAGTGTCTATAACTCTCTTTAAGAAGTGTTAGTGTCTATAACTCTCTTTAAGAAGTGCTCAAGGAAGAGAGAGATGCGGTGAATAGTTCCTTATATTTTAATGTCAAAAAATAGTTAACAGTATATACAATTTTCTGCGTACCTGACGTTAACAAAGCTAAGAGTATTTGGTTATGGTATTAAATGTATAATACATATGTTGTATACATGAAATTTTGCAAGAGTATGCAGACAATGATATTACACAAAATGGCAAAGAGAATATGGTGAAAGAAATTGCATAGGCTATCTGCATGAAGGAATGTAATGGTAAATGAATCACAATACAGGGCTGGTAGATAATTAGAGAATGGTTACACACTCAATCAAAGAAAATCGACCTATTTTATGGTACACTACAGTTCCTCCCAAGAAGCACGCAAGCCACGGCAATTCCACTGAAGGACCTTGAACGGTGTTACTTTAGTACTGATTTTTGGGAAGCCTCACGGAGGTACTTCCCACTACCACCTCGACTTGAGGGTTTACTCAAACAATAAGATTTGTCTAATCCTGGGCCACTAGAAGAAGAGCGAACCCGAGGAGTAGTACTTGGGGCAGTACTTGGGACCCGTAGACGAGTCCCTGAAGCATCTGATATGTTAGAAGATGAAGGTATATGAGCTGGAATAATCTTTGAAACAATTACATTGGTTTTGTCCTGTTTACAGCAGTGGTATCACTGACACAGGCAGATACATCAACATCCATAATACAGGTGGTAGAATCACTCCGCTGCTCAAACGGAAGAGAAACTGAATCTTTTGAAGTCACAACATCCGTGGCATCCACATTAACTTCACGCCCCTCTGATGATCCCGAAGGAAGCTTGCGAGGAGGAACTTCTGTTGAATCAAGAGATTCATCAGAGCCACGAGAAAGCTTCTGGTGAAATTGAGAGGAAACTATAGATGAGTCCACAGAGATGGTTGCCTCACAAGGTGGAACATCTATAGAGTCAAGTGCCTCAGAGGAACCACGAAGGCGTCTCTGTGGCAGTTTAGGTGACTTAAGTTTCCTTTTGGGAGAGCGTGTGGGAGCGTGAACCTCTACCACATGGACACCTTTAGCTAAAGTCTGAGAATTGTCATCAGTTGAAGGGTCACCAGAATGAGTGTCTGATAAAGTTTCCAAGACAGAGAAACTATTATGTAGAGTAACCTTAGAAACGCTCTTACTAGAGCAAAAAGCAGCTGCCTCTTGAGAGGGTTGAGAGGGTGCTGCAACCAATTTAGGGCGAAGGGAGGAGGCGTATGTCTTCACACCACCATCCTTCTGTCGCCTGAAGTTGAGTTGCCGGTGGCACTACCTATGCTAATGAATTGGGTATTAGCCAAGTGAAGGATATCCTGCTCAAGGAGGTACATCTTACATTGGCGAGAACACAATGGGTGAGCATCTCTACAGTAAAAGCAGTAACTCTCTGACCGACACTCAGAAGTAAGATGTGAGTCAAGAGCAGAACAATTACCACACCGGGAACGTTTGTTGCAGTTCCTCCTCCCATGACCAAACTCATAACAACAGAAACACTGAGAGGATGCTCAACAAAAGGCTTCACCTCAAAAGAGGTGGGGTTAATGTTAATGCGATCTGGGATATGCGAGCCATAGAAAGTGATGATGATCATATTTTTACTGCCTTTCATCTTTGTTACTTGTTGGACACTGTCTGGGCACATAGCAAGAATGTCCTTTTCTGAGAATTCATTCAGGTCCTCATTATATATATGCCCCTTGCTATAATTAAATATTCGATGTGGTTTAACAGATTCAAACATGCTATCAGAAGGACAGGGGAGATTGAGTAGCATCATGGCCTGTGTAAGATCTTTGGCTCTGATTAAAACGCCCTTACCATATTTCTTTATGTGGCCCATTGGTAATAATCCAATTTCTTTCTCCAGAAAGCAGCTGGGCTTGGGAGAAGGTGATAAATAGAATGGACTACAAGCACGAAGGATTTGAATGATATTAGGTGGTGCAACAGCGAGGTCAAATAGCACCAGGAAAAGGTGATAGAGAGGTGTGACAGCAAGCAAGAAGGAAATAGGAAGATAGGAGGGACAGTTGAAGAAATGTAAGCTAGTGGCGGGAACCGAAGGGGCGCCAAAACCCTTAAAGTATTGCCCACATCATTACAGGCAATACTCCCCTACGGGGTAAGCACGAGGGATAAAAGGAATACAGGGATAGCTGTCTAATATCCAAAGGATAATATATATTCAGTAGTCTATCCCACTACGATGGTGAACAAAAGACAGTGCCTTTATTTAAAGGACATAATGTAACAGATATTCTAATTATATTTGTTTGTTATTACTTTTCAACTAATCACCTTCATTGTTCTTACCCTCTTCCCCCTCACCCTCGCCTCAAATCATCACATTTCTTCTCTTCTATATCCACCTACATTAATGCAGTATGCACTTCTTTAATCCAGGGTTCTTCAAATTACGGGTCCCGAATTCCTCCAAACTGCGTCGCAGGCTCACAAAAATAAATACATGAATAAAATAGAATAATATTCGTGACAATAAAATAAATATGAAGTTCATACATGAATCCACCTAACATATTTTTATAATCGAATATTCATATATTTATTTATAAATAAAACAAAATCATTGCACAAATATTAGCCTTCTTGAATGAGTGTGTGAGAGAGAGAGGGAGGGTAGGTGAGGCAGTGTTTATAATTCTGGTTAGAATGCCTTTTAATCATAAATATTATGTTTCAGCGTCTGGCCTTGTATTTTCTTAGGTTGATAATTTTGATCATTTGTAAAATATCTTTCTGTATGGGTCGCGAGAATGATGTCATAGTAAAAACTGGGTCACGAATGAAAAAGATTGAAGAACCCTGCATTAAACTGTTGGTGATTCGATACCGTTCACAGTGTATGCTTCATTCATTCCTCCTGACACACGTCTCTCTACCTGATCATTCGTTACCCTCCTATATAGCTCCGCCCACATTTCTCTCCTCCTCTCTCACTAACATCCCCCCCTCCCTCCACCTGCAACTGTTACCAGATCAGATGAGGCCCAAACCAAGTCGCTGATGGACGGGGTGTGGACCATTGATCTGTCCGGAGCTGTACCTGGATGTTGTTGTTACCACAAAAAGTTCGATATCCCCAACACAAGCAATAATTTATCGATTTTCATGCTTACACTTAATGCACTTTGATAAAGACTATGTACCGCCATAATCAAATATCCACCAACACATTCCTTCCATCGTACAAATAAATCAGTATTATATCAAAATATAATCATACAACACCTTACATCAACTCAACCCCCTCAATTATTATTATGAGGTGCTGCAAAACAATACACATGTTGTATTTATTACAATGGTTCGTTGCTGGCATCGATTACATCAACTTCCTGACTCCCTTCCCTGTTTGGCGGTGTCATCTGATATCATGTCTCAGTACTACCTTTCACATTCTCGCACACCATGGCCCTTTGGCTTCCGGGTCAGGAAGGCTATGGAGGAGATGGGCATTGATGCCTTCTCGATATGCCCTGTGCGGGTCCCCAGGGTGGCTGAATGGCTTCTTCCAGAAGTTTTCCCCTGCACATGCTTTTCAGGCAAGAAGGAATCTCTTCCTCGTCCAGTGGCTCGTTCCCTCCTTTTAGAACATGCCTTCACTCACAGGGAGTCCCTCCCTGTGTACACTGATGGGTCAAAGCCTGATGCAGGAGTTGGTTTTGGAGTTGTCTTTCCTGAATTTTGTCGTGGCGGCAGGCTCTCTTCTGTCATGTCCATTTTTACTGCTGAGCTCTCGGTCATTTTATATGCCCTCCAAGTGATTTTTACTCTAGTGCCTTGCAATTTTAACTCTTCCCATCCCCTGGTGTTGGCCATTCTTGAGTGGCTTGTCCTCCTGGGTCATTGTGGCTGCAGAGTTACATTTTGTTGAGTCCCGGCTCATGTGGGTGTCGATGGGAATGAGCGGGCTGACGCCCTGGGGAAGGCTGCAGTCTCCAGTTCTTGGCCTCCTGCCAGGCGTCATCCTGTTCCTGCAGTGGACCTTCAACCCTACATAGATGCTGCCGTTCGTTCCTGCTGGCAGAACAGATGGGATGCCATCGGGGCTAACAAGCTTAGCGGCATCCGCCAGCGCCTTGGTTTGTGGAGCTACAGTGGTCTGTCCCGCCGGTGGGAGACGGCTCTTGTCCGTCTCCGCATTGTCCACACACTATTGACTAATGTCTTTTTAATGGAGAGGGATCACCCTCCCTACTGTGATGATTGTCTGGTCCCTCTGACAGTGGGGACCTTCGTTGTAGGCACCTCTCCGAGTACCGGGTGGGTGACGGTTCTTACAGTCTCTCCCAGGTGCTCAGGGATGAGGCTTGTAGTGTGGGAGGGAACACCCTCTCCTATGTGGAGGAGGCTGGCCTCCTCCACAAATTGTGATTTTATGATATTTATGGTTTTTAGATGGTTTGATGATTATTAGTTTTGATTCTTTTATATATTTTACTTACGTCGACTGGTTCTTTTGGTAATACTGTGCTTTTTAGTTTGTGTGTCTTTTTAATCATGCTGCCTATCCCTTTCGGGGTAATGAAGCCTATTTAATTTTTGTACATATTTTATTGATGATGTAGATGACCATTTTATGTTGGGCGGTATACTATATGATCCTAGCTGTTGAACCGCCAGATGCCTAGTTGCATCAAAGAATCAATCAATCAATCACTGGAAAGAAGGTCAAGCTACAATTTGCCAATGGAATGAAGGTGAACTCCCCAGAAGCGGTAATAACTGTAGAGACTCCTTGTTACTGTGGTGAAACCATAACAGCATGTATGAAACGGCCCGTGTATGACCTGGTAATCTGTAATGTAGAGGGGGTATACAATAAGAGGAACGAAATTGTTAACGCAGTGGTGACGCGAAGTCAAAGTCTGGTTGAGGGAGGTAAGAAGCAAGTGAACTTGAAGATACAAAACTTAATGAAGGATGTAACAAAGGAGGATTTAGTACAGTGGCAACAATGTGACAAGAGTCTAAACAAAATAAGGGATTATGTTAAAGAAAAGAAAATGTTCACACGATCAGGTAGAGATGATCATTGCTTCATGGAAAGAGGTGGAATAACTTATTGTAGAGTTGACAAGGATGGGTGTAGAAATGACCAGTTGGTTATACCACAAGGGTTGAGGAAGGCAGTTATGGAGTTGGCACACTCATCTCTCATGGGAAGACATTTGGGGAGAAAAAACACACTGGCGAGAACTAGAGATAAATTTATGTGGCCAAGAATGTCCTCTGAAATAGTCAGGTTCTGTAGATCTTCTGATGCTTGTCAGCGAACTGTTGACAAAGGGAGAATACCTAAGGCAAAATTAGGCAGTATGCCAATTATAGATGAATCCTTTCAAAGGATAGCAGTCGATATAGTAGGACCGTTAGAGCCACGAGCGAGTGATGGGTCTCGGTACATACTTGCTATTGTTGTCTACGCAACTAGGTATCCAGAAGCTGTGACACTAAAGTCATGTGACACAGTGAGTGTGGCTGAGGCATTACTAAGTGTTTTCAGTAGGGTAGGGATGCCACGTGAAGTATTATCTGATAGGGGTGCTCAATTCACATCCGAGATGATGAAGGAATTTTTGAGACTGCTGTCAGTTAAGGGACTTACCACTACACCGTACCATGCCATGTGCAACGGTCTTGTGGAAAGATTTAATGGAGTACTTAAGAAGATGCTTAGATGTATGAGTCATGAGCAGCCAAAAGAATATCATAGGTATGTAGATCCTATTCTGTTCGCATACCGCGAAGTTCCCCACGCCAGTACCACACTATCTCCCTTCAAGCTGATATATGGGCATACAGTGAGAGGACCTCTCAGTCTTGTGAAGGAAGCGTGGGAAGAGGAGGAAGGTATCCAAGAGGGGGAGGATAAAATGACTGTGTATGAATATTTGATCAAACTTAGGCAGAGATTGAGTTACACCTGCAAATTAGCGAAAAACGAACTTGAGAAGGCAGGAGAAACTTATCGAGCTTATTATGATAGAAAGGCGAAGGAAAGAACACTCTCAGCAGGTCAAAAGGCACTTGTATTGCTCCCAACTAGTGGAAATAAGCTGTTGATGCATTTGAAGGGGCTATATGATATATTGAGGAAAGTGAATAAGTGGAATTATGTTTTGTCGGTTAATGGCCAGGAAAAGAAATATCATATTAACATGTTAAAGCATTATTATGATAGAGAGAGAGAGGATACTCAAGAATTAGCAGCAAGTACAGCTGTTGCTATCAAAGATGAAGTGTCTGAAGGATCAAGTATAGACGTTGTACCAAGTTATGAACAGAAAGAAAATAAGAACAATGTTAAAGTTAACGACCAGTTAGCTGAGGAGCGAAGACAGGAGGTTAATGAAGTACTAGAACAATATTCAGCCTTATTCAGTGATGTACCAGGAAGGACAAGTGAGCTCAGTCACAGTATAAAGGTTGAGGACTCCAAGGCAGCCATCACCACCGCTCACGGCATGTCAACCACGCAGTACTTCAAGGCACTGGATGACATGCAGTTGGAAGGGCGCCGCCCATCAGCACTGCTACGGCATATGCAGCATCTGAACGAGAAGGCCGGCACACCTTTCACCGACGCAGTCCTCAAGAGCCAACACTCCAAGCTGCTACCTACACCAATACAACTTCACCTGCTGGTCCAACCCGACCTACCCCTACGGGAACATGGCAAGCTAGCGGATATACTCATGGACACCTACACAGATGGCACGGGTACATGGCCTATGCAACACACCGCCGCAGCCATCGTCGCACCGACTATGTCACACTCCATGCCCACCAATCTACCACCACCTCAACAGCAACATACAACCACCTCACCGCACGACTTCACCATCCTAGCACAGAGTATCAAAGCCCTATCTAACAAATTCGACCGACTCCAAGCCCCTCCACTACACCACTATCAGCAGTGAGCCCCATCGGCCAGCCAACTACCTCCTACTCAGCTACTTCCACCGAAAAACTCAAATCAGCAACACTAGTAGGACCCTCAATTATACATGTACCACCAGAGAGTCGGTCATGTAGCACACAACTGCCGCCCCCCTGTGCCAATGGGATTCATTCACTAATCGCTCTACCACCAGACCGAGCCATGGAAATGAGTAAGGCGGTGGCATGAAAACACCCTCCACACAACCGCCCGCACCACACAATCCAACACAGGGCCAACCAGGAACACACCTACCCACCATCACCACACACTCCTTCAACCAAGCACAACACCACTGCAAACCTTGCCACCACATCGATACCACCTGCCCAGAAACACACTACCGACTCTTTAGGCACTCCTCACTAAACCACTAGTAATCTCCTGTGGGTGGAAGACCTAAGGTCGGGGGAACATTTCCTTGTTGACTCAGGGTCTGAGGTGAGTGTTGTTCCACCCCTGGACAAAGACAGACAGAGCCAGGCATCGACGGCGTATGATCTGCCGGCAGCAAATAAGTCTCCCATCGCCACATACGGCACAACGAACAGAGGTGTCACCCTGATGCAGCAAGAATATGTAGTGTGGCCCTTCGGCGTAGCTGACGTACAGGCCCCCATCTTGGGATTAGATTTTCTTACAATACACGATCTGTTGATCAACTCCGAGAGACACCAACTAATCTACCCATCAGGAGCCCTATCCCGACAAAACACTGCCGCCAGCCCACACCTACCATTACACACATCCTTCAAGCCACTGGAGTACCCTTTGCTACTGTCGACCATTACCACACAATACACACACGACCCCGGTATTCGCTACACCATCACCATGACTGGACCCCCGTTTCACAAAACCCTAGAGAATGCCCACCGAGCGGTTCGAGGCAGAGAAACGGGAGTTTAATATCATGCTAGAACAGGGGTAGCGAGACCGTCAGACAGTGCTTGGGTATCGCCACTACACATGGTACCAAAGCAGCAGGAAGGAGAGTGGAGAGTATGCTGCTACTACAGAATGCTGAACGCTGCCTCCACACCCAACAGGAATCTGATACCGCACATCCTGGATTTCCACTCCAAGCTCCAGAGGTGTGCGGTATTCTCGAAAATAGACCTGGTACAGGCATTCCACCAAATCCCTGTGGCGGAGAACGATATCAAGAAGATGGCGATTACCACACCCTTCGGCCTGTTCGAGTTCCCGTCCATGAATTTCGGCTTACGCAAGGCTACCCAGACATTCCAATGATTCATGGACAAGGTGATGATGGGCCTCGACTGGACAGTCGAATTCATCGATGACATTCTGGTGGCCTCCGACCTACACACACAACACCTAAGGGAGCTATTCAGCAGACTACAACACGGTCTGAAGGTTCACCCCTCCAAATGCGTCCTGGGAGCTGACAGTCTAGACTTCCTCAGCCACCGTGTTACCCCCGATGGCATCACCCCCCTCCCACAGAAGGTAGAAGCCATCATGGAATTCCTGCTACCTACTACCACCAGGAAACTCAAGGAGTACTTAGGGGTTGTCAAATACTACCAGTGTTTCATCCTCATGATACCTCTGCCCTCGCACCACTCCACGACCTCTTGAAAGGACTAAAGAAAACGTCACAGAAGAAGTTAGTATGGTCCACAGCAGCCAAGTAAGCCTTCAACAGCATCAAAACAAAACTGGCAGACACGGCCCTACTCACTTACCCACCTCTGCATACACCGACATCCATATACACGGGACACCTCCAATGACGCCATCGGTGCAGTTCTCCAGCAGGAAGTGGACAAAACCTTGAAACCAATCGCGTTTTTCAGCAAGTGACTGGAGCCACCACAGTGCAAGTACAGTGCCTTTGATAGAGAGCTGATGGCCATCCATGACGCTGCTAAACACTAGCGACATTTTTTGGAAGGTAGTAGTTTCCATATCAGCACCGATCACAAGCCCATGACAACAGCAATGCAACAGCAGGGCACAAACTGGTCTCCAAGGGTGACTCGCCACATGTCATTTGTGCCAGAGTTTACTACCGACATCCGCCACATCATGGGCGAGGACAATGTAGTAGCCGACGCCTTGTCAACATCGCCTCCACCGCAACCCAACGTCGCAACGATCCAGTAGATGCCCCTACTAAACTACCCAGCCATCGCAGCAGCTCAAGACACCGACACACACCTACAAAACCTCCTTCCAGGCAACACGGGACTCCTCCTGGAGTACTTAACCGCCCCAGATGCGGTTACTAAGCTGTGGTGTGACATGTCTCATGGGACGCAACGCCCCTATATCCCAACGCAGTTCAGGCTACAGGTGTTGAACCATTACCATTGTCTCAACCACCCAGGCGTCGCAGGGATCATCCATCTTGTCAGCCGCTGAGCAGTCTGGCCAGGCATGAGTTAACAGGTGAAGGAGTGAGTCACCTCGTGCATACCTTGCCAGCGAGCGAAGATAGAACGACACACCAGACCCCTGACACACGAGTTCTATGTGACCACCAGCAGATTCCACACCGCGGTGCACGCTACCTGCTTATGTGCATTGACAGAACGACACATTGCTGCACCGCGACCCCCATGAACGACATCACAGCTGAAGGTACTGCCCGCCACTTCCTCAGTAACTGGGTTGTCAACTTCGGTCTCCCAGCTGTAATCATCACAGATCAAGGAACCAATTCAAGTAGAAGGCGTGGCAAGATATGTTGACATTCCTAGGGACCCGATGTCAGAGAATCACAGCGTACCACCCATGCAGCAACGGCATGGTAGAACGTCTGCACGGAAGGCTGAAATATGCATTCTGGGCAGCAGCCGGACCAATGGACACCCTACCTCTCATCCTCCTCACCATCTGCACTACTGTCAACAAAAGACCTACACCATTCCCAGTGGAGCTAGTGTTCGGCAAGGACCTCCGCGTGCCAGGACAACTCACAACAACAGACCTTGATACCTCCAACCTCTCATTCTTCCCGGCGCTGAAGGCAGCAATAAACAAAGCCCACCCTACATCTACGTGCCACAACACATCCAAACCCACCTACACACCCCCAGGTCTCCGTTCTGCCCCTAACCTATTCCTATGCATGGGTACACACCACACACCACTGCAGGAACCCTACACCAGACCTCACCCCGTTATCTCCAGGACAGACACTACTGTCACCATCCAGGTAGCGGGAAAGCCGTACGTCAAGTCCTGGGAACGGGTGAAGCCAGCCCACACCAACACACACACCAAAACCACCCCGCCACCACACCCACCACTAACACACACACCTACAATCACCTGCCTCCACTACAATGCTCACACCACCACACACACAATCACCTACACACTCATCCGTGCATCCTTCCCCCAACATCCTCACCCCGCAACTCCCCCCCAACCACCACTTCAACATACCACCGCTCTCCACTCCTACCCACGCCACAACCACACTAAGCTGCCAGACCACTTTCACACACCCACCCTACATCGCTCCTACCTACACCACAACCATGGCCTCACCACATGCCCAAGCCATGCCTACATACACACCCTACGCCGCTCCTTCCCACACCATCAACCTCATCCCAGAAATACATACAACCCCCTGCCTCACCACTATCCCAGCCTCAACCTACTCCTTCAGCCACCCTTCCACTCCTGCCCCGCTCCCCTTCCCCTTCCCATTCTATACTCAACCTCATTTAACCCCAACCTTCCTCCACCTCACACTCACCTTCTGTCACCCAAATCTCACCACCACCCCAAACACGCCCACCCCGACCCCACTCTCATTCTCCTACCCAATCCACACCCGATCCTATTCAGCCCCAATCCCCCTCACCTACTCGCTCACCGTCCCCCACCCACACCCCACCTGACCCCATTCCTATTCCTCCCGATCCTACCCCTACTGTTCCACCGACCCCAGTATTCCCTCTAGTTCACCCCCAGGACCGACTTCTTGACACACAGCACTTGCCAACCACGCCACCACGACCCAACACAGCAAACTGCAGCAACGCCTGCCCACCCCATGGGACCAGTTAGATGATGATGAGCCGGCCCTAGTCCCTGAGGGGTACATATCCCGTTCGGGGAGAACGGTTCATAGACCTGCCAAATACCTCACACACCTATACAACACAGACACACACCCACTCCACATGCCTGCAGACACAGTCACTCCCTATTATTAAGCCACACACTTGCCCCCCTACACACTCCACACCGTACCCGTATATTTATGTATCACACTTTATATTCACTTTTATGTATATATGTGTATGATATTCTGTACCTCCCTTTTCTCCTAAACATTGTGGGGGAGGGGAGGTACTGTAGCGACACCATGCACCTTGCGCTTGTCCCTCTTCACCTGTCTACCTGTCGCCGGCACGCACAGCCGACCTGGCCAGGTTGAAGGTCGCTGATGAGCTGCTCCTCGGTCACTCTGCCTGCCGCTCTCGACCTAGACACATCTCCTGACCTGCCGTTGCCCCCCAGCTCGCTGCCTGACCACACCACGCTCTCTACACTACCTCCTGCAGCAGCTACCTCTCTCACCCCACGCGACCACGGCAGGCGGGATTCTCCAGCTACAAAGTGCTTGCTACTACACAACACTGTACTGTATAAATAAATTGTTACCGTGTACAATCGAGTCTGTTCACCACAATAGTAATGCAACTCCTTGTTGTTACAAGGTTATCTGTAATAATATGTTAATATGGCATTATGGTGATAACAAATATTTATATAAAGATAGATTTAAAAAAAAAAAGAGAGAAACAGCCATGAATCTAACAATTTACTGATTTTATTGCCACTAAATAATTGAATATGTCAAGTGAATGTGTTACTCCAATAATAATACAGTATGATATATTACAGTCCATCACCACCACCACCCTAACACTCCAAGGTAGTGACAACGAACAAAATCTCCAACACGAAAGAATCAAGTAATTTATAATAACACGTTGGAGAACTGTATATTGCTTTACCATAGCATATTACAGATGTGCCAATAGTATCAGTATCAGCAGTATTTTCCTTTTTATCTAGTTTCTTTAACGGCTACGCGAAAATATTGGCGATATTCCACACCTTATCTGGGTTACATATAATGTGAATCAAGATAAACACGTTTCATAACACTAACAGGTGATTATGATATGTTACAGTATCATTATGTATAAATTACTACCCGACAAGATTTCCCACTGTTTCTTTCCCTCTCCCCGAAATCATACCCACCGTCGTCTCCTTCCCTCCAGGGGAAGGGGGAGTGGAACAGTCTCAGGGTCTTTGGTGGCAAACACTTCCCAATCCGACAGTTGGCTTATTTTATTTAGGGAAGTTTGATATCATAGACAGAATGAGATACTCTTTTGATGACAAAATAGAATTCTAGTTGTATAATTTTATATCTATGTGTGCAAATAAGTAGTCATATTTGGCCTGTGTTATTAATCTGCTACAACCGAGTTTATAAATATTTCAAGAGAGGTTTGCAAATTTTCTACTCTACAGAATAGAATTAATATGATAACTTACAATATTTGCATTTTTCTTATTATTCACACATGGAAGATCATCAGCATTGCAAAAAGGATGAAGCAATATGTTGAAACTGAACTGGTGAAAAATAGAATACCTCATAATCATAGGAAAACGAGTGAAGAGGTGAAACACGCACAGCAATATCCAAACTTAATATCACAAAGTCAGAGAAATAGTGTCAATCAATCATCCACCGATCCCCTTCGCAATAATTAGTCATGTTCATTGTATTTTTAGATCCTCTTATCAATGATTAGTCATGTCCAGGGTATTTTTAGATTCCATCCAGAGTTATCACCTACCGTATTCCTAGCAACCTCCCCACTCCCTTTAATCACTTCATTTTTACTCCCAAGTCTCATCATTTGTCCTCTTTCGAACCTTCTCCTCACTCCCATACGTCACTTCCATTTGTAGTCCCTCCTAATACAAAACAATCAACTTGATATGTCTACGTATGGGCCGGGTTGTTTATCAAACAAAATATATTATTCTACGGTCACGAAATCATCTTCGAATACTATTCCATCTACATATGGGACCATTATTATTATTATTGTTATTATTATTAAAATAGACCAGAGACACAAAGCTGGGAAAGAATGCAAGCATTCTATCAATCCGAGGATCCCAGCCCCATGAATCCAACCTGAAGAAAAGAAGACAGCTTAGAGAAAAAAAGATGAGCAGTTAGCTTAATAAAAACAAATTAGCCCTACTCTTGAAGCCAGCCAGTCCTACACCATCAAAGACAGATTCACCAAGGCCATTCCACAGAGACACCGACCTAGGTACAAACGATCGACTGTACTGACAGGTTCTACAGCGCGGCAATGCGTAAGCATACATATGGGAGTCCAATGCACCATGAGTGACACGAGCAGGAACATACAAAGGTGGCAGAGAGGAGTTAAGAGGATGCAGCACATTACTTCTGATCTTGAATAGCATGCACAATGATGCGACAGAACGACAGTGACTCAGATTACAATCAAGTTAACCACCGGTAAGAAAATTAGCATTGGAAACAATCCTATCCAGCAACTTGAGATGGCAATCAGCTGCTGAACACCACACTGAAGAACAGTATTCCAACAGAGGCAACACAAAGGAGTTGTAACACCGCAGTAACAATGAGTGATCTCCGAACACACGCCAAGCTCTACGCATTATACCCAACTTCTGGGAGACAGACCTTGAAATTGACCGAACATGCCTCTCAAAAGTCAACTTGGCATCAAATGTAACTCCCAGAATAACCAATTTCTCAGACCCCTCCAATACAATCCCATCAAGAATCAAGGGTGGCGATAAAGGATACACTGTGTGAGACCAAGAGACGACCATTGTCCTAGTCTTGCCAGCATTCAACCTCATACCCCACAACTTGCACTAATCAGTAATCCTATCCAGGTCACGATCCAATGACTGAGCAACAGAAATCCTGGCACCAGGGGTCGGCACAACAGCAATGAGAGTGGAGTCATCTGCATAACCATACAGGTCATTCTCCAAGATGTTAAACAGTTCAGAGGTATACAGTAGGAACAACAACGGCCCTAAGACACTACCTTGGGGCACCCCAGACACTAATTCTACTCTTTCACTCCGCACACCATCCACAACAACATACTGGGATCGAGCAGTGAGGAATTGCGACGAGACAGACAGGACTGAACCCCCAACACCAACAGAGCGAAGTCTGTAGAGGATACCCAAATGGTTTACCCTATCAAAAGCAGCAGAAAAGTCAAGTTGCACCAGTCTAGCTTCACGGCCCAACTCCAAAGCATTCTGCAGTACATGAGATACACACAGAAGTGCATCACACATGCCAAGGCGCCTTCGATATGCAAACTGTGAGGTTGGGAATACACCATTACGTTCCATGAAGTTACTTAAACACACAGCCACAAGCCTCTCAAACACCTTAGACAACACAGGAGTGATGGAAATCGGCCTGTAATCGCCAACTGAAGATGAAGGAGGGCCCTTGGGAATTGGGGTAACATTAGCAGACCTCCAACATTCAGGAAAACTACCAAGACGAAGTAGTCTCCTGAAGACAACACTGAGGCGGGGAGCTAGGACATCAGCCGTCTGTTTAAAGAACACAGGAAACATTACCAAGGGGTCAAAACCACCATAAGAGTCCAACTCATGAAGGAGTTTTTTAACTTCCTTTGACCTAAAGGCAAATGAGGAGAGACCAGGACAGGGGTGACATGTGGAGGGCAACTCTACAGACTCCCTAGACTACTTGCTATCAAAGTGAGCTGCAAGCAATGCAGCCTTACCACCAGGCTCATACACCAGGCTGCCACCGTCACCAACCAAGCGGGGGAGTGAAGAGTCAGACCCGAATACAGCACTCTTCAAGGTAGACCACCATTTATGTGGGCTCCGAGCATTTAGCAACACATCCCTGGCTCCATTTTTGAACTGCTGCTCTGCCTCCGCATAGACACCATTAGCCATTCTTTGGCAGTCAATAAACTCATCCCACTTTGCTCTGCAACGATCACGCGTCCACCTACGATAGGCACCCTGCTTAACCCTTAAAGGCATACGTTATTGGACACACCTAGAATAGCATATGTTGAGTGTGACAGACTCCTATTAAGAAAAATCACAACACAAAGTTGTAATCAATTTTAATTGCTTTTCAGACCATGAAAAGAAAGATTAACTCCTCTACTTTAGTATCAATCCCTAACTTAAGTAATTATGCAAAAATATATATTCTTAATGGGGGACTAAAGAAAGTAAACAAAAAAAAAATGAAAAAAAATGCAATTTCTTGACAAAAAATCATAACTAGGCCACTAATAGGAATTAAGCTCTGTAATTTCGTATGGTGCTTCTCAGGTCCCATAGCTGTGTATTGCATCTGTTAGCCTAATTTACCCATTTAAAAATAATGGAAATAATTAGTTATACCTTTACAGTATATGTGAGTCTCATGGATTCCTTACGCAATTTATGTCCCACCATGGGAGAGCGAGCTGGCACACACACCCTTCCATAGCCAGGCCTAGCCAAAGACTGCACATAGCTGGGGTGCCTGGGTGGCATCTTCAAAAGTAGTCAAGCCACAACATGTTAAGCCACTTCCATATCCTGACAGGGGGTGCGAATGCCTTTGAGGGTTAAGATCAAATGCTGCCCTACACTCATCAGTAAACCAAGGTGCATCACTATTGCGCACACGAATGATCTTCTTAGACACATATTGCTCAATTACCATAGACAAATGCTGATTCAGCAACTCTACTGGATTATCAGCAACATACATTACATGCCATGGAAACCCACGCACACACCACAAACTGCATCCCAATTAACACGATTTTTCAGAAGAACTTCCCTCCTCACACACAGGTTTGGAACTGATTGGGCAGTGGAAACCTTCACACAGAGAGAAGAATGATCTGAACGTCCAATTGGTGCGACCACAGCTACTTCTACCAGATCCGGAACATCAGTCAACATCAGGTCAAGGGTTCCACCTCTCACATGGGTTGGACCAACAACCAATTGGTCACAGCCAGAGACCGATGAAAAATCCAAAGTAGCAACACCATGACGAGTCGTTATTGAGGACCCTAGCCATTCCTCATGGTGCACATTGATGTCACCCATAAAAACAAATGATGCACGACTGTCCTCCACTTGCACCCTAGCCATTGATGTTAACAAACAGTCATATATACCATCCTCCAGATCTGGGTTCCAATACAAGCTGTAAAGATAAAAGTTAAACCGTCTCCCACATACTCTCAAAACCATCATCTCACAGCAACCACATTCAAACATTTTCCGTCTACAACAACCGAAACCATCTCTAACGTAAGCAGCTAACCCACGAGACCACAGCAACTCGCCACGGTACAGCAGAACAGGTCGACCAAAACCAGGAATCCGTAACTCCGACTGATGACGCCTGTCAGAGACTAAAGTCTCCGAGCATAACAGCACATCATAATGGGGGGCCGCCACAGTCAAATCAGCAAAATACCCAGATATACCACGCACATTCGAGCAAAGTACTCTGCAGCACCGAGGAGGAGGACGCCTCGGACCCGGGTTCAACTCCACATCCGGAAACCTAAGTTTCAGGCAAACAAAAATTAGCAGATAGAGAAAACCCATAAAACTAGATCTTTGGATGCATAACACAGAATCAAATAATACTAGAGGGGCAGTAACGATGGTAAAGAAACCGTCACCACCAACTAGTCCCATAGCCCTGCCCAGACAACATAGGATTGGCGTAAAAAATAATGAAGAAAAAATAGAAAGAGGAAAAGAAGCATACGCCAAGCCCCGTATGGAAGAGAGAGGAGAGAGTTGGAGGAAGATCGGACTTGCGACTATGGCTTCAACTCTAAACCTCCTCTCGGGGATGCCGTTGGTCCACCAAAAAGGTGGACTCGTCCGCCTTCGGAACAGCATTTCTTCTGAACCAGGACAACCCAGTGCCCCAAACACTATATTAGTTTTGAGACTCCGCAGGACACCTGAAATGTTTCACTTCCTGGAGCAGCCGTTGTTACACACATGGAATGGGTGAAATACTTAATATCCTGTGTCACTTTTTTTTTTTTTTTTCGAATAGACTAGGCAGCTATGTTCTGGCTTGTGCCATGTTCTAAGATAGTTAATAATATCTATTCTAGGAAATCTTCAAACACCTGCAATAATGCTGTTGATACTATAACAAAAGTAATTTAATTATTGTCTTAGTAGGCTATACAACATTCACCAGTATTAACTCCATTACACTGAGCTCTTTAATCAGTCCACCAAAATAACTAATCGTGGTATCAGTCATTTAAAGGTAATGCTTGCAACGAATACATAAAGTAGTCAGTCAGTTCTGCTGTGTCTTTGAGCTCCAATACCACCACTACGATCACCACCAGCAGCATGGAGTGTACCCGCACCATCCACCGTCCATCAGACCTCCATGTCCATCTTTTCGAGCCCGTAGTGGATGCCGACACCGCTCCTGCTGGTAATCTGAAGTCGCCTGGTGGACGAGTTGGAGAACTCCCTGGTCCTGACGGTGGTGTTGGAGTTGTAGTGGTGATTGCGTCGGGCCGATTCGCGCCCCCCACACACCGATCGCCTCAGAGCATTGCGGAACCTCACAGACATCACAGAGTAAAGGATGGGATTCACGGCCGCGTTGAGGTAATAACAAGTGCCTGGGGAAGGGAAGTAAAACCATCAAAACATATGCTTGGGAGAAGGAAATAATTTAAAAAGTCAAACCAAGTGCCGAGGGGAAGGAAATATAACCAAGGGATGAAATATATAATATCAGAACACTTGTCAGTAGAAATACAATTAAATCATCAGAGGAAAGCAATACATTGAAGAATAAATATATCTAATTATGTCGACAGAATTTAAATTTACTGGAAGAGAGTAGTGATACTTTAACAATAGAACAATAGATTATTAAATTTTTTGTATGTTTAAAGTGTATAAAGTCCAGTATCTGTCTGTCTTGAAATGTAAGCAAAAACGACTGAAAAACGACAAAGGGCTGGAATTATTGCATGTGCCGGAAGGACTACAAAAATCATACAAAAAAGTAGGTATGAAAAATTTTGTTTTTTGTTTTAATGAACTATTAAACAATGGATAAAGAGTTAAAATAAAGATAAAAATTTGATAAATTAAAATTTCTGCTCGATAATACAGATGGAACACGTTAGAAAACAATTTAAACATGGGGACAGACTGAGTCATGATCATGGCGAAAGAAAATAGTACGAATTACTGAATCACATAATTAGGATTCCATTCGAAGCATAGCATACTGGTAAAAGATGATATATAACTACTATTCATACTGATGTGGAAAGCATTTCCATCTACTTATACCAATTGTAAATTTTGGTCTTTCTTCTGCCGGTAAGCATCTCATAAATTAAGAGATCATTCAAATATGAGAAAAATTATTATTTCCAATGTTGTATTTACTTATGGACGTTTTATGATGTTCTTTATTTCTTCAAGTTTGCATAGTCTACAAAGGGAAAAATAGATCCTCCGTCCTACATATTCAACTTAATTAAGTCAATTGAGCCCATTGCTTTTTGATAGCCACGAAAAACTTTTCCGTATTAAACCTGAGTTGAAATGTCTCCTTATGTTCTGTTCCAAGGCAATGAAAGTGCTGATCATTTAGCACACTTAGGAACCTATTCAGGCCATCCTGTTTCCTATGCTGACTACATCTCTTGTCCTACCCAGTGATGGCCGAGTGCTCGTCGGCCACAATTAATTAACTGCAGGCATGTAAACCTTCTGCGACCCAATGGGCAGTCCTCTTCTCATCGCAATAGTTGGTGGGAGACAGACTTAGGTCTCATGTGGCTTGGCCACACAAAGTCACCAATTATTTCCTGAAGGACAGGGGTGCTCTCCCGCTCAATCAGTACTGATAAGTTCAAGCAATGATGGTCCAACACCATTTATTTGAGTGCCTTCGGTTCTATACCGTCTGACTTCTGTGTCCTTACTTAACCTTGGCCGTCCTCCCTCCCTTACAAAGCTTATGAGCCAACCTCATACTTTTATCTACCACACCTCATGTCTTATTTGCCCTATACATGCTTTTTTTTCATCATATATAGCAGTTCCATATAGTATGATCATTCCCTTTCTCCTACTTAACTTTACTTTATCCCTTCCATGCATGTTCCCCTAGTTTTCTTTGTAATGATACAAACGCCAGTTGATGCAATGTGGGAAAATATAACAGATCAGATGGTTTGAAGCCCTCTACTTCACCAGAAGGTACAATTTATACATTTCTACCAAGTTGACAACATCAGGTGCATTTATCGCTCCCGTTTTCTTATTATGAATCTACCTGCACAAAAATATCACTGTTCAATAGGCTACTAAGACAACCAAGTCCATTATATCGATACCAAGCACAATATTCATACCTCTCAAGTAGTGAAGCCTTGGTTGTATTCTTCCTGCTTGGATCCATTGTAAAGATGAAAACCTCAAAATCATTAATCTTTGGTCTTTGATACAGAGTTTTTGGATAATTCTCTTTTCAACATATTAAACTTCATGTTTAAATCAATATCCTACTGTGTGTGTCATCCCAAAACAAATTTTAGAGTCTCTTGTGTTTAATATTCCCTTGAGAGTGCAACCGTATGGATGCAGTGCTCTGAATACATCGTAAATGTAGCATAAGCTCTGGAAGCACTGTTAGGTATTGTTTGTTCTATAGGTAAAGAATTCCGCCAGGGACAGGTAGATCGATCACGTAGTGTGACCTGGGTTAAGAAATACAAGATAGAGGATTCTCCAGTGCAACACTAAAGTGCCACGCGTTATTTGCATTATAACTAGATTACATTCTGCACCAAATTACCTATAGTAATTAGTACAACTCTTGAAGCATTACTTGAGGAACAAAAGTCATTGGGTCTGTCGGTGTCCTAGATCAGGAAAATGGACAAGGAATATTGGAACTTGTTATGTGATAGATGCTAAGTCTGTGCATCCATGCGGTGTGAACACAGAGGTATTTAATTGCTGCTTCACTTACCTTGACAATATATTCTAGAACAGTGATTATTCTGACGGTGAGAGTGCTTGAGGCCTGGCCTATGATATTTTGGAACTACACCAAAAGGAGTATTTGACATTGGCATTGTTGGTACATGCGTAAGAGAAAGAACATTAGAGTCTGCAGGGCGTCAGTGCTCCTAGTCTTGCTCAATAGTCTATATACAGGTTTTATATCCTGCACTCCTCCCGCCGCCATAATAGTTCACACTGACTCATGTGGTGCTAATATCTTCCAAATTACATGTTTTTTGGAGTGACCGAGTGTCCAACCAGACAGGTACAGTTCCGGTTTGAAGTTCTTGGTGCAGTCAGCACTGCCAACGCCAATTTATCTGGGGTTCAGAGTTCGAGCATGTTGACTCGCTTGTCTGAAACACACAGAGAAAGAGAGAGAGAGAGAGTAGGCATTGGGGGTAGGAGGGTGATAGCCATACAGTTGTGTGTAACTCTAATCCATTCAAATAACCGGTGCATTTGGCTTCTGGCGGGTTTGTGTTTCTGTAGACGTGATTGGTTGACTTAATGATTATGCTCGTTCAAGAGCTCATAGGTTTTGTGATGTGTGATTGGCTGTCCAAACTTCCCTTATTTTTTTATATTTTGATCTATTTTGCCTAAAAGAAAGTACCTAACACATAATTATGTGTAAGATATAAAAAAAAATATTATTAGATAATATATGTCTCTTTTGATGAGATATGCCTATAAGCACAGAAACTTACTAAATTATGATTAAAAAGTGAGAAGCGACTGACTGACAATCATCTACGGGAGAGAGGTGTTGTTGTCCTGCCAATAGTGTGCCATTTCGTCTGTAACGACTGGGATGGTTCGTTACTACTGGAAAGGTGTACAGCAGACTCGATACTTAGTACAGTTTTATTACAGAGTAGAGCACACAACAGGAATATAAATAAGTAGTGGCCAAGCACCAGAGTAGAGCCTTCCCGCTTGCCTGGATGCGATGTGTTCTTGGAGTGGGACTTGATGTAGCTTGGTAGAGTCTCGATGTAGCTTGGTAGAGTCTTGATGCAGCTTGGTAGAGTCTTGGTGTAGCGTGGGGGCCTTGGCGTGGTGCGGCAAGGTGAGTGGTGTGTGAGTCAGGAGCGGGAGGGAGGCACGTGTGTGCTGGCTGGTGTCCCCGAGCAAAGTGGAAGAACGTTGGCCCCGGCGTGATGGGCTAGGCTTGGTTAAGGCTCGGACGCCAGCCAACAGGTGAAGGATGCGTGAGACATAGAGAATGGGAAATCCTTCACTCTCCTGGCAAGGAGTCAGTTCCTCCGAAGGCCTTCTCCTGCTAAGAAAGTTCCCACTTGGTCCATCAACACAGCCCTAGTAAATTTATCTCGGCCAGAATTCAACCCTTCAGAAGCCTTGACAGAGAAACTTCTTCTAAAAGCCCTCTTCTTAACGGCCCCTGAAAGCGGGAAGATTGTCTTACTGGCTCGTCAAAGCCATCAAAACAGCTGACACCAGTGCTACCAGCCCGGCTGGTCACGACTTCAGGAAGTTTGGGCATTTTCGTTGCCTTTGCTCGACAAGAGGACCCAGCAATCATTTTGGAAAATGGCTTCTGGCACAGTCCAAATGTCTTTGTAAATATATACCTGTTCTCCCCCGGAAATACAAGGGCTGTGAGTTGTTGTTGTTGTTGTTGTAGTTCCCCAGACTGTCTGACCGAGCAGTCCCGAGTCTGGTTGACCGAAGTCGCACAGATGCTCGAACCCCCAAATGGGAGTCAGGGTGATAGTGAGATCTGTTTCTTCGAAGGCAACAGACGAGGGGACTGCTGGCTCACGGGCATGTATCCCTGGGCCGACATTCCCACCGTCTATAGTCTTCCTTGTTGTGCCACCCGATCAGGCGATCTCGTCAGCTACCCAGAAGGAATGAGAGATAGTAAGAGAGACAGACAGAACAGGCCAGGGTGTGGTAGAGGATGTCAGATTCCTCATTTCTGGATAGAACCAGCCCTCACCAGTGTGTTGCTGGGTAGTTGAGAAGTGTGCAGGGTAGTTTTACATCAACACATCTTCCCTCACCAGTGTGTACTGGGTAGTTGAGAAGTGTGCTGGGTAGTTTACATCAACACATCTTTCCCCAGCTTACAAGGTAGCGTGCTATCCTTGCTCTTACAGCCAGGTACCTATTTACTGCTAGGTGAACAGGGACATAGGGGGCTGGGAAAATTGTCCAACATTCCACTGACCCAGGAATTGAACAGTACTTATATCTCCTGTCTTTATTTTTCATGCATTACCTTACACAGAAGCAGTACAACATTTGGACACAATAAACTTACCATTACCACCATATACTGTTTTCACTCAGTAATATGCTGTTAAAGCTGTTCTTTTTTTATGTCAGTTTATGGAATTACAGTATTAAATTCCAGTGTGTCTTTTCCTGTCAAGTTTTTTTTATGAAATTCAGGAATTGATTACTGTAAATTTTTATTGATACTGAAGGGTTTATTTACATGGACAAGGGGGCAAATATTAGCACCATGTATTTATTTTGGGATTATCCCCTCCACCCCTTGGATAAAGGGAAATGGAGTATTGATAATGATGATAATAATGTGTCATTGTACCCACAGAACTGCAGAGTACAGTCTTATGGTCCTGGTAACATTACCCTCACCTCCACTACCCACTCTCTCTCTCTGTATAACCCTGCAGTGGAGCCGACGAGATGGTCACACTATCAACTTACCATGGTCTCTCCTGGTGAGGGGGGACACAGTACTCCTTCGTCCTGGACAGAAAGTTCCAGGCCGATGTAGACCACTTCAGGTGAACCATTTGTGACTGGGAGTGAACACCATTATTGTTTCACACAGCACAATAGAAGATAGAAAAAATGGGAAAAGGGATCTTTAAGTCTTGATGATACACAAAGCCATACAGTAATAGGTGTCCTCCATCTATGAAGTGGTTGTAAAGGACTGATTTGAATTGTGATGAATTACTTACAGGACATGACTATAAGCCATAACTCATATTTAATTCTGTGTGTGTGTGTGTGTGTGTACAGGATAATGGTGGAGGGACAGGTGGTGAGCTTCAGATGGGTGACACATTCTCACCACACCTGGAGGGTATAGGGGAGGAATTCAGCTCTCCTAAGGCTTGTATACCACTCCATGCTACCCTACACCTGCTGCTGAACACTCCATACATCACCAACCTGAGTACTCTGATGGCTGAAGCACTTAATGCCACTACTTTACTACTACCACCACCACTACTCTCAACCCTACTATCATACCAGTATCATCCATACAATCTTACCACTATCACCTCTACTACAACTATCCTACCACTCTAAATTAATCTAATCCAAATGATGTTGGTCATTATTTCAGGGTGTGGTACTGGTGGTGAATGTTGGCAGGTTGTATTATGGAGGGTGGTGGGTAGGACACTGGACAGATAATGATGTGGTGAATGTTGGCAGGTTGTATTATGGAGGGTGGTGGGTAGGACACTGTTGTTGGGACCTATATACTTTGCTTTACCCTTGGTGCCCCTTGGCCTGCCCTGTGTCTGGCTTCTATTCAATTCACTATGTACCATCATGCTCATCACTTACAGGTGAATACAAAATTTATTTCTTCCTATCTAGTATCTACTATGCCCCTCCCACAAATATCCATGGAATTATCATGATGATGATTATTATTATTAACTTTTCTTAATCTTTTTATAATCTTGGCTCAGACTGACCTGTTAGATGATCCTTTTGAGGATGCAGAACTGGAGGCACTTTCACTGTCTGACTTGGCTGTAACCTGGAGTGCACTGTGGCATCACTTCCTCTTCACTGTCCTTGGCTGTCAACCTTTACCTACCACAACTGCCAACATCCTCCATGTTCTTGCCTCGGTCACAGTAAGTGGGCTTGGGTGAAGTAACAATTAGGATAGAGAAAGGCCTCCATGAATTAGGACTGGGCTGTAGGGACTGATATCTAAGTTGGTCATTTACTGTTGTGGTCTATTTATTTATATATTTATTTTTTTCTATACCTCAACCTCAGGACTATAGGCTGTCAGTAGCCCGTGACTCTTGCGAGGCCCCGAAATTATTGGGTGTTGCACCAGATGAGACAGTGGAGCTTGGTGGTGGTGATGTTGGTACTGTAGCTTCTCTTCTGTCCCACTAGATGACCCACACCTTATTTATACACACACACTAGATGAGACAGTGGAGCTTGGTGGTGGTGATGTTGGTACTGTAGCTTTTCTTCTGTCCCACTAGATGACCCACACCTTATTTACACACACACACACACACACACACACTAGATGAGACAGTGGAGCTTGGTGGTGATGTTGGTACTGTAGCTTCTCTTCTGTCCCACTGGATGACCCACACCTTATTTATACATGTCACGATCACTAAGAATCATTTTGATATGATAGGTTGATGGTTTTGGAAGGTCAGGTTACTATAGCTATAGGTGTTGGTTTGTTGATCTGTGTGACTGTTTTTCCAGAACCTGTGTTGTGTTGACAAAAAGGGAGTACTGTCCTGGCCCAACCCCAAAACTGAGAAGGTTTTTTTCCCTCAAGAACAGAGCACACAACCACATAATTATCAACTAGGTGAGGAACAGTTGAAGTTGTTTTGCCTCTTTTTTTTTATTTAGTGTTTTGCTTCATTAATGGGGAAATTATGTGTTGGTAATTCTGGAGCAACTAAATCCTCCGAACTATTCCAAGCAACAGAACACTATTATTTTTTCTCTTCTGGTCCTGTTTCCTGGCATACTTTGGAGGAATCAAGGCACTCCAATGTACGAAAAAGTAATTAGCACCTTAAGGGGGTGCGGGAATAGGGGGACAGGCTTGGGGGATTTAGGGGGGTGCAGGAGTAAGGGGACAGGCTTGGGGGAGGGGTTAGGGGGGTGCACAAATAGGTTACAGGCTTTCTACCCACCCCAAGCCTATCCCCCTATTCCCGCACCCCCCCAGTCCCCCCCCCAAGCCTGTCCCATATTCCCGCACCCCCTTAAGTGTTGATCATCTAAATACTGTAGAAAGGTAAGGCTAGGCAATGGGAATTTGCACAACTGCATGGTCTCCAATGGCATGCAATAGTGTTAAGGAGTATTTTTTATTCAAAGTATAGAGGAAAATTTAAAACATATGTATATTTAATTTCATTAAGCCAATATTACATGAAGTGCTTACTTACAGAGATGGAGCCTTGATGAACAATATTCTTTTGTTGTTTCTTTCAAGAAGTAATATTAATGCAGTTATGAGGAAATATTTCTTTTGTGCAATGTGTGTATAATTTTTACCTTACAAGTCAATCCTTGGTGTTATCTTCCTCAGTGCTCTCTCCCTCTATTGGTAATGATGCAATGTTTGAGGAGATAAAGCTAGAAAGGAACTCCAGCCTCCAACACAATCAAAGGTACAATTTGTTGTTACATCATTATCATCCTTTTTGTCAAATTTTCTTGTACAGGTAAATATGAGTTTAGGCAGCCTTGGTAGTGTTAAAGAGGTGTGGGAATAGAAGGACAGGCTTGGAGGGGTACGGGAGAAGGAGGATAGGCTTGGGGGGATTTTGGGGGGTGCGGGAGTAGGGGGACAGGCTTAGGGGGGGGGGGGTTAGGGGGGTGCGGGAATAGGGAACAGGCTTTTTACTCACCCAAAGCCTGTCCCCCTATTCCTGCACCCCCTAAACCCCCTCCAAGCCTGTCCCCTATTCCCGCACCCCCTTAAGTGGTTGAGAGGGAAGTGGAGCCAGTCATATGGTCACAGGCCACTGGATTACATCAATATTTATCTTCATATTCATTTCTCTGGTACAGTAGGTTTGGAAATATGTACTATAGTCTGTTCCAAATAAAGTGGCGAGAGAAGCTAGAACCAAGTCCTTGCTGAATGCAGGGGATTGTACAGTACCAAGGTATTAATGTGACCTGACCCGATCTTTCTCCAGCCCCTCCTTCTTCCTCGCCTGAGAGAGAGAGAGAGAGAGTACCATCTAATATCGAAATATATCAATGATATACTTTCTGGCGCAGTACTAATTAATCACATATACAGTATATATATGGTTTATTTTGAAGATGTTGTAATGAGTTGTAATTACGCCGATTGGCATATCAACAATCCATCGGAAAAGGATAAAACGTTCTAATACTAAATACATTTGTCATATGACACTAATAATAACTTCTATCACGACTTATAAAAGTTAATACGGTATATAAATTGTGATAGGCCAGACTTTCTTCCTTGTGTGTGTGTGTGTGTATGTGTGTGTGCTTGCTCTCCCTCCTTATAATGCAAACCTCTGTTCTTCCTCACCTCACTCACTCCCTCTAATCTCTCTCTCTCTCTCTCTCTCTCTCTCTCTCTCTCTCTCTATATATATATATATATATATATATATATATATATATATATATATATATATATATATATATATATATATATCCTTTGTGCGTGTGTGGTTTCCCTCCCTCCATCCCCATCCTCTCTGTTCTTCTCTCACACAGTTTCCTCCCACTCCCATCCCCTCTCTCTCTCATATATACTGTATCTGTATATATTATAAACCACCGCTATTTCCTTGTCCATTTGCCTTCATTATGTGATGGATGAAGGCTCCGAAGGTATTCACAAACATGTAAAGTCACACATTTGGTCTGGCTGGAGTATTGCTGCATGTAGCCAACGCTCTGAAAATTTACTGCGAGAAATACGAAAATGAATGTCTGTGTCTGTCCACCTTCTCATGCAGCCAATCACCCGATGTTCCTTCTCATTTATATACTTGCATCAACAAAGAAAGGATGTTCCCAGATCATGGTGCATATGTCATAAGGGCAAAACCACCACCCATCTTGACCTGACACTAAGCATAGGCCTACACCTGACTCAGCAGCTGTCAGGTCAGGTTGTTCACTCATACATTCATTGACGCATACACCTCGATCCCTGCATACATTCCCACCTTCTCTTTGTTATCAATCATATAAAGCTCTACTTATACAAGAGTCAAACCATGTTACACATATCTTCATGCGATATTTCAATGAAAAATATACCACATACCTTATAATTATAGTATATATATATATATATATATATATATATATATATATATATATATATATATATATATATATATATATATATATATATATATATATATATATATATATATATATATATATACATATATTATGTGTGTGTGTGTGTGGTGTGTGTTTGCGGTGTGTGTATGAGATACAGTTTATTCTCTCTCTCTCTCTCTGGAGGGATTAATCCTTCTAATGTCACTTGCTTTCTACCTGTGACCAAGACTAGAAACAGGAAATGGAAGCTTCTCTTCACCAGTTTATGTGGAATTGAGTATAACACAAATTTTTGTTATTGTTTTATAGTTATACTTTAGATGTTTTCAGTAGTATTACTTTTTTTCACCGTCTTTTAAGGGGAGTAACCTGATGTGGACAAATTGGAGCACATGTAACCCTCCAAACTCTTGTCATAAAACATATCTTTGCTGTCTCATAGGGAGGGATTCTGTTTCCTGGCATAGTTTGGAGGAATAAGAACCTCCTAATTTCCAACAGCAGGTTACTTCCCTTAAGTAGTGTTACACCACAACAGAGTCAGAGTCGGTTCTGATGTCGCTGATCCACAACCACCAGACAGCATTTGGGTTGTAGTTTGATGACCCAATGTGGTGGAGGTACAGTTGCCTCAAGGTATTCCTTTACCCCCTCTTTTGTGTCTGGAGTAGATGTGGCAGCGTAGCAATACTAGAGTAACATTTAGGAATGAGACCAATCTACCTGTTGAATCATATATACGGATAACACAATGAATCACTGTATCTGAATCTTCAATGTAAATAATGTATAAGATGTGATATTATACTGCATTAAATGTGATCCGAACATGTCCAGCAATGCCACATGTACTTCACAGCCAACGCAGGGGGTAAAGAAATACCTTGAGGCAACTGTACATAATTATACTTGTGGATTGACATTTGGTGCTTTGATGGTAAAATGGGTGCCATCAATGGCTTCAATCACTCTGGAGAAATCATTCACTCTGAAATTCCACAATTGCCATCTGAGATAATACATGCACCACTGAGTTCACTACTCTGCTTACACTTGTCTCAGTCACTCCCTTTGAATCATCAATAACACTTTGAAAATGTCCCTGTTGCGCTGAGGTCCGTCATAATGGTGGATAACAAGTACAAACTTACAAAGTGCGGGGAAAAGGGAAAGAACGTCCTTGCTCCTTCAAGCGTTTATTAGCAGTTCCTACCAACAGGGGGCAGGCGCGCAGCATAAACAAAATATTAAGAGAGACATGGGCTAAACTTAAATAAATAAACATAAACTCAATAATGACTTATTTCTTTATCAGTCATATGAAACAAGCATAGTAAAATAATAGTAATGAATTTCTTATTCAACAATCCTATACTAGAATAATAATAATAATAAGGGGACACCACACTCCAACACCCTATCTGCGCTCCTGTTAATTTTAGAAGCAAAAGCTTTTTGCCATCGTAATCCTCGTTTGGTTTTACATATACTGACCAATTTTCATTACAATCGAGCAACAAATAATATTTTTCCCAACACTTTTAAAATTATTTTGTAAAAAAATTACAAAAAAAAAACTATGTGTCAGAATTGCATAAGATTTATGTGGACTATCCTCTGATATATAGCAACGCTGCTCCAGAGTGAAAAGTCCATTATCACTGTTATAAATGGGAAAATTCCTCTCCTGAAATTGTTGAAATTTTTTTTCGCCAGAAACGTTTGGGAAAAAATTCGCCAAAACAAAAATAATCCTTTTAGATCGAAATCCAAACTATAAACTGTGCTCATATATACGTATATCACGTGTGAATCATATTCATTGACAAAACGTCAATACCCTTCGTGTTGTTTGCTTTTTTAGTGGAGAAATTTGAAAAAAAAAATACAAAAAAATCACTTTGAAACTAAAATCACTAGGAAATGCTTCAGTTAGTGCTCTATACTTCCATTCTCTTCGGCATGGCCTAGACTATAGAGCATGGAGAAGTGGCTGTATATAGGGGTAACTATTGATTTTTGGTGATTATTTTAATGCGAAATTTTTTTTAGTTTCTGCTTCTCGTTTTTTATGACGTAAGGTAGTGTGGTGTCCCCATAATAATAACCCATGGCTAACTTGAGTTTACCAACACAGTATAATGGATATCTTAACACCCCCTCTTAAACTCAAGTTATTGAACTGTACAATACTCTTTCAATAGCTACTGTACTGGTACTCCTTTGATAATACTAAAATCATTTAATTTCCTCTTTGATACAGGTTTAGTAAATAAATCAGCAATATTCTGGTTAGAAGGTACAGTCTGTTACAGTTCCGACTGGGCCACCCAGTATCGAGAGATCGTAGATGTGGCAGCAGTGTGTGTGTGTGTGTGTGCTCGAAAATTATACGGATCGTCAACACTCTCCCTCTGTAGTGAACATGACTCTGCCTCAAAGTTCATTCCATAGATGGCGCTGTGTAGTTGTGGAAGGAATGTGGACTGCAGGGTTGAAGTTTCGGGAAACATCTATGCTCGTGCCAATGAGTCATGAGCTCTCAGGCAGAGTGGTTGAGGAATGCTATTATGGAAATTTAACAACTATATTACACAATGAGTAGGTGAAGCTAAGGTAAAGTTGTTCGTAGCCTGAACAGTGAATATTTCTTCTTAATGGTTATCATGTTTGGCATGCAACATTGCTCAGCCGTTCTGACAGAGCTCACGTCTCGTTGCCACGATTGTTATCTTGTTTTTCTACCAACTAGGATCGGGCAGATAGGTGGTTTTCTTTGTCCATCATATTTTGGTAAGTATAATTTGAGATCACCTTTGATTTCGTATTTTATTTGTAAGTCAGGTTACAATGTATTACATGTATAGTAAAATTCCTTCATTGCTAAATACTTTCTCTCTCTCGTAATAAAAATGTTAAAGTCAACTGGAATTCTCTCTCTCTCTCTCTCTCTCTCTCTCTCTCTCTCTCTCTCTCTCTCTCTCTCTCTGAAATAAACACCATCTTATCTTATCCTATCTCTATACTAATGAAATTAGTGAGGACCAATTCCACAGTTGTTCGTTGTGATTTGTTAGCGCCCAAACGAAAGAAACTAAACTGTGTAAATGACTTGTCTGATTTATTGGAAGCATCTGATGAGTGAAGTATGCAGCTATTGTAATAATACAAATGCTCAATTGATAGTTTTGGTGAATAGAAATAATCAGCTTTTGGGAAATAACGAAGCCTTACAAGTGTGTTTGGGGAGGACTCTGACAAAATGACTGTGGAATCAGTCCTGGCTCCCTGACATTCTACGTTAATAAACAAATTAGTAGTGTCGAAATAAGCGATCGTTTTGCCAGTGATAATCAACTCGCATTGATTGTTAACTGGGTTATGTTTGTTTTGAACCCACAGGTGAACGGGGAAGAGGGATCACTCCTAACGACCAAACGTGTGTTTAACCTACTAATAGATTACCCCAAGTTTTGCTAATAGATACATTAATGTGTGCATAGTAGTAGGTGATCTACCAAATTTGCACACCGTTCACATAATGATGGATTTATTCCAGAGATAACGGTGTGTGGCTGTGGAGAAGAGAAGGGCGAAGTCTCAGAAAGTAGCCTAGGTGGGCAAGGTGAACTTCGTTGGAACCCCATAGAGAACGTGTGGGCTAATATGGTCAACTGCTGGGAGCCAGAGATGGTGGAGCGGAGACCGGAGGCACTAATGGCTCATACCCAGTCTCAGTGTGAGATGTTCCGCAACAAACCTAACAAATTCGACGCATTGTGGCCTCTGTGCCCGATAGACTGCGTGCTGTCACAGAGAAGGAAGGTGGCTGGACTGGATATTAATTGTCAATGTAAATAAAAAATTATTTTGTTTAAATAAATGTTGTTGGGTTGTCAAGGATTGTATAACTCCTACTTTGCCTATTTACATTTATAGAGTGTCCCTGTCTATTGAAATTATGAACCTGTAAAGATGACGAAAGTAGAGAATAACCAGAGTTTTATCTTTCCCCCGGCCAACGAGGGTTCAACCGCCGATTTTACAGCTGGTTAGCATATTTCTCGAATTTGGCTGGAGAGCAAGAAGTGCTGGGACGAAATGAAGGAAAATTGCGCCTAACATATAGGAATAAAAGTAACCATAGGAAATTTTTTAAATAGTCTCAATGTCTTTCGCAGCTCATTTTACCTACTTGACTGCATTTCAACCCAACCATACTTAATCTAACCTAACTGAATGGATTGCATTGACCAGGTCAGACTTGAAAAATATGCCTCCGAATAGGGGTCCCTCTGAGTGTGCAGCGTGTTTTAAGATGTGATCTCGGGCACGGACGCGAATATTTCATATTTCTTTATAATGCAAATAAATCTTGGTTTAATCACTTGTACTGTCTGACTTTTACTAGGAGCTATTTTTCTTTAGGATTATTACACATAGAGCATGATATCGGTAATGTCAATTTAGAAACATTCTTCTTTAATTTGTGTAGCTAACGTTATCCATTCATTACTTGATGACTCGAGAAAAAGATACACAGAATATGCGAGATGGATAGTTTCGGAGTAATTTCATAATTCGTAGGATTTATGGTAACGGGTGATACAATAAACAAAGTAATAAAAATCTTTAGGTTTTTATCATTATAAGGAGTCGTTACTCGGAAACACTCATCAAATACTGACTGGCAAACTACATTCCTAGCTAAAGTAATGACCCTACGTATCCGTGTGCTCAACCGGTGCCTTCCAGTGAACTTCACCTTGCCCACCTACTTTCCAAAACTTCGCCCTTCTCTTCCCCACAGCCACACACCGTTATCTCTGGAATAAATCAATCATTATGTGAACGATGTGCAAATTTGGTAAAACACCAACTGTTATGCACACACTATTTTTCACTACAAAAGGTTAATTAGCAAAAATCGGGGTAATCTATTGGGAGGTTAAACACACGTTTGTCGCTAGGAGTGATCCCTCTTCCCCATTCAGGTGTGGCTTCTAAACAAACATAACCCAGTTAATATAACAATCAATGCCAGTTGATTATCATTGGCAAATTGATTGATTGATTGATTGATTTTTGGCGCTGCAACATCGAGATCATATAGCGCCAGAAGAAGGTGATAGAAGAGGTGGGACAGCAAGCAGGAAGGAAATAGAAAGAAAAGAGACAGTTGAATAACTGAAAGAGATTGGCTGGGGCCGAAGGGGCGCCCAAACCCTTAAAGTATTGCCCTCTATCACTACCGGCAATACCCCCCTACGGGGTCTAAAGGAGAAAGGGAGAAGAGGTGGAGATGAGGGAAAGGTGAAGAAAGAACAGGATAAGAAAAGTGAAGAAGTTAGAAGGAGGTGAAGAAGAATCTATCATTGGCAAAAAGATCACATATTTCGACACTTATTTGTTTAACGTAGAATGTCAAGGAGTCAGGGCCGGTCCCACATAGTCATTTTGTTTGTCAGATTCCTCCCCAAACACACTCGTAAGCCTTCGTTATTTCCCAAAAGCTGAGTATTCACCAAAACTATCAAGCACTAGTATTATTACAATATCTGTAAACTTTACTCCTTAGATTAATCCAATAAATCAGTCAAAAGTAATTTACACAGTTTAGATTCTTTCGTTTGGGCGCTAACAAACTACAACGAACAACTGTGGAATTTGTCCTAAATCTCCATACGATTTCATATCTAAATAGACTGGATAAGATAAGATAGTGTTCATTTGAGAGAGAGAGAGAGAGAGAGAGAGAGAGAGAGAGAGAGAGAGAGAGAGAGAGAGAGAGAGATTACAGTATACTTTAACGAGAGAGAGAGAGAGAGAGAGAAGGAGTAATTAGTAATGAAGGAATTTTACTATGCATGTAATACAGTGTAACGTGACTTACAAATAAAATACAAAATCAGAGGTGAACATCAAATAATGCTTACCAAAATATGATGGCCAAAGCAAACAACCTATCTGCTCGATCTGCTCGAGTTGGTAGAAAAACAAGAAAACAATGCAATGTTGCATGCTAAACATGAAATCCATTTAGAAAAAATATTCACTGTTCAGGCTACGAACAACTTTACCTTAGCTTCACCTACTCATTGTGTAATATAGTTGTTAAATTTCCATAATAGCATTCCTCAACCACTCTGCCTGAGAGCTCATGACTCATTGGCACGAGCATAGATGTTTCCCGAAACTTCAACCCTGCAGTCCACATTCCTTCCACAACTACACAGCGCCATCTATGGAATGAACTTTGAGGCAGAGTCATGTTCACTACAGAGGGAGAGTGTTGACGATCCGTATAATTTTCGAGCACACACACACACACACACTGCTGCCACATCTACGATCTCTCGATACTGGGTGGCCCAGTCGGAACTGTAACAGACTGTACATATATCAAATTAACAATTTTGTTTTCAATTTCTGACCTGATGAAATACAACTTAATATCTATATGATTAGATCTTTGATGGTGTACAGGGTTCTTAGATAAGGCTATGGCTCCTTTGTTGTCCACATGCAGTGTTACAGTGTTCCTATCACAATCTGTCATATCAGAGTATAGTTGTCTTAGGAAATTTGCTTCTTGCATTGCATAAGTTATTGCTACATACTCAGCTTCACATGATGATAATGCCACTACCCTTTGCTTTTTGCTCTTCCATGAAATTAATGAACCTTGATTACTTAACTGGAAACAGTAACCCGAAGTACTTCGTCTGTCCTCTGAACCTCCCCAGTCTGCATCACAATAACCAATTAATTTCAATGGGTTCTCAGACTTAGAGTATTTCAAACAATAATTCATAGTACCCTTGATGTACCTCAATACATGTTTAGACAAATTTAAATGAGCCTTAGTAGGTTTAGCCATAGACTGTGACAATTTTGTTACAGCATAACTTAAATCTGGTCTTGTACCAATCATGACATATATTAAACTTCCAACAATCTCTCTGTACAATTTAGGATCCTCCAATTCAGTAGAGTCACTAGAAATCATATTGTTCACACTCATATCACATGGGATAGATTTTGGGTTACAGTCCGCCATATGAAACCTCTCAAGAATGCTCTCACAGTATTTCCTTTGATTCATACTGACACTACCATCTGGATTAAATGTGAATTCTATTCCCAGGTACCATGAAAGTTGTCCTA
The DNA here is from genome assembly GCA_033782935.1 of Petrolisthes cinctipes. Classification (NCBI taxonomy): domain Eukaryota; kingdom Metazoa; phylum Arthropoda; class Malacostraca; order Decapoda; family Porcellanidae; genus Petrolisthes; species Petrolisthes cinctipes. Next base: position 23,064 of record JAWQEG010000945.1, on the reverse strand, counting down.
AATCTTTCATCTTAAATCTATCCTTGAGAGCTTTCTTTATGACCTGGAGGGCACCATCATTGCTTGCTGCTATTATTATGTCATCTACCCAAACTAGTATCATTGTTACATTATTACCTTCAAACTTAGTATACAAGCAGTTTTCAGCTGCAGATTGGTTGAACTTCTGGTCATTAAGAAATTTTTGCAACGTACTGTTCCAATTTCTACCACTTTGTTTCAATCCATACAATGATTTCTTAAGTTTACAAACTAAATGTTCACCCTTTTCATTCTTTTTGACAAAACCTTCTGGCTGCTCTAAATATATCTCATACTCTATATCTGCATTTAAATAGGCTGTCTTTACATCCATTTGGTGTACCTTCATTCCTTCTTGGGTTGCTAACTGCATTAACATACGAATAGATGTATGGCGAGCAGTTGGTGAGAATGTCTCCCCATAATCTACATCCTTAACTTGGGAATAACCTTTAGCTACATATCTTGCCTTATGTTTTTCAGTGTTGTTCGGGCCTAATTTGACAGCATATACCCATTTACCGCCAATTACTGTTTTCCCTTCAGGTAACGGTACCAGCTCATAAGTGTCATTCTCATTCAAAGCGTTCACTTCTTCTTTCATTGCTCCATACCATAGTTGATGCTCGGGTGATGAAACAGCTTCCTCATATGTCCTTGGAATGTCAGCAACGTGATAGCAGTAATCAACCGAGTATTTTGCAGCACTTATTTCGTCATCGTCGTCCAAGATGTAGTCTTCTAGATGCCCGGGTTTTGTCCGAAGTCTTTCAGGATATCTTCTCTCTTCTCTTCCTTCTTTTGAGACTCTCTCTTGCTTAGTATCCTGATTTTCTCCTCTTTCTTCTTTGATGTTGTGGTCTTCTTCATCTTCTTCACTGTGTTTATCTTCTGTCTCAGGTACTGGTCTTGCATATTCTTCTACAGCATCATTTGTCACTCCCTGTTCTTGACTGAATTTTACACATCTTACTCGTTTTAAGTTGTCTTGCTCTGGAAGATATACAAGGTAGGCTGGACTCTGATTATCATATCCTACAAACACTCCTCGTTCACATCTTGCATCCAGTTTCTTCTTTTCTTGAACATAAGCATAACATAGACTCCCAAAAATTTTCATATTTTTGAGGTTGGGTTTCTCTCCCGTCATTATCTCAAATGGCGTCTTTCCTGTCCGAGGGTTGTAACACCGATTTCTGATATATGCGGCTGTCCTCAGTGCATACTTCCATAGCTTCTTCGGTAATTTGGCTCCTAGTAACATGCATCTGGCCATCTCAAATAGGGTTCTCCAGGAGCGTTCAGCGGTACCATTCTGATGGGGGGAATATGGTGCGGAAAACTCATGTTTGATACAATTCTTCACCAAAAGAGACCTAAACTCAGCTGAGGTAAATTCGGTACCATTGTCAGTTCTAATTTTCTTATCATGACCGTACGGGGCACTGTCAGCTAAAAATCTCTCAGTGGCTGCTACTGTATCACTCTTATGCTTCAAAAAATACACCATAATAACACCTGAGTAGTCATCTACAAAAGTGATTGCATACTTAAATCCTTCTCTGGCAGGGGGGTCAATGGGACCAGCTAAATCACAATGAATTAATTCCAGTTTCTCAGTTGCTTTCTCATCTGGCTCTCTGTTCCTGTATTGTGTCATCTTCCCCAATGTGCATGCTTCACAATTAAATGTCTTTTTACTAGAAATCTTCATCCCTTTTACAACATTCTCCAACTTAATGATATCCTTTATGTTACAATGACCTAAAATCTTATGCCATTCCTCAACATTGTGTGTACCAGTATTACCTTTCACACTTACATTATTTAGGAAATATAACTTCTAATGTGTCTCAATATCAAATTTTGTACCATCTGGAGCCAATAGCTCTGCATTCTTACGGGTAAATATAACAGATGCACCCCTCTTTGTGGCTGCTTTGACAGAAAAAATATCCTGTTTATATGTAGGTATGTATAATGCATTCCTCAACTCAACATTATGAACATTGCCATTAGTGTCACATATCTTAACACTTGCTACACCTTTGCCTAACACAACACCTGAAGATCTACTACCATCAGCAAGTTCAATAGTATGATTCATAGCTTCAAAATTCTCATCAAATTTTACAAATTTGGATTTGTCAATGATAATGTGGGATGTTGCACCACAGTCAACCAATAACTTACCACAATCATCATTAATACCTAGGCTAGGCTTAGTGCAGGCTACCTTAAATGCAAAACTATGTTCAAAATTTACATCCTCTGTTACTGGTACATCTGACTGTCTTGTTTCCTCATTATTCACAATTTTTGCATGATTTTTCTTCCTACAAAAATTAGTGTCATGTGTATTAGATCTACAGATATCACACCAACGGTTAGGTCTAGGTTTTTTTTACTAAATTTAGGTTCACTGTCTTTCTTCTTTTTCTCATAACACTGGAAAGATTTATGACCTGGTCTTCCACACACAAAACACTTTAGGTTACTGGTGCTCTCCCTAGAATTTGCCTTCATGACAGTATGATCATTATTCTCACTTTTCTTATGTGGCTTACAGGCTTTTTCTGTTTCTTCATAGCTTCTCAGTTGCACCTTGAATTCCATAAAAGTCCACTCTTTTTCCCTTTGTGTAACCACAGTTGCAAATGTCTTATAACTATGGGGTAGACCTTTAAGTACCATTGCCACAAGTAAACTGTCAATAATCACCTCATTAGCACTCTTCAGGGAGGTAGCTGCTTTCTCTGCCTTAATTAGGTAGTCGGTCACACTCTCATTTCCTTCCATCTTAAGTGACGTCAATTCTGTGTACAAAGATATTATCCTAGGCTTACTCGTTCCCATGTAGTACTCACGTAGGATCTTGATCGCTTTCTTCCCATCATCCTTGGCTTCTCTAATGACCAAAGAAAGGCTTGTGTCATCTAGGAGTTGAACTAATTCAGCGTACACTCTGGCGTTGTTCTCGGGGTCTGGAGTTGTGGCCGTCAGGACCTCGTGGAGCTTCTGCAATCTTAGGTGGCCCATAAATTTAACTTCCCACAGCTCGTACTTTTCCTCATCACCATTGAAGAGTAGGCGACTTCTGGGCCCATAACCTGTTGCGCCGAGGTCCGTCATAATGGTGGATAACAAGTACAAACTTACAAAGTGCGGGGAAAAGGGAAAGAACGTCCTTGCTCCTTCAAGCGTTTATTAGCAGTTCCTACCAACAGGGGGCAGGCGCGCAGCATAAACAATATATTAAGAGAGACATGGGCTAAACTTAAATAAATAAACATAAACTCAATAATGACATTTCTTTATCAGTCATATGAAACAAGCATAGTAAAATAATAGTAATGAATTTCTTATTCAACAATCCAATACTAGAATAATAATAATAACCCATGGCTAACTTGAGTTTACCAATACAGTATAATGGATATCTTAACAGTCCCACTCACTTAAACTCAGTGTCACTATAAATAATGCCTAACATTATGTATGTATGTATGTGTAGGTATCATGTGAGACCTTAGTCATGTGTCAAGCAATGTATGGCTCCAGTACCCAGCACTGCAGCACAAGTTGATTTCCTGCCCACGAAATCTATAATATCGCATCAAGTGTTCATCAATAACATGTAGTGGGTCTAACATATCCTTGTATACTCTCTGATGTCTTAATTAACGTCTGTTCTCATACACAAATCAAAGTTCCCTCACTGTAGCAGTCTCTAATACAACAACAAATGCTGTGTTTTGTGGTACTAATGAGTTGTGATATCACGTTTTCTATGATATTGAACTTCCTAACTCACTTAGGAGAGGGTGGAGGTATTCTCTCTCTCTCTCTCTCTCTCTATAGCCTTCATGATCAACCTAACCTAACCTAAATCCAAGCGAGTTAGGATATCACAAAATGGCTGCCTACAGGTTTCCTAAATGTTTTGAGTATGAGTTCTTAGCTCGACTGGGGAAGTTAGGAATTCCTAAGTAGTTTTGAATATCCGGCCCCTGTTTTTTTTTAAATTGTTTGTGAAGGACTGAAGGTAGTAATCATCTTATTTTGTTACTGATTGTTTATTTGTGTTTCAGGTGTATGTGAAGGTAGTAATCATCTTATTATGTTACTGATTGTTCCTAATGCTAATATCACCTACGTCATCACTGCAGGCAACTCACAGTCACTTTTCACTATTGATGCCAAGTCGGGTCAGTGCTTATTCTCTCTCTGTTAAGATAATATCGAAAAATTGAGGGTAAAGTTGGTATTTATTGAAAGAATTACCGTTTTGTAGCAGTGTTGCCAGATCCGGCTGGGTCCCAGTATTTTACCCCTGTCATTTATTGTATTTTACCACGATTATTTCCCGGTAGTTTGCCCAGGTTAGGTCACGGTAGTTTGCCCAGGTTAGGTCCCGGTAGTCTGATGCGGTCTAGGTTAGGTTAGGTCAGGTCAGGTAAGGTCAGGCTAATTTCAAAATGCCCCATTTGAATATGCCCTATCTTGGAAATGGGGCATTTGCGGAGAAAATGCCATAGAAGAAAATAGTCTTAGAATGGTCTAAATAAGTGGGTAATGAAGGTAGAAAAAACGTACGCAATAACGGTAATTCATTCAATATTTACCGTAAAGTTTAAGAAGAGCCATAAAAATGGAGAATACGATTTTTTCCCAACTTTTTAATTCGATAAGGTATTTATTAAAAGAATTACCATTTTGCAGCAGTGTTGCCAGATCCGGCTGGGTCCCAGTATTTTGCCCCAGTCATTTATTGTACTTTATCACGATTATTTCCCGGTAGTTTGCCCAGGTTAGGTCCCGGTAGTCTGATGCGGTCTAGGTTAGGTTAGGTCAGGTCAGGTAAGGTCAGACTAATTTCAAAATGCCCCATTTGAATATGCCCTATCTTGGAAATGGGGCATTTGCGGACGAAATGCCATAGAAGAAAATAGTCTTAGAATGGTCTAAATTAGTGGGTAATAAAGGTAGAAAAAACGTATGCAATAACGGTAATTCTTTCAATATTTACCTTAGAGAATCCTATGTTTCCAGTGTATTATGTTGATATATAGTTATGACAGTGCATTTTGACTATGTTTGATTTCCCCCCTCCCAATAGGCTGGAATGAGGGGTAAAACAAATATTTTAGAGTTAGTCTGACCCTACCTGACCTAACCTAATGTGAACCATAGCAGACTACCTGAACCTAACCTGGCCAAACTACCTAACCTGGGTTCATCTTAACTATTACTTTTTTAATGGGTATGGTTTGGGGGAATAAGTATCCCTATAATTTTCCAAAAAGAGGTTCTCCCCATAACTATAAAACATGTTCAATACACACCTCTGACAACAATGAGTGTATTTTCATCATTCTTTACAGGTGAAATTCGCACTACCCCTAGACGTCTGGACCGTGAAAAGCAGGTAGAACCTGTGCTGGAGGTGACCATAAGACAACCTCACTCTCTCTCCAACACGGCACTCTCCTCCACCACCTATGTTGCAGGTTTGGCTCAGTTCAGTTTGGTACAAGATTTGATATACTGTACAGTGAGTAGTGCTTCAACTTCCACAGTGTTACTTTAACCGTGGGTTTGCCTGTGTTGTACTGTACACAGTGTCCATTGAAAATCCTTTTGTTTACTGGATAAAACCATTTATGAAAGGGTAATTTCTGTAGAGTTTAATCTTTGTATTACATTAGTATAGCATAACTCCAACAAGAAAAGCTCTGATAACAGAGAAAAATGCATATGAGCTGTTTCTTAATTGTTAGGCAGGGGAACTTCATTTCAAGTGTTTTTTTGTTGTATAGAGGCTCATCATATTTCCTTTGTGTTACAGTCAATGTACTGGATGAGAATGACCATGCCCCGGTCTTCCTAGAGAGACTGTATAAGTTATTTGTACCTGTCATCCCACACCACCACCACCACCAACAGCCACAGGGTTAGGTTGAACATCTCCCTATTGGACCGGTAAGTTCATAGTATTATTAGTAGTAATGATTGATTTATTCATTCAAGTCTGTTTGTTGGTATTAATATTTTTTTCCTTTATGTATGTGGTTCAAATTTAGTCTCCCTATTGGACGGGTAAGTTCATAGTATTATTAGTAGTAATGATTGATTTATTCATTCAGATCTGTTTGTTGGTATTAATATTTTTTTCCTTTATGTATGTTGTTCAAATTTAGTCTGCACTTCATCACGGAAACACATGCAAACAAATGTTACACAATCCTATATTCTTCATCTGTGTCATCTTTAATAATGTCACATTCAGCTTCTCAACTGTTCCTGCTTTCCACTTCTCTACCATCTAAGCTTGACCTACATCTGTGACTTATTTTGACCTTAGTTGTACTGATCTTAATCATCAATCCAGCTACTGTCCTTAACTTGTACTGAGACAAGTTTTTCCAATATAACTGCATCATGTGATACACTGCACATCTAGTACACATGATGTATTTTATGCTGCCACCAAGGGCTGGTTTATATTTATGAAGTGTGAATGGCAGGGATTCCAATGTCTGTTCATCACTACCACAAGCCTTGATGCTTCCATTCCACCACCCAGATGGATAAACTTTCTGTACACTTCACTCACACTACTTCTTATCTCGATCCTTTAGGAATTGTAATTTTGAGTAATTAGGCTTCAGGAATGTACTGAATGCATCCATGCTACGGTGATTGAATGATATCACATACAGTGGAGAGATGGATGCCTCAATCTGTCTTGGTCAGTCCCCTTCATCTAAACTTGTACTAAACCTATAAAGACTCCTCTGTCATGGTGGACCTGAGTTTGCCAGGTGGGCACCACTTGTACATACATCACAATTGGTGTGATTTAAATGGTTGTACATACTGTGCCATTGGATATGTATTGTTTTATTGTGACAGTAATTTGATGGATTTTAGGTACAGTCATAGCCAATAGTCCTGCAACACTTTTGAATGATTGTGTTGAACTCTAGTTGTAGATCTCTATGATATTAAGTCATAAGATGGTTCACTTTCTTTCCCCTGATGCAGGACCTTTGATCATGGCTGTACATGGTAGATTACAGTTTTTCTAAGGGAAAGGTACAAAATGTGTAATATTAGGCTGTATCATGGAAATGTCAGAATCAGAAATTGTACAGTAATTTGATTGACTTGTTGACTTTTCCTGACCAATACACGACTACTGTGGGATCACTTGAGTTGAGTCCCTTTACCTCACTCTTGCTTCATAACTCCTCCTAACCCAACCCAACCCAATCTAAGTGTATTATCTGGCCACGAGAGCAATGAGATCATTACTATTTAAGGGGAGAATTTTTGGTTAACCAGGGAAATTGGTATTACCATTGGAAATTGGTAATATGCTTTAATTATAATGGCATACAGTACAGTATTGAATTTTGAAATATAGCTATAAATTAACATACAGTATTGTGAGCTTTTTGTAAACTGGCAAAAATGCACTGGTACTTGCAGCTACTATGAGACACATGTATAGTATATATTTCTCTATGTACCAGTGTTTATAACTCATAGATAATTGCTAATTTATGTGAATACTGTATTCCTTATTGTTTATGTCTGTTTGCAATACATTACCAAACAAGCCAAGAAATTTCATGAAGGAGCTGGTTCAAAACTTTCAGGTTATAAAAAGAAATAAACTAGTAATTAAGGGGAGAACCTCTTGTTGGTACATTGAAGGACTACTAATTCATCCAAACAATCCCAGGAAATAATTGACCTCAGTGTTCCAAATTATGGACCTTTTTTGTGATATAGTATACAGTAGTTTGGAGTATTGAGTTAGCCATCCAATTTACCATCACAGTTTCTCCCCTTAATTAAAAGAGATTCAGATTCTGCAAGTTTTGTTAGTAAAAAGAGTTATTGAGGTGGAATAGCTATTTGTTTCTGGCATGGTTAGTCCCTTCTTTGGAAATGGGACATTTACCTATAAATAATGAAAATAATGCAATAGATTGTAGAGCAATTATAAGAAGTTAGTCTGACATGAATATTGTATGAACTACAATATTCTTAGTCTCTCATAGATACAAATCTGGGTTCAAATAACTGTACTGTATAATGCATTTAATATTGTAATGCTTAAAAGGCTTTGAATGGCAGCTTTCTAATAATTTATATGTTTTATTACTGATACTATATTGTTAATTTAGTACAGTACTTATTAAAAAAGTACAGTTGTTGTGAAGCATACTTAGTGATGCTTAATAACTCCACCAACACATTTATTGCAGAAATAATTGTTTAACCCTAAATATGAAGCCAAGAACAACACCAATGTACTGTCATAGTTAGAGAGTTCAAAGGTGCCTCAAGTATAATTGATTTATCATTCCTGTAGTATTATTGTTGTTGTTGTTGTTGTTGTTGTAGTTCCCCAGACTGTCTGGCCGAGCAGTCCCGAGTCTGGTTGACCGAAGCCGCGCAGATGCTCGGACCCCCAAATGGGAGTCAGGGTGATAGTGAGATCTGTTTCTTTGAAGGCAACAGACGAGGGGACTGCTGGTTCATGGGTATGTACCCCCGAGCCAACATTCCCACTGTCTATAGTCTTCCTTGTTGTGCCACCCAATTGGGCGATCACGTCAGCTACCCAGAAGGAATGAGAGATAGTAAGAGAGACAGACAGAACAGGCCAGGGTGTGGTAGAGGATGCCAAATTCCTCATTTCTGGATAGAACCAGCCCTCACCAGTGGGAAGGAGTGATAGAGAGGTAGGACAGCAAGTACGAAGGAAAGAAAAGGAACGGAGGGATAGTTGAAGAACTGAAAGGGATTGGCTGGGGCCGAAGGGACGCCATAACCCTTAAAGTACTTCCCACGTCACCGCAGGCAATACTTTACTTACGGGGTGTAGTATTATTGTTATGATAAGTACTGTATTGTAACTGCTTGTAACAGATATGTGGCTGCTGTTAAGGTTGACTTATAGGAATTGTATATGTATGCAGGTTCCTACTAAGGGAATGTTATCAAATGTTAACTTGTTATACCTTTTTGTATTGAAATAATTACTGTCTGAGACTAATATTTGTCTGTTAATCAAATGCAATTATTTATTTATTGAGTGTGGTTTAGTAAGATGAAGTACAGTATAGGTCAATATATTTGTGCATTGAGCTCTGCTCGGAAAATGTGCTATTTCCAGCCACCCTGTAAGTCTATCAGCATATGCCAAATACATTTGTCCATCAAGTTGGAACAGATCAGCAACCGTATGTTGGAAGGGGTATTTGGGTGGCGGTGTCAGAGTTAAGGGTTCAGCTGCTTGTGAGGGTGAGTAAGCGTTGCAGACAGCACAAACATCTCTGTGGTGCTGCAAATCACCCTCCATTCCAGGCCAATACACTGTTTGTCTTGCCCTTCTCAACATCCCGTCCAGGCCCTGATGCCCTGCTTGAAGATTTTCCGCCACATGTTTTCTAAGGGCAATAGGTATGACAAGACGGACTGACCCCTGTCCATACGTGTACGTTACCAGCCCTTGTGACACTGCCAGCCTGTCTCTCACCCCATAAAAATGGCGAAGACAGACAAGTTCCTGGGCTCTGTGTGGGTGCCAATCACCCGCTGTTACTTTGGCAATGAGCAGCTGATATTCAGGGTCCTCGGCAGCCGCCTGTACCACCATTGTACTATCTAACACAATGCAATCGTCACAGTTGAGTGCAGCCACTGTTGCAGCTGCCATAGCACCTTCCATGTCGTTTGCATCTTCTTCATCCGTGGCATCTGGGGGTGCACAGAGAGCCGGGTATCGAGACAGGAAATCTGCTGCGGAGTTACGTTTCCCTGGGAGATACTTGATTTGAAATCTGTAATGCAGTGTTTTTTCTTCAAGGCCAAATAGTCTTGGGTTGGCAATGTCTTTCAGCTCTCTGTCCCCCAGGAGTTTTACCAGTGGGCGGTGGTCGGTGATAACGATGAGATTAGGGCACCCAAGCAGAAAGAGGCGGGCTTTACGAAGACACCAAGCGACGGCCAACGCCTCACCTTCCACTGGTGCGTACCCTGCCTCTGCGGATGTGAGGTGGCGGCTGCCACACAGCGCCAGACGCCACCCACTTTTGCAACAGAATGGAGCTTCTTTCAGGTGGCAGGAACAATGCTGTTGGAGTACTACAAACCCAATACCCACCTTGCTCCAATCTGTCACCACAACTGTAGGCCTGTCCTTGTAATAAAATGAGAGTTCTTCCTTTGCAAGCTTGCAAATGACATCCTTTGCTTGCCTAAACTTTTCCTTTAGATTTTCATCCCAGTACACTTTTTTTCCTTGTGGTTTTTTCAGTAACTCTCTGAAGGGCTCCATAATGGGTGCAGTAGCAAGGAAGGGCGCTAGCTGATTGACAAACCCGTGCCAGGAGCGGATATCAGTTAGTGAGGGTTCGGCAGGCATGTCAAAGTTCCTGATGGCTGCCAACCTTTCTTCTGTGGGCTTAAAAGCATCCCAGCCAACATGGAAACCCACAAAGTCTATTTGCCTCCTGCAAAATTTAAATTTCTCTGGCTTTAGTGTTAGTCCCTTCCTGGCACATATTTCTAAAAAATCATGTGTATGCCAGAACGCCTCTTCTACACTGTTATCGAATAACAGTGTATCATCCACACACTTAAATTTCCTCTGTATATCCTCTATGGCCTCGTCAAACCTTCTAGTGTAGGCATCTGGAGCCGCACAGTGGCCCATAGGAGTTCTACGATACCTGTACCTGCCCCATGGGGTAATAAAGGTGGTGAGCCTCTTGCTGTCCTCCTGCAACTCCACTTGGTGGAAGCCCCAATGTGCGTCTGATGTGGTTTTGTAAGTATGATGTGGGATTCCAGATACCAAGTCAAATGGTGTACGAGTATGGTGTGTTTCTCTTTTGCAGGCGGCGTTGAGCTTCTGATAGTCAACGGTTCGTCTTGGCTGGCCTGATTTTTTTGCAACTACCACCATTCTCGCGCACCACTCTGTCGCCTCTCCTACCGGTACTGGTTCTAGTATTCCCTATCTTACGTCCTCGTCCAACTGTTTTTTTCACCTCCGCCTCCCAGTGCCTTGGGACCGAAGCCGGTGTGTGGCAGGCATAGGGCTTGGCATCTGGTAGCAGGTGGATACTATGTGGCTTGCCTTCCATTACTGGCAAGGGGCTCCTGTCAGTGTTAAATGTGGATCCTGAGAAGTGGCGAAGAAGCCAGGCCTCCAACTGCGGCACATTTTCTTATAACGGGGTTAACGGGACTGTATCTGGATGTGCTGGCAGGTAGTCAGCTGACTCTGAAGTAGCATTGCCAACGTCAGCAGTAGTTGGTGCTACAACTGGAGATTGGTAAGGAAAGTCAGCATGCACCAAACCTAAATCCTTACACGCTTGTAGCATCGAGTAGCAGTCTCTAAGATATAGATCTCTTGTGTCGTGGTTCTGCTACCATGCTGTATACAGCATGTGAATGAACCTATGGGTTTCAGGCTCACATTTGCCACATCTTTCAAATTTCCACGGTTCACTAACGATGTTTTGATGATGTTAAGTGCGGCCAGCAACCCTGGACCAGCAACACACACTTGAGCTCCTGTATCTGGCACCACCTGGATTTTGGCTGACTTCCTCTCATTATTTCCAATACTGACCTTCACCCAGATAAAAGGCTGTCTCTCAACGTTCCTTGTGGCGGCAATTATTATGCCAGAGGCCTCCATTTCCTCGGTTGCTGCCACCTGCTTACCCTTGCTTCTACACATTTTGCGCAAATGTCCAGTTTTACCGCAGTTGTGGCATGCCAGCATCTCGGCGGGGCACGAACCTTTCCCAGGTTTGTGTTTTAATCCACAGTTGCCACAGCGGGGTTTATAAGGTGGCGGCTGGCGGGCACCCGCGGCCTGTGGCGGGAGCCCAACCTCCTCCTGTAATGCGTCTGGCAACGAGGACACTCTAGCCACTGACGCCATGGCTTCCCGCCCTTCCCGCCCAATATTCTTTGTACTAACACCAGGGCGGGTGGCGTCCTTATGGGCGGCCTCAAACGCAACACAAAATTTACGTAATGAATCCACCTCACTGAATGAATCACACCTTCGAAACACTTCTTCTTTCAATTCCACACTTGCTATGCCACTCACTAGCTTACGTAATAGCATATATTCAGATAAACTATTATTACAGTGGGGACACTTGAATTCACAATCCGCCGCACACTGAGCCGACCGAGTAAAATATTCACTTATGGATTCACTATATTCCTGGTTCGATGTGAAAAACTTACACCAGTCAGCTGCCTGGTTTGTCACCTGGAGTGCAATACATCCAATGGCATCCAGGGCCTCTTCAGTGGCCAGTGCTCGCCATTCTCTATCAGAGAATCGAGCATCAAGGGAACGTTGCAGGGCGGGGGTACAATGGAGGCGGATGTGCAGGACGGCCTGTTGTGGTGGCCAGCCATTTAGGCCCAACCAGCATTCCATAGATTGCCTCCATGTCCGAAATGCTGCTGTGGTCATCTCCATATCACATTTTTCTGGGGCTGACGATCGTGGGACTGATGAGTGAGATCTGGGCCGCCCCGCCGCCGCCAGTTGTTGCTGCAGAGAAGTGATGGCCTCAGTCTGTGCCATTAGTAGCTGGTGTGTCTGCCCGAGTACCCTGGGGGTCTGTAACGAACGAGGGCTTGCCCTAGGGGTCTGGGTCAATAAGCGTGGGCGACGTCCAGCCATGTTAAGTACTGTAGGTCCTCTACTCACTGCGCCATGTATGAGGGTTGAGTAATACACAGAGGAGTGCGGTTCTATCCTTTACTGAGGCCGGTTGCTTACACACTGCCTGAGTGGCTCACTGGCTACCCTGCCCGGTGCCGCACTGGCTGGGCGACATCTCATACACCTGTACAGTAATTATCCTTCAACCATGAATGGTTTCCTAGGTAAATGATTAATTTTTCTAATTTGTATATGATTAGCTACCCGTTTGTGTGAAATATTCACAAGGAGATCCAAGCTTATCATAGGGCACAGTAGCAGCTTCAGAGGTTTATCCTGATTCTAAAGAACATTAAAGCAGGTGAAGGTTTTTGCCTCTGGTTTGTTTCAAAAGGTTTCCCAGTTCCAGGGTAGGTAAAGTAAGGGTCCTTTGGTTTGGCTGGTCCAGATATCAATGTACCCACTGATTACTTGTACCAAAATAGGCAGAATGATAATCAAACTACAGTATTCATAGACAGTTGAGAAAAAAATTACCATTAATCTTGAAAACCATTAGTGGTTAACCAGAACCAGTTACACTTGGGTGATGAGACCTGTCCAAACCTTAACCTGTCCCTTTGTTCTGCTGTTGGCTCTGTTTAATAACCCACTAATGACTCCACTCCCTAACCCTTCACTGTGTCATAGAACTTCTCCTCCCCCTGCTGATCAGTACTTCCTCCCATACAAGAATGATGTCAAATTGGGGGAGGCAGGGCAAGAGGGCTCGGGGGTGGGGGGGTGCACCCGAGCCCATATATAGGAATCCTGCTCCTCCTTTAATGGAAATAATGGAAGATTCATGAATATATATCAGTTTGTAAGGTAAGATTGCATGCACACCGGATAAAATGGGTTGAGGTTACTTCTTAGAAGTTTGGAATTATTATTATATCCTATGTACAGTATGTATACATTCATTTTTTTTTATTTTTGTCGTGTTATTTTGACAAAAACTGTAATTGATATGTTATGACTATTCTACATAATTGGCATAATTATTTTTGGAGAGTATGCAAGCAATATTCTTGGGTAGATGATGCCAGTGAGTTAATACATTGCTTCCAGTACATGGTACAGTCGGCAAAAAAAGTATCAACACCACCCTTACATTGAAATTTAAAAATGTTGCACGGTAAGGTTGGTTGGTACTATTGATGTGTGTGTTGCCAGATTTGAAATTGGCCTCATTACCAAACTCAATTTTTATTACCATTCATGAAAATTTTAATATTCTTTAATAATTAGGGGAAAAATTATTAATGAATTACTATTTGTAATTCATTGTTATAAAATACTGAAAGTGTCTGAGTGGCTTATCTGTAATCAGGAACACCAACACTACATATCACTGTCCATAGGGGTGGTGTGGAGACTTTTTTTGCCGACTGTACCTTGTATTGGTCATTGTTATTATCGTGTCCAGGAACTTCTTGCATACACACTGTGTCATACTAAAATAGCTAAACCAATTCCACTTTGAGTTTTGTATTCATTATGCAGTTGAATTATAATGTATTGAGTTTACTATTCACTGACTATATTTAGTGTGAATGTCTGTATGTGCATGCAATGAATTGTAGAAAAGGAGAACTATTTGGAGTGAAACTTTTATTAACTATTACAGTATATTGTTATTGCTTATTCAGATATAATGATACTTGTGTTGGACAGCATGCCAATATTTCTTATGAACAGTCCTGATTGCTGTCATATTGGCCTAGGTGAAGCAAAATTCATGGAATACATCATGCTTAGTCTTCTTCTTCTTCTTCTGCAGCTTGTTCCCATTTTCATATGGGGTCACTGTTCCTCGCTAGTCTTCTCCAGCTGTTACGATCTCTTACTTGATTTTCCCTTAGGTTTTTCATCTGCATGTCTTCTTTGATCTTGTCCTTCCATCGGAACTTCGGTCTTCCTCGTCTTCTGTATCCTCCCACTTCCAAATTCATCACTCTTCTTCCTACATATTCTTCATCTCCCCTCATTACATGCCCAAACCAATTCAGTCGCTTCTCTTGCATTTTGGTGCTTATCTCAGCCACCTTCACTGTTCCTCTTATGAACTCATTTCTAATACGGTCTCTTCTGGTTACACCGCACATCCATCGCATCATTCTCATTTCTGCGACGTTCATTTTCTTTTCATGCACTCTCTTCATTGCCCACGTCTCACTCCCGTACATCATCGCTGGGCGTACTGCTGTTTTGTAGACCTTGCCTTTCAATCTAGCACTTATTCTTTTGTCACACAGTACTCCTGACAGCTTTCTCCACGCGTTCCAACCACACTGAACTCTGTGATTCACCTCCACATCCAACTCTCCATCCTCAGCTACGTGGGACCCTAAGTACTTGAAAGCAGCAACTCTCTTAATACTCTCATCATCCATCCTCATTTCTTCGTCATCCTCGTTATCATTGAACTGGAGGTATTCGGTCTTGGTTCGGCTAATCTTAAAGCCTCTATCTTCTAGAACTCTTCTCCAACGGGAAAGTTCTCTCTTCAGCTCAGCCTTGGTCTCGCACACCAAAACGATGTCATCTGCGAAGAGCATCGTCCAGGGTGCAACTCTTCTTATTCCCTCACTAAGAACGTCCATAATGAGGTCGAAGATGTATGGACTGAGGGCCGAACCTTGGTGTAAGCCAACTCTAATAGGAAACTCCTCTGTGGTTCCAACGCGGCTGTTTACATGTGAGGTTGCACCATGGTACATATCCTGTACAAGTCTAACATACTTTTCACTCACACCCTTTCTCCTCATGCATCTCCAGACTTCTACTCTGGGTACCCGGTCATAGGCCTTCTCAAGGTCGATAAAGGCAACGTACAAACCCTTTTGCTTTTCTCTATACTTTTCCATAATTTGCTTCAATGCAAATATGGCATCCGACGTTTGTTTGCCTTTAATGAAGTCAAATTGGTTTTCACTTACTACTGTTTCATCTTCAATTCTTCCTCTTACTATTCTTTCCCATAGTTTCATGGTATGGGATAACAGCTTTATCCCCCTGTAATTTGAACAGTCCTGGATATCGCCTTTTTCCTTGTATATAGGAATAATAGAACTTTTTCTCCACTCTGATGGTATCTTCTCCTGCTCAAAAATCTTCCTCATAAGATCCCACATCAGATCATCTCCATCCTCCTCCAAGCACTTCCACACTTCAATGGGGATATTATCTGGTCCTACTGATTTGTTATTTTTCGTCTTCTTCATAGCCCTTACGACCTCATTGCGGGTGATGTTCTCCGTCTCCCTCTCTGTTGGCATTCCTTCTCCTACAACCATTCTTGTATTCTCTTCATTCAATAGCTTAACAAAATATCCTTTCCATCTTCTCGTAACATCATCATCATCGTAAAGTATCCGTCCGTTTTCATCCTTCATGTGCCTTATGTGAGTATGGTCTTTTGTCTGTCTGTCTCTAGCCTTTGCAATACGAAAAATCTTCTTCTGCCCGTCAATTGTCTCGAGCTCTTCATACGCATCTTCTCGTGCCTCAGCTTTAGCTATTGCCATTGCTTTCTTTGCTGCTTTATTTGCTGACTTTAGCCTTTCTCTATTTGCGTCATTTCTATTTCTATAATAACTTTTCTTCGCTTCTTTCTTCTCTTTAATGCATTCCGCCACTTCCTCTTTCCACCACCATGTTTCTTTGTCATTTGGGGGCCCCTTACCAGAGGTTTTTCCAAAAATTTCCTCACCAGCTTGCCGAATAACCTGTGAATTGTGGTTCCACCATTCTTCGACATCATCTTTCAATTCTAAACTATTCAATATTCGCTCCTTAAATTCCTGTTTCCTTTCTTGGTTCTGTATCTTCCACCACATAATCTTGGGCACAGATCTTTTCACTCCTTTCCTTCCTCGTTTAATATTTAGTTCTCCAACCACTAAATGATGTTATTTTGTGACAGCTTCTCCTTTGATTACTTTACAATTTTTCACTTCGTTCATATTATTTCTCTTGTACAAGATATAATCTAACTGAGTATCTTGTTGACCACTGGAATATGTGGTATAGTCATTTTTATCAAAGAATGTATTCAAAATTGCCATATCTGATGCAACCGCAAAATCTATTATCCTTTCTCCTTCATTGTTTGCTATTCCATGCCCATGACCACCGTGCACTCGTTCTATTGCCATGTTATTCATTCCTACATGACCATTCAAATCACCGGCTACCACGATTCTTTCTTCATTTGGTATTCCTTCCCACACACGATCCAAATCTTGCCAAAATCTGTCCTTTTCATCCTCATCACATCCAACTTGGGGGGCGTATGCACTAATAACATTCACAATCATTTCTCCGATAATAAGTTGCACTGCAATTATTCTGTCATTTTTTCGAGTCACATTTATGATGTTCTCCTTGTGATCTGAGCTCAAAACAATTCCAACCCCATTTCTTCCACGGTCGTCTGCTCCACTATAGATAAGTTTGAAACCTCCTCCAAGTTCCCTTGCTTTGTTCCCTCTCCAACGAGTTTCTTGGATACATAATATTTCAACTGTTCTTCTCTCCATAAGGTCCGCAAATTCACGTCCTTTTCCTGTCATAGTTCCTAGGTTAAGTGTGCCAATTTTTATGGCAGATGATGGTGGCGTCCTCCGCCTCTCATTTCTTAAAGCATGAATACATCATGCTTAGTAATGATTCCATATATTTTGTTGAGGTGTCATCCTTTAACTTGTATAATCAATACATAAATAGAATTTTTCTTGGATTTGGCCCATGGTGTGATGCCTGGATATAATTATTGACAATTATATTATTATTATTATTATTATTATTATTATCATTATTATTATTATATTATTATTACTATTATTATTATTATTATTATATAATTATTATTATTATTATATAATTATTATTATTATAGATTATTATTATTATTATTATTATTATAGATTATTATTATTATTATTATTATTATTAGTATTATTATTATTATTATAGATTATTATTATATTATTATTATAGATTATTATTATTATTATTATTATTATTATTATAGATTATTATTATTATTATTATTATTAATATAGATTATTATTATTATTATTATTGTTATAGATTATTATTATTATTATTATTATATTATTATTATTATTTTATTATTATTATTATTATTATTATCGATTATTATTATTATAGATTATTATTATTATTATTATTATTATAGATTATTATTATTATTATTATTATCGATTATTATTATTATAGATTATTATTATTATTATTATTATTATTATTATTATTATTATTATAGATTATTATTATTATTATTATATTATTATTATTATTTTATTATTATTATTAAAGATTATTATTATTATTATTATTATTATTATTATTATTATTATTATTACTATTCCCGGCATAGGGAAGTGGAGTCTCCTTTTGGCCACCATACTTGTGATGGTACAGTCAGCCTCATATCCCCTATGATACAGGTGGGAGTGAGAATTGGAGACCCCCCTCTCTAACAATGACCCCTTGCTTCTCGGGTATTGATGATGATGATGAATATTATTATTATTATATAGTGCATTAATAATAATAATTAGTATTATTATATCATTAATATTTACATTATTATTTTTATTGTTATTTTTTTAATTTTCATTATTGTATTTTCTATAACTATTATTATTTTTATGTTCATTATTACTGTATTTTTATATTATTTATTTTCATTACTGTTTATTATTATTATTATTTGCATTTTTAGTATTACAGGTATTGATAGTTTTATAATGATGTCTTATTTCCATTTTATTATTATATTTATGAGTTTCAGTTTCACTTTGTTGTTAAACCAATGTTCCACAAAAACTTCATGTCAAGTTTATTAAAGGGGGGTGCGGGAGTAGGGGACAGGCTTGGGGGGTGCGGGAGTAGGGGACAGGCTTGGGGGGTGGGGGAGTAGGGGACAGGCTTGGGGGGTGGGGGAGTAGGGGACAGGCTTGGGGGGTGCGGGAGTAGGGGACTGGCTTGGGGGGTGGGGGAGTAGGGGACAGGCTTGGGGGGTGCGGGAGTAGGGGACAGGCTTGGGGGGTGGGGGAGTAGGGGACAGGCTTGGGGGGTGTGGGAGTAGGGGACAGGCTTGGGGGGTGGGGGAGTAGGGGACAGGCTTGGGGGGTGGGGGAGTAGGGGACAGGCTTGGGGGGTGGGGGAGTAGGGGACAGGCTTGGGGGGTGCGGGAGTAGGGGACAGGCTTGGGGGGTGGGGGAGTAGGGGGACAGGCTTGGGGGGTGCGGGAGTAGGGGGACAGGCTTGGGGGGTGCGGGAATAGGGGGACAGGCTTGGGGTAGGTAGAAAGCCTGTCCCCTATTCCTGCACCCCTCTAACCTCCCCCAAGCCTGTCCCCTACTCCCACACCCCCCTAAGCCTGTCCCCTACTCCCGCACCCCCCTAAGCCTGTCCCCCTATTTCTGCACCCCCTTAAAATAATGCCACACATTCCCAGGTTGTGGCCAAGAGAGAGTGTGTGTGTGTGTGTGTGTGTGAAAGAGAGAGAGAGGTGTATATTCCTGCATAATAGTAAGAGATAGAGAGAGTGTGTGTGTGTGTGTGTGTGTGTGTGTGTGTGAAAGAGAGAGAGAGGTGTATATTCCTGCATAATAGTAAGAGATAGAGAGAGAGTGTGTGTGTGTGTGTGAAAGAGAGAGAGAGGTGTATATTCCTGCATAATAGTAAGAGATAGAGAGAGTGTGTGTGTGTGTGTGTGTGTGTGTGTGTGTGAAAGAGAGAGAGAGGTGTATATTCCTGCATAATAGTAAGAGATAGAGAGAGAGTGTGTGTGTGTGTGTGAAAGAGAGAGAGAGGTGTATATTCCTGCATAATAGTAAGAGATAGAGAGAGTGTGTGTGTGTGTGTGTGTGTGAAAGAGAGAGAGAGGTGTATATTCCTGCATAATAGTAAGAGATAGAGAGAGTGTGTATGTGTGTGTGTGTGTGTGTGTGTAAGTGCGAAAGAGAGAGAGAGGTGTATATTCCTGTATAATAGAGAGAGAGAGGTGGATGGAATAACCTTGGCTAGGTCAGGATTGGACCCCAAGTAAGATTATGAATTTATGGTAACTAGTTTTATATAAGTGGTTATTGTGCCTCTTTTTATAATATTGATTACAATATTGCTTGAATAAATTGTCTGGTAAAATTGTTTGATTCTGACATTAACTGAAAAATTCTAAAACACATTACCTCTAGTAAACTTCTCTCCTAATGTTGGTACTGTTTCCTCATAATGTAATTACATTAACATTTACCTCATTCTCTCCATACCTTACCACCTCTTCATTGCCTTAATTAACAGGTAAAGGCAGCAGACAATGGACATCCACAGAAGTCCAACTCATACCTTGTCCTAATCAACTTGGTACCAATACTCAAGTTGTCCCCCAACCCAACCTAACCCAACCCAACCCTACATGAGGAACATGAAGTCACTGTCCTGGAGAGTGACTCTGTTGGACACCACATTAAATTGGTTGAAGCTTCAGACGAGGACGGAGACCAGCTCTGGTTTGACATCATTGGTGATGTTAGTCTACATCCAAATTTTGACAGGTTATGAATCCATATACTGTACATAGAAAGTGGTGGACAGGGAGATGACAAGAACTCCATAAGCACTATTTGGAGCTCATAATTGACCAAACCAATAAGAAGCTTTAAAAAGAACAAAGCATATCTTGAATTCCAATCCAACTCTTATAGGGAGACCAATGGTGTTCAATTATAAAATGAGTGGTGGAGAATTACTTTGTATTTCATATTTTGTAGATGGATATCATGTTAATGTTGTGGCTTCACAGGTAAAACCTATACAAATTACAAAATCAAACCAATAACGTATCATCAATAAGTGATTATTTACCTTTTCCCTAATAGATTATAATGTAATTTTTCACCTGATTTTATTCATGAGTATATGTTGGTGTGTACAGATGGTGATGAAGAGAACACAACTCAGGTAATTTACAAGATTTATTTTAATGATCAGTCATACTTGTTATTACAGTACACAGTAAAAACAAACTATAATCTGAGGTTGTGCACTTGAAATGTACGATCCTATAATAAATCTTTGTGTAAATAATTTAGTGACTTTTCTAGGCTTGGAATAATTACAGTAAACCTTCATTATACACTGGAGGTTATAAACTTGGAAGTGTAGGTAAAGAAGACTTACCTTGGTGGACCATAAAACATTAAAGGCATAAACTTTAAGTTGTATGCAGTAATTTTTCAATGTTTTGGACTACTGTACAGTATTACACATACTGACAACCATCTGGATAATGTGAAATACATTGAGGTGTATACTGAGGGAACTGTATAAATAGAGTGTATGAATAAAACGCTATAAGAGGAAGCTATGTGAAATGGAAATTTATTATACATGCCTATTAAGCTCCTTTTCTCTAGTTCTACAGCTGGTGGTAACAGTAGGATACTTGACGTAAACGATAACCGGCTGGCATTTTCTGAACCCACCTAGGAAGTTAGTTGAGGTGGGAGAAAACACTGCTCCTGGAACCACTATCTTCACCCTCACAGCATCTGACCAAAACCTCACCTTTCACCCTCATCAACACAGCTCACATATCTTTCTCATCTAAGTTCAAAATGAGCCTCCATGAATGAGTGGACACATTGTATTGTATAAACCCCTAGACAGCTGAGTATTAAGGATGATAATTCACATAACTTTCATTCATCATTTGCAGTTATGTTGAAATCCATGAAAGAATATTATTTACATGATTTCTTATTATGTGGTGGATTTCAGTCTATGGGTTAATTGAAATACTGTAGTTTTATCTGGTGAACTGTAGACAAACAATGGAGGTTATACCTGTATTAATTTTTAAAAATACATACCTCATAAACAGTTGTTGAAGGATATTCTAAAAGTTATGGGATATAGTATATATTTTGAATTTGTACTCTTAGATTGTTATTTTTCATTTTACAACATAATATAATAAATTATACAGTACAATATTTTGTTTGCAGGGAAGTACAAGAAGAACACGTATTAACAGTGTGTGTGTGAAGGATCTTATCACCACAACAAAGAGTGACTATGCCTGTGCCATCATCAAAGTTCAGGACTACAATGACCATGACCCACAGTTTCTGGCTAACCTGTACAATGACACAGTCACTGAAACGGCATCAATTGGGACAACAGTGACTGAAGTGTTTGCAGTTGACCGTGACAAAGGAGCAAATGGACACATCATGTATTCAATTATATCAGGTATGATGACATCTAACCCACTAATTATTATTATTATTATTATTATTATTATTATTATCATCATTATTATCATTATTATTATTATTATTATTATTATTATTATTACTACTATTATTATTATTATTATTATTATTATTATTATTATTATTATTATTATTGTTATTATTATTGGAAGAGTAAGTGTGGGGTTCACTGTCCAGTTATTAAGGAGCTAGGGTGACTGTGGATAAAGGATTAGAAAAAGTAGGAAATGAGATGTTGATAATTGAGAGTTTCACAGTTTTGTCAGTGGCACCGTAACATATACATGTACTTATAATGTGAACAGATATTTGTTTGAGCTGTTTGTTGTCCATATTGTATATATTTTTCTTTCCAGTCAACATTGGAGGAGTGTTCAGTGTTGATCCTGAGACTGGAATCATCTCTCTTCTAATAACCTCTGTGTCTGTGTATCTGTATATCTGTTTGTTTGTCTATTAATCTCTCTCTCTCTCTCTCTCTCTCTCTCTCTCTCTCTCTCTCTCTCTCTCTCTCTCTCTCTCTCTCTGGCTGGCAGTACGTGGCAGTGACATACATAATTATAATAATATGTATATGTATATGTATATATTACGACACTCCCATGTTAATGTTAACATTCATGTCAAAATCGCAAATGGTGTTCCTCCCAGGTAAAGCATTGCAACATTTTTTTTAAGTTTTGACACAAAACATAATGATATTTTTGTAGCCCATTGTAACAACAGCACACACACACACACACACACACACACACACACACACATGTCACAAGTTCCAAGCATGGGTGGTGCACAACTGTACATGTAGTTGGCAGCAGAACATTTATTTAAGCCAAGCACAGAGGATGAATCGGTTGACTTTGTATGACTGTTGAGTTGATTTTGGTAACACTGTCAACTAGGTGATACTGTAGATTGACTAAAAATGAATGAATATTTACTAAATGTTGTACAGTACCTAAA
>JAWQEG010000944.1:135000-148168 GCA_033782935.1 Petrolisthes cinctipes | reverse complement strand
CCGCTTTTCTCCCCTTGAAGCCAGGATTGATGGGCTGGTTGCCGCTCAGGCTGCCAATGACTCCAAGCTCTCCACCTTGGTCGAGGCTCAGCAGGCCATCATCTCAACTGTAACTACCCTTACCGAAAAGATGGGTACTGTTGCATCTCGCCTTGAAAAGCTTTTCGAGTCAGTCCCTTCTCCTGGTCCATCTTCTTCTCCAGGTCGCTCATCTGCCCCCACTCACCGGACTTCTACCTCCAAATACAGAGTTCGCTAGTGATTGCCGGCTGGATGTCATCTCCTGGAATGTATGTGGTATCACCAGTTATGCTAAGCTCACTCAACTCAAGGCCTATGTTTTTCGTCATCATCCCAGTGTTATTTTTCTCCAGGAAGCATTTCCAGGACGGCCGCTCGCTGCTGGGCAAGCTCCTCCTCTCTCAGGTTATGTGCCATATGTTCATCTGGTAAGGAATGGTCTCCTGACTTACATACATAGCTCCTTGCCACATCGCCTTCTCCGTACCTCCACTGATCCTGACATGACCTTTCAGCTATTTGAGGTTCTACCTGGGAATGGAGTACTCCAACTATGTAATGTCTATTCTGCCCCAGCTAGACTCACTCTTGAGGCTCTTCCTTCTCCAACAGTGCGTGGTATGGTGTATATGGGAGATTTTAATGCTCGGCATTCTGATTTGGGTGATGGTACTGGCTCTATTAATCGTAATGGTGTTCGTCTCCTTTCATACATCCGCAAGCATCATCTGACACACTGGGACACTGGCGGTGCCACTCATTGCCGGGGAGGTACTCTGGATTACATCCTCTCGTCTGGCCTGATAGCATCTCAGGTCCAGTGCTCCTCTGTGCCAGACTTATTCTCAGATCACATTGCTCTTCGGTTTCATTATTCTCTAACTGCTGGGTCGGGTGCTTCAGCCACTCGTTTGTGTATTGCTGTGCCCCCTAAATATTGCCCGACTTACATCTTATTTATGGCCCATGTATTCCCTACATTTGACATATCATCAGCTGAACAGTTGTACTCTGATCTTGTATCTGCTACTCATGACTTTTATAGGCTATACGTCTCCCGGCCACACCTCTAGCATCGCCATACTGCCCACTCCTGGACGCCGGATGCACGTATACAGGAGGCAAAGGAGGAGGCTGAACGTGATGGCCTATTGTTTCAAGCCAACCCAACCCCTGACCTACTCCATCGTTACCAGATGTCTAGGGACGCTTTAGTTGCCCTGCAGGATTGTGCTCACACTGAGTCTTGGCAGCGGTTCACGGACAGCATCAACCAGCAAACAAGTGTGGCTTCTATGTGGCACCTCATCCGTCGGGTTGTTAAAAAGACACCGGCCACTGCTCGTCATCACACTCCTGCCGACTATGCCAAACAACTTGTTGATGCCTGGTCAGAACAATCTACCCAAGCCAGTCTACCCATCCACATACAAGATGCACTCGCTTCCCGTGCTGCTGTCCATCGGCTACGTCTAATGTCTGCTCTGTTACAAGATGATGACGATGATGCAGAGGAGATAACTGAGGAGGAGTTGCGCCGTGCTCTCTCTCGGGGTAAAGCTTCTTCCCCTGGTGATGATGGTATTACTTATGCTGTGCTGCGTCTACTTCAACAAGTTCCTGGGAACCCTCTACTTCGACTGTACAATCTTTGTCTTCGTGACGGTTGTGTACCACGAGCCTGGACCAGCAGCACAATAATACCCATCCCTAAGCCCGGCACTGCGAAGTTCAGGCCTATTTCCCTTACTTCCTGTTTCTGTAAGGTTATGGAGAGAATCTTACTCAATCGTCTCATGTACAGACTGCAGGATCGCCTTTCTCCATGGCTGTTTGGTTTCCTTCCCCAGCGGAGCACACATCACTGCCTAGTCGACCTGTACTCTCGCCTTTCCAGGGACAGTGTGGTGGCCTTCATTGACCTTCGAAGTGCCTTCGATGTTGCTAATAGAGACGTCATTTTGGATCAACTGGTTGACTTTGGGATAAAGGGTAATCTACTACGGTGGATTCGGGGCTACCTGAGTAACAGGACCTCCCATGTGTTTTTCAGTGGTGCACTCAGTCCTTTGCGCAGTTTTCATCTTGGTACGCCTCAAGGTGGTGTTCTCAGCCCATTGTTATTTAATATTCTGATGCATCGGTTGCTCACTTCTCTCCCTGATATACCTGGAACTACAATTACATGCTATGCTGATGATATCTGTGTTCATTCTACCTCACCAAGGGATCTCCAGCGGTTTCTTGACTCCTTCTCTGTGGTCTCCTCTCACTGTGGCATTATTGTCTCCCCAGATAAGAGCAGAATATTCACCTGCCGCCTTCCTCAAGCTCAGCCAGTGTTCACCATTGGAGGGACTGTCATTCCCATGTGTTCCCAGTACTGCTACCTGGGTGCGCCAGTCAATATTTGGCCGATTGTCCCTGCCAGACCTCAAGACCATCCCATTGTCCAGGACTTATTGGGTCATCTCCAGCGCCGACTTACACCACTTCAATGGCTATCTAACAACTCCTCGGGCATCTCCATCCCAGTAGCCAGAACCATCTATATTGCTTTTATCCGTTCAGTTGTTGATTACCTCTCCCCTGCTTTGATTCAACTTCCCAGGGCTACTCTGGAAACTTTAGAAAAATTTCAGAATAGAGCAATGAGAATAATTCTCGGCTGTCCAATGTCGACCAGGATAGTGAACATGCAGCGTGAGTTGCGTCTTCCCCCATTAATCGAGAGAATTTATTGTAATGTTACTGGCTTCACTGTCAAGTGCCTCCATTTCGCACATCTTTCACCCCATTACTCTCAGTTAGTCAGGACTTCTCTTAGACCAAACTACCCGGTCCCTCCCATACTGCCTGCTGGACGTACTCTTATAAGGTCTGTTTCCTCTGTGCTCCGTGGTCTTAATATAGATATAATGGTTGCAGACGTACCCCCAGGGCCCCCTCCATGGATGCTACCAACACCTGATGTGAGCTTTACACCTACTTCCAAGTCGGAGCTGCCTTCTCTACAGCGGCAGTTGGCTCTATAACACATAGAAACAGTGACTTCCTCCATCACAGATCCATACTGCCTCTACACTGATGGCTCATTGCAGGTGGATGGTGCAGCAGGTTGTGCTGTTTTCTCGCCTGACCTGGAGTCACCTCCAGGGGGCTGGGTTGGCCGTCGTCTCTGTAACCACTCTAGCTCAACATTGTGTGAACTGTATGCCATTCTGGATGCTGTTAGTGTTGTTTGTCAACGTGGAGTGAATGCTGCCATTTTTTGTGACTCCAAACCTGCCCTTCATTCCCTCTCTAGTATTCAGCCCACACACTCTACTGTTGTTCAGCAGATTTTATCGTTTTTGGCCTTATTGCGTCATCGTAAATTGACTGTCAAATTTTTATGGGTGCCATCCCATGTAGGTTTACGTCACAATGGTACAGTTGACAGACTCGCAAAAGAAGCCTGCCATCTGCCTCCTCGTGGTGCTGGACGTCCTCTCTCCCTGACATGTTACCTCTCTAAAGTCCGCTCCGCCGCTCTCCTCCCTGTACGGCGACGCAGGGATGCAGAGAGGCCCTTCAGCATCTCCATCACCCATTACGAGTCTGTATGCCGTCACAAATATTCCTACCGTCGTCGAGGCCTCATGGTTCGGAGGCACAATGTAGTCTCTGCTCGTTTGAGGCTTGGTTACCAGCCACCGTGGCAGGTTGCTGGGATGCAGGGTGAGCCTCCCTTCACTGAGTGTCGCTTGTGTCGATCGCCTCGTGCTAACACTATAGAGCACTATTGCCTAGCCTGCCCCACTGTCCGACACTTGCTGCCCCAGGGCCTGCCACTTGATGTGGTTTGTCGACACCTGCTGAACCATCAGGTTCTGGAGGAACTTCTGGTGCGCCACCCTCGTTTTGGTGGATTTAAGTAGGTCAAGATGTAAATATTTGTCTGTATGCTTGTGCTTCATTCTGTTATGTTTTCGTGATGTGTGTGTGTGCGCATGTGTGTGTGCTTGTGTGTGTGTGTGGTCATTGGGTTCTTGTGAGTCCCGCCTACCCTTGTGTACTGTTGTCTGCCTATTGACTGACGCTACGGCGCAATGAATTAAAAAAAAAAAAAAAAAAAAAAAAAACACACACAGGGGAGGGGGGAGGTAAACGAGAGGCACGAGGAAATGAGGGGGGAGGGAGGGGATGGGCGCTAGACGACGTTCGAATGTGTACATTTTTTTTTTTTATTATTTATTGCGCCGTGGCGTCAATCAAAAGACAGACAACAAAACATAAGGGTAGGCGGGACCAATGAAAATCCAAAAGTCCCAATAAAACCTGGTGGTTCAGCAGGTGTCGACAAACCACATCAAGCAGCAGGCCCCGGGGCAGCAAGTGTCGGATAGTGGGGCAGGCCAGGCAATCGTGTCCTATAGTGTTAGCACGAGGGGCTCGACACAACTTGCCACGGTGGCCTGTAGTCAAGCCTCAAACGAGCAGAGACTTCATTGTGCCTCCGAACCATTAGGCCCCGACGACGGTAGGAATATTTGTGATGGCAGACAGACAGGAGAGTGGCGGAGTGAACTCTAGAGAAGTAACATGTCGGGGAGAGAGGACGTCCAACA
Source organism: Petrolisthes cinctipes (assembly GCA_033782935.1). Lineage (NCBI taxonomy): Eukaryota > Metazoa > Arthropoda > Malacostraca > Decapoda > Porcellanidae > Petrolisthes > Petrolisthes cinctipes. Next base: position 143,537 of record JAWQEG010000944.1, on the reverse strand, counting down.
CCACGAGGAGGCAGATGGCAGGCCTCCTTCGCGAGTCTGTCAACTGTAGCATTGTGACGTAAACCTGCATGAGATGGCACCCATAAAAATTTGACGCAATAAGGCCAAAAACGACAAAATCCACTGAACAACAATAGAGTGTGTGGGCTGAACACCGGAGAGGGAATGAAGGGCAGGAATGTATACATTAGTCCTGCCGACTAATTTGACTTTGACTTTAAACGCTAGGAGTAAACGCTGTAATTTACAACATTTGCCATTGCACTACATTTCTAAAAATTAGGTTGAGGTGTGTTGTACACTGTGCCAAAGAACCAATCCGATACAACAATTGCTTTAGAAGATAATTGCAAAAAACGATGATTCACGAGCCCTGAAACCCATTTAAGTGCAACTTTTGATAATATTATTTGCTAAGTGCACTTAAGAGAATTAAGTATTTTCGAGGTGCTTACTGTAATCATTCTCACCCTCTCCATTCATGATACTCGATAACCGTTGAAGCTTTTCCTCTCCAACCCAACTACTCTTTCCATCTCATTCGGTAGTGAGTGGTTCGAATAATGATCACACTTGGTTCGGGATTCAAATTTTTGGGGTGGCTCAACATTGGTAACGCTGAGTGGTAAACGCAGAACTGGAGCAAGCTGTACATAACTGAAGCTCATAGTAATTTAGAAAAGGTGCATAGATAATAATGCACTTATTTGAAACACACAGTTGCTCAGAATAACAGTCTGTGTGTACTTAACTGAAACGCACTTTAGACTAGAAAAAATGTTTCTTAAGTTTTAATGCCTGTATTTGAAACGCATAGTAGTCAAGCATAATGTCTGTGTGTATAACTGAAACGTACAGTAGTTTTTAAACGTGTAATGTTACGATCTAAACCTTTATGGAAACAGGCACGAAGTTATTCATTATTATTAACCTTACGCTTTACCCTCTTCCTCCACTTGTCCACCTCTTCCACTTCCTCTTCCACTTACCCACAGATTGCTACTGCCTCTTCCACTTCCAGTACACCAGTGCTGTTACGACGACACCACCACCAACACAACCACCCTTACCACTACCTTCAATCATCCTCATAAGCTTAACATTCACCCCTCCCCACCACCACCACCACAACCCCCCACCACTACCTTCAATAATCCCCATCACTCCTACCACCACCACCCCAACCCCACTGCCCCCATCACTCCCACAACCCCACTCCACCACCAACCCCCACTACCTTCAATCATCGCCCCCCACCACTACCACCAACCATCAGTCCCACCTCCCCAATCTCCCACCAACCAACACCAACCCCCTCTACCCCCCCCCATTACCATAAATTATCCAAATAACAATGTCATCCACCTCTTGTGTATTTATATTACAACACGTTGAGTTGCTTCAGAATTGATTTTAATGGGATTGTAACAACAGAGATGTATGTTATTAGCAGGGGTGAAAACAAACTCACAGGAACACACAACTATAGTTTATTGTACTAGCATAAGTTAGTGTAGACAAATGGTACAGTCATGGTCAAAAGTCCTACAACCTGGTGAATAAAAGCGAGCCATTTGATTGAAACTTATGAACCAATATTGCAGACACCAACATGCAGCTATAGTTTCGGATCATTTTTCGAAATAATCTCATTGGAAGGTGTTGCAGGACTATTGACCATGACTACCGTATGTGACAGATTGTAACGGTGGCTTGGATTGAGTTTAAGATTATATTTGAAATATATACATGTTGGATACAAGTTTATATAAGAATAATATGAGTAAATATGTATTGTCCTTTCTTCTATAATTTATACAAGATGACAATATGGTGATGTTTATAGCATAGAGATTAGCATAGAGATAATTATAGGGTTACTCTAGCAATCAGGAGCTCCACATGGAAAATTCCTAGCACACTGTCAAGTCAGCAGAATTTGAAGTATATTGTGTCTGGTGAAATGGTATGAACTGCTTTCAACCCTAGCGGTATTTTCCACCACCCATGGGTGTGTCATGTGGCCCGGGCGTGATACTGGTGCGGATACATTGCTCGGCCACGCTGAATAACTGCGCCCCGCAGTTCAAGAAAGAATGAAAATTACTTTTATACAGTGATTAACCTTCCTGATTATTAGATTGAACCCAACATGGTAAATATATATACAATATATACAGGATGTAAAAATATGGAATTGATGATGAAATAAATTATAATAAAATAAATTGTCGAGCTTGTAAATGCATACAATGGATAATATATGAGGATTAAAGGGAGATCTCTTTAAAGTAAAACAGGTATTTAAAGATAAAATATACAAGAGGAAATATCATTGTAGATGATAATAACATGGTTTAATATAATTTTAATATGTAAAGTCCCGAGCTAATGGAAGGGAAACACCACCATCGCCCAGACAAGCACATTCACAGTTGTTTCTTCCCGGCGAGTTATTGGGGAGAGGGGGAGAGTTAGCGAGAGGGGGGAGGCGGTAGGAGGGACTGGTGGAGGGAGAAAGGGGAGGGGAGGGGAGGGGAGTACAGCTGCAAGACTGAAATGAGAAACCACCTGCTGTCTGGCTGATAGCGGAAGGTTACCAAATCAATATCAAGATGTTGTAGTGGCGCCATGTGCTCCTTGCCCTTTGTCCACTCCTTGGTAAAACCCTGCATCTTTCCGTGTAGTCATCCCACAGTGAGGCGGGTAGACTAATCCCCTGCCCAGACACAGCTTAATCTCCCCTCGGGATACCGCCGCCAGTCTGGCTGTCCCTCTAGGGACACTGGCGGGCAGACTCCACTCCTATCCCAGCGATGAATCATCCGGGGTCGCGCACCTACAGAGTGTGAAGGTCACGTGAGGACGCTACATCCGGGGCTATAGCCGACAGGATAAAAGGGGCTGAGCGGCCACTAGATGCCAAATTACCCTGCTAGCTCCAGTACAGGAAGGACCCGCCCTGCCTTCGTCCCCGTCATACACCTGCCTACCACACGTGTTCCCGCTCTGATCACATGGTTTGTCCAGACCTACACAACTCTCCTGCAGCTACTACAGACTTCTCCACGATGCTACACGGCAGGCTGGCCTCCTATATATTTATATATTGTTACGGACGGAGGGTAGATATATGGTGCAGTAATAGTCACTAGACTAGACTTACCCCAAAGTTAGCTATCAACAGAATAAAATAGCACTGGGTGGCAGGTATCTGACTATTAAAGTTATGAATTATAAGTAAAAGTACAAACCCAGCCTATATGAAAGAATGCTAACACAACCCAAAGAGACCGTCCATACATATAACCTAGTTCGGATACAATGAATAAAAGATGATTTTCTATAATATATATTAACACTAAGAACAAACACAAAGACAAACAATAAACACTGAAAGAATTAATAAATGAAATAAAGATTTCCAACTATGACAGAACGTGAGACAGAGTTCCCAAAATATTTAATGCGCTTGCAATAATCACTCAATAACTCACTTCCACTATGCCATCACTTCAATAACACAAGACTCTAGGCACACGTAAACACAGAATTAATAATAGTAAGTTAGCACTTCACTGGCACATATAATAAATACACTTCAATGCATCACAACACACATGTAATAATATAATAATAGTAATAATAGTAATAATATAAGAGTGGTAATAATATGAGAGTGGTAATAATATGAGAGTGACCCTATGTTACTGTGAGAAGAATATAGAAGAAAATACAAAATTATACTTATCAAACGTTGCGAGTCTCCATCCGAATCTCAATACACCCACACACTTACAAAACCCAAACTGAGTTGACCCAGTCCCCACTGGTAACTGATCTTCACTGGCTCACCCCTCGCCTTATATTCCATTGGCAAAACAAAGGGTACACTGTGGTCTTCACAAAGACAAACAAGCACGTCTCCTAACTGTTCCTTTAACCCCGACTTAAACCCACACATTACTCCTACGTTCCCTCCCAAGAAACTATTGGAAGTCAATAGGAATAGAATCGGAGAGTTTATCACAGAACGCAGCTGGTGAAGGCGTACGCATCCAGTGACTCTAGCTAGCCGAGGCACGCTCACCCTTCTGACAAGAATACTTAAAGAAAATGGAATATAATCTAGCTTCGCACACACTAGATAAGATAGCCATGCACACAACAGATCCTGGCGTGAGCTACTACCCTCTCACTCCTCTCACAGTCACTGTCAAAAATGGATAGCAAAACTAACAAAAGAATAATTATTCAGGCATGCGTAACAATATGTATGTACTGAACACCACCTGTATTACTAATAAACTGTTACCGTGTATTCTGGAGTCTGTTCACCCGGGTAGTAACGCAAGGGCTTGTTTGCCGTTATAATGTATTGATAAATATGCCTTAACTTTAGGTAAAATGGGATCCATCATAAATCATAATAATTTTTGTATATACCGTGGTAATTTAGAATAGACTGTGAAGTAATTGATAGAATATTGTGTGGCTATATAGATCTATATGATTATTATGACGTGTATAAACAAATTTGTGAACCAACCAACATCTCGAAGCTTCATCACTTAATAATCTCGGGACCTCGCAAGAGTCTCAGGCCAAGGCTGACCACCTTCACTCCAGAGGCTGAGGTGTAAAAAATATATATACAATATCATTGACCATTATTTAAGTAGTATATTTTATAATAGGCAACAAAGACTTCGATTGAATAGTGTGAATTTATATATAGCATTATAATTAAAATATAAACAATTATTTATCTTTATAACAGACATAGATGCTTACTTTAACATCAGCAACACTGTAATTCAATAACGGCAATAATGAAAAACAAAAGAATGTCCGAGGTGAGGTATTTCATACGTTTATGAGATGTGTAAATAAGATCATAAAAAATTTATGTTGTTCAAGTATACATAACCACTTTGTAGATTACGAATAAACGTAGTGATTGAATAATTGCCTGAAGTTTTAAAAATATTTCATTGCATGACATTGTTAACATTGTAGTGACCCAAGCACTAGGTTTCCATATTTCCTATGTTTCCCATTCTCTGTGAGTAACAACACATCCCGCACTCACCTGTCATGAAGCGAGTCTGTACCTGCTGGATAGCGACTGGGCCGTGCACTGAGACCTGCCGAAGCCATTGCCGGGCCGCTGGGCAGTCACTTACCAGTCCAGACGCTCCTCCCTCCTGCTCTGCCAGCTGCCTTGCCTCACCACGACGCACCCAGCCACCGACCCACACACTACAAGCCTTCTCCAAGCAACACGACAAGCATTTTCCAAGCAACACTACAACCATTCTCCAAGCAACATTACATCTCACAGGCAACACTGGCAAGTGGAAGTCACCATACCTGTGCTTGGGTCCACTCCATATTATTACACTGTTATACTCTGTGAATAAAACTGTGCCAAGTATCGTAGTCTACTATACACCCTTGGGTAGTAACGACCTCCTGACGTTACAATTGGTGACCCCTTGGAGTAGTAGCACACATACTAGGCTGGTGGAAGAGGCCTTGAACAACTCTTACTTACTGGTTGTCCCTCGACGCATCTCCACGCCATCTCCACGTGCTCACCGCTGACAAAAGGTACCCCCCACACACTTACATTTTACCCTCATTACTATTTATTATATACCAGTGTTCACTTCCCCAGTGCTCTACCCCTTCCACCAGTTTTATTTTAACGTAATTTACTCCCAGCGTAGGTTTTTTTTTTCTCTTCCTCTCTTTCGGCTGTTTCTTTACCCTGCCGTCCTTTCTTTCATCCCCTACCTCTAGCGCGCATCCCACACAGCACGATAAGAGGCGAACGCCGCACGATTGAGCATGACTTGCACTTTTTGCACGATAACCGACGAATCCCACGGCTCATGACATCCACCAGACAGTCACACGACAGCTGTGAGATGGGAACACGATATTACTAAGATTACAACGAGCCTAGGACGACCATCTGACGATATACCATGTTGCTATCAATCCTTTTCCACAATTCCAGTACAACACTAGCACGATGGCCACAAGACCCACACGATAAAGATAAGATGTTACTCGAAGGTACATCGATAACAGTACGATGTTCAACGACAACAGACAACAACAGGATGACAACTGAGCGAATTACACGATGAAAGGGGTAGGGGTGGGAGTTGATGGTGTAGGAAAGAGGGATGGAAGTGGTTGGGGTGGGGTGGTGATTGAAGGGTGTATGGGGAAGGGGTTGGATGGTTTAGGAAGGAGGGATGGGGAAGTGGTTGTGTGGTGAATGAAGGAGATGGGGTGGGGGTGGTGTAGGAAAGGGTAGAAATGGGAAGGGGGTGTTGCTGGTCGTGTAGGAAGGAAGGAAGGGGATGGGTTGGGTGTGGTGTAGGAAGTGGTGGATGGGGATGGGGTGGGGGTTGGGTGGTGTAGGAAAGGAGGGGAAGGGGTTGGGTGGTTTAGGAAGGAGGAATGGGGTGGGTGTGGTGTAGGTGGGGGAAGGGGGTAGTGGTGAATGAAGGGGTGGAAGTGGAAGGGTGTGGGGGGAAGGGGTTGGGGTTGGGTGGTGTTGTAGGAAGGGGGGGGGAAAGGGGATGGTGATTGAAGGAAGGAATGGGTTGGGTGTGGTGTAGGAAAGTGGGATGGACGGGGTGGGGTGGTGATGGAAGGATGTACGGGGGAAGGGGTTGGGTGGTGGATGTGGTGTAGGAAGGAAGGAAGGGGATGGGTTGGGTGTGGTGTAGAAAGGAAAGAAGGGGAAGGGTGGGTTTGGTGAAGAAAGGGGATGGGGAAGGGGTTGGGTGTGGTGTAGGAAGGTGGGATGTGAGATGAAGAAAGGAAGGAAGGGGATGGGTTGGGTGTGGTGTAGGAAGGAGGGTGAAGGGGAAAGGGGAGTGGTGAATGAAGGGGTGGTGAAAGTGAAAGGGTGAAGGAAGTGGGTGAGATGTGGGAAAGGGTGAAGGGGAAGGGTGTGGTGCGTGGTGTAGGAAGCAAGGATGGGGAAGGGGTGGGTGTGGTGTAGGAAGGGGGAAAGGGAATGGGTTGGGGCGTGGTGAAGGAAGGGGGTGGAAAGGGGAAGCTGTATCGTGTTATTGTTGTGGTATGTTCGTTATGTTATCGTTCCATTATCGTTCGGCTTTCGGTTGGTTATCGTGCTATTATCTGGATTGTCGAATAGTTTTTGGGCAGCCACGAATACGACGAACATGCAACGAATACAATGAATGCCACACGACAATCACAGGAACGGTTTTCTTCGACGATGATTCCCGAAAAAATAAGGGGTGCAATATTTTTTCTGGATGAATCGGGGTAAATGAACGACTACCACGATAAACCCTAGACTGTCACTTGATGTTTCACGACTCCAGAATTTTTTTAAACGATGTTACACGATAGTTAGATTTTTTATTTTTTTCTGCAAGTCATGCCGATTCGTTGCGCGGTCTCCTCACATCGTGCTGTGTGGGATGCGGGCTTCTCTCTCACCACTTTCCCATTCGTCTCTGCTTTTCCCCCCGCCGTCATCTTGTTTCCCCCTCGTACGTCCATACTCTATTTTTCACCACAATAACGCTCCACGTGCTCCACCTAACCCCTTTGTCTATAGAGTCGCCCTTGGCACACTCTTTTCTCATCCCCCCTAGCCTTCTCCAACCTTCACACACACATATACACCCACATACAATCCCTGGGGTACCCTTCGACGCCCTACAACGCACCTACGTACTCCACACCAACCACGTGCTCATCCCTACGCACCTACGTACTCCATGCCAACCACGTGCTCATCTCTACGCACTTACGTACTCTACACCATACACGTGCACGTCTTTACGCACCTACGTACACTCGTGATATATAATTTCTGACCAGAGTGTGAGGAGCAGAAAGCTTCGAATCGCCTGGTATTGCTCATTTCCCCACCCATTACACCTATAGAGGCTGAGTTCGAATGCAGGGTATGTATGTGTGGTGCCTGCCGTTCGTCTCTGGTCAGAAATTACGTATCACGAGTGTACTCTACACCAAGGCCAAGAGATATACCATCCACGTGCACGTCTCATCTACGTACCCTACATCAGCCACGTACCCAACTCTACGCACCTATGTACGCCTCGTCATCCCACGCAACGTGCTCGACCTTACGAACCAGCCCTGCAACGTACACCTAGCTCCTCAATGCTACACACCGTACGTACACGATCTGAGCCCAGGGTCCCGTTTCTTCGTACGCAACATAGCATGCATCCATCATGCCACGGTACAATCAATATCCTCATCTCACTCTCGTAAGGTATAAGTACATAGCCTATTACATTTTTTTCCTACTCTGTTTCTCGGTGATTCATCCCCAGTGCTATAGTCCAACCACTCTTAAATTGTGGTTTGGGTGGGGTCGTGTGGGACCCGTCCCTGTGTACAGGGTTGCCGCGAATTCTGAGCTCTGACTGACAGAAGGGTGACCTGGCATACCTTCACCTCATGTCTGCCCCAGGACAATATTTTAATCCTGGTCCAACCCTACACCA
>JAWQEG010000944.1:0-127500 GCA_033782935.1 Petrolisthes cinctipes | reverse complement strand
AAACTTCCGTTGGCGGGTTTTCCTGTCGTACCATCCTTTCATGGTCTGCTGTGCTACCTTTAGGTTGTCGTTAGCAAACTGACAGGACTTGTAAAGCCTCTCCTTAAACTCTACCACATACTTAAGGAGATTAACCTGCCCATCACAAGCCCACTTTTCTTTTAGGAACTGTAGCGGGCCATGCACCCGGTGTCCAAACATCTGTTCATTTGGCGCGAATCCCAACGACTCGTCAGGTACCTCCCGCGTGGCAAATAGCAGGAACGGCACTCCTTGGTCCCAATCCTTTCCAGTTTCCTCGCAATACTTCTTCATCATTGTCTTGAAGGTCTGGTGAAAGCGTTCCAATGCACCTTGGCTCTGTGGGTGATATGCACTGGACAATATCTGGTCTATGCCTATTTCCTTCAAAGTCTGCTTAAACAATTTGGATACAAACACTGACCCTTGATCACTTTGTATTTCCCGAGGGAATCCCATATGAGTAAAGAACTTAATTAATTCCTTGATAATAATTTTAGATGACAGACTACGTAATGGGATTGCCTCTGGATAACGTGTGGCCATGTCCATTATCGTCAACAGGTAGATGTGGCCTTGCGAGCTCTTTGGCAAAGGGCCGACAATATCAATGAGTACACGGGTAAATGGTTGTTCAAACACTGGGAGAGGTACAAGGGGAACCTTAGAAATAGGCTTGTTAGGTTTACCTATAATCTGACAGGTGTGACAAGCATTTAAAAATTTCCTCACATCAGTATGCATACCTGGCCAGAAAAAATGACCCCTCAACCTTTCCAGAGTCTTACGTACTCCCAAGTGACCAGATAAAGGAGTACAATATTTCCAATATTTCCAATATCTTTTTTCGATATTTCCTGGGTATAAATATCTGGTGAATATCCCAAGCTCCGTCATCAGCAGGGCTATAAGCAGGACGCCACCTACGCCACAAAACTCCATCCTTTAGATAAAAACATGTTGCATGTTCCTGATCTAAATTGTTAAAATCCACGGCACTAGTAGCCAAATCCTTGCATTCTTCATCGTGCAACTGCAAATCAGTCAGACCACTATCACCCTTGTCAGATAATTCACTCAATTCATCTAAATTTGCATAAAAGGTGTCTGACAAATCATTCATGTCCACATCCTCCCCTAATTCCTGGCTTGCATTCACTCCGTTGCCATTAGAAGGTTCTTTAACGTCATTGGATTTTACTCTTGAAATGACCCCATCCATAGAACGAGTCATGGCACACAAGGGGAACACATATGGGAATTCACTTTCAAGCACATCAGTAGATGTCTCGACAATTGGGGCCGCGGAAACAATAGGGTCGTCTGGTCGCACTCGCATACCACACAGATCATTCCCCAATATCACATCCACGCCCTTTACAGGTAATTCATCAGCTACCCCAACAAAAGCTTTACCCTTAAACAGGTCACACTCCAACTGAGCTTCAACAAGCTGTGCTGAGAACGGTCCTCCTAAGCCAGTTAACACCACACATGTATCACTAACATGAGAACCATGGTTTGGATTCAAGTAGAGAGTACGATCAGAACCAGTGTCTCTGAGCACTTTCACATCATACTCGTGGCCCAACAGACAAACTTTACCAGAATATATGAACGGATTGAACGAGGGGGGAGAAGACCAATTGTCACGTGAAAACTCCGCTACTGAAGCCTCCTCAGAGCGTTCAAGCACACATGCAACGACATCATTCTCACCACACCGGTCCACACTCCGAATATTCTCAGCCATACTGGTCTCAGTAACTGCAGCCACAGAACCGACACGGTTTTCGTCTCTCATCTTTTTCCAATATTTGCTCTTAACATGACCTTTCGCTCCACAATAATAACATTTAATTTCAGCAGTGAAATTATTGGACCCTATTTTATTCTTAGGGAACATAGGAGAAAGATTACAGTTATTACCTGTTAGTTGAGCAGCAGACTTGGCACGGGAGGAGGTGTGTGTGTTCTGGGCGAATTGGTCGATATTGACATCTGGTTTAACACCTGAGTTACGTGGCTTACCTTGGAAAGAATTATATTTAATAAGTTTTTTATTTAGAACAAAATCATCCGCTCGTGTAGCAGCTTCATTACATTTATCCACTTTCTTATTACGTAAGTAATTTGCAACCCAGGGCTCAATGTTGTTTAAGAAATTTTCTAGTACTATGACTTCAGTTAAATCCTCAACACTTTCCACTGCCTGGCTCTTCATCCATAACTGAAATACCTTTTTAGTTTGATATAAAAAGTCTACATGAGACTGATCTGACTTTTTAGAAGTTTTACGGAACTTTTGCCTGTATGCCTCTGGACGAAGCTGGTATGTATCAAGTATAGCCTTCTTAAGCCTATAATAATCCTGACGGGTGTCATCAGTCACAGAAATATATGTGTTACGTGCCTTACCGGTTAATGTGGACTGTAAGAGGAAGGGCCATTGTACTACAGGCCACTTCATACCTCCGGCCACCTCCTCAAACAAAGTGAAGAAATCTTCCACTTCATCCTCAGAGAATGTTGGAATCAAATTAGAAAAATTGAGACTCATAGAGGATGAGGATGCAGGATCCCCAGCCGGTTGGTGTAGTTTTGCCATTCTGTATTCATGATCCAATCTAGTCTGGTCTAATCTAGCTTGTTCCCGCATTTTGTAGAGTTCAAATCGTTGTTCAGCAGTAAAGTTACCTTCAGAGTTAATGTCAGTCAAAGGGATTTGGTCTGATAAGTGTGTAGTTATAGGGAGAGAGGTACTAACTGAGGGCAAAACAACACTTCCTACCGCCTGTGTATCCAGCTCCCCCTCCTCACAAACCATATCATCACTCACAATCCCAAACAACTCCTGTTTTATCCTATTTTGAAAAAACTGTTTACCCTCACTGGCCATACTCTCCAATGACATGTAGGAGGTTAAAACTAGCAACTCATCCCTAGTGAGCCGGTCTATGTCAGTCATGACTGGCTTAGCTGATAGAAATCTTTCTGCGTCCTCCTCGGAAATTATATGAATATTCAAACTCATCTCGAAGGGTAAGAAAGTGGGGATTAATGTATAACAGTTGGTTTATCCTGGCGAGGTCGCCAATTCTGTTACGGTGATGACGAGAAGAATACTCTCTATATTAAAATTCCATGGCCTCGGCCCTCACATTATACCGTAACAGGAGAAATAACTTTACTATGGACTGTAATGGTCCTAATCCAGTAACAATAGCACTATTTAGATAAATTGCAAAGTAAACAAAGCACGACGCTTTTGAGAAGTTTAATTAAAAAGGAAATAGTATTTGTACAAAGACAAGAATAATTCTCAATATTGTTGATACAATGTTCAACTTAATGTAATTAATATATACAGATTCAAAAACCCAAGATAAACCAACACACATCAATATCCCACCACACAACTGAACATTACTGATTACCCTATTAAGTTTACAATATTAATTATAATTATTACCAACAAACACAAACTTACAAAGTAACAAAATCTTACCAATACCTAAATTACACATAAATAAAGCAGTAAGGCACAACACGGATAATTCTAATAACTCACGTCAATATGTTAACAATTACAGTAGAAGAGCCGGCACCTCCCAGAACACTTAAACACAACCTTCTCCCTTGCTCACACGTCTGTTACTGCCTGATAATCTTGGAAGAAAGATCCATTACGACTCGTCTGTACCAAGTTGGATTAGTCGAAAATCATATTCAACTCCTGAGCCCTCAGCTCTAGTCTCATCAACCTCCTTCCCAGTAAATACATAATTAGCGGTTAGAGGGGACTACGTCATAGTGTATAGTGTATCTGTATGAATTGTTTATATAATGTTTATGTGTCACTTTCTTCTAATGCCTCTCTCTCTCTCTCTCTCTCTCTCTCTCTCTCTCTCTCCGAATTCCATATATAAAATATAATTCTCTCTCTAGTTCTCAACAGACTTCCTGGCAAATCTTTTTGTTCGCCTTCCAATGTCTCTTTCAATCTCTCGTTTTCTTTGGATGGCCAGTGACGCGATGCAAAGGGCAGTAAGCTCCTCCCCCTGAAATTGATACCTGTAGTGGGGGGGTTATTGTCCTGGCCTTGGTCACATCTACATTTAGGGGCCGAGAGGGTGTAAAGGAAATTATGGCCGCGACTGTACATTAGGGTCAATATCAGCGACCTCTCTCATTTCTGTGGCTAAAATACCTAACTTTCTTGCCAAAATTCAGGGCTTAGACTGAATGTAGGCGAATCGTTTTTGTTTCTAAAATTTCTTCATATGTATAGGTATCGAAAGTTCTTTGTAGAAGTTTTCCAGAAATGACATATAAGCATAGAAATTGTGCTGTGAAAATAGCATCTATACAGGAAAAAACCTTCATTCTGGCTTCGTATAGAAAACGAGAATATTTTAATCCTTATTAAATCACTTCACACCTCCTCCTCCAACACACACACACACACTTGATTTGAGTTGAATGTTACATAGATCATATTCAGACACCGTCGTTTTTATGTATTAATTTATGTATTAATGTATTAATTTATGTATTAATGTATTAATTTATGTATTAATGTATTAATTTATGTATTAATTTTAGTCTTAAATATTATACATTATTTTACTTAGTTAAGGCCCATGTAATTATATTTGATTAGATTTTGGTGTTTGTATTTGCTACAATAGATTATGAAAAGTAAATTATCATCTATTTTTTCTATACTGTCCCTACTGAGAAATATCAACACATGTAAAAATGTGTGTGTGTGTGTGTGTGTGTGTGTTGGAGGTGGGGGTGTTTAAAGGATTTGATAATGTGAGTCAGGTAAGGATTATAATACTTCCATTTTCTATACGCGGGCAGAGGGAAGTAATTCTCCCGTATATATGCTGTTTTCACATCACTATTTCTAGTCCTATTTTTAATTTCTCGAAAACTTCCACTGAGAACTTTCGATACTTATGCTTTTGAAGAAATTTTAGAAACTAAAAAGATTCACCTACACAAAGTCTAAACCATGAATTTTGGCAAGAAAGTAAGGCATTTTTGTCACTGAAATGCAAGGGGCTGCTAGTATTGACCTGTATGTACCCCGATCACAGAGACTACTATCCCGTCCCATATTTGACAGACTTGGGCAGCCTCAGTTTAGGGGCCAATCGACGTAGACGCGCAGTGGGGTGACAGTTGACGAGCAGACCTGGTATTCTAGATCTTGGTGTAGGGCAGGGGAACAGCGTGTGAACATAGTGCAAACACGTGGGCTTCAGGTGTATGACGATTGCAGGTACAGTTGGTCCTTCCTCCTTAGTAGCTCGCTGGAATCTCTCTACTCTCGCTACCTAACAACTCCTCCACTGCCACTAACACCAGTACTAGTGCACTTACACCCTCACCACAGACGCCGTATGTTCCCCCATTCTCGCTGAACGTACATTCCTGGTTTAGACACATGGAAAAGCTTTGGATTTCTGCCAACTTCACATCGGAATAAAAATTCAACGCTGTACTTCGTGCTCTCCCAGCTGACGTCTTCGACGCTATTCCTCCTACACTCACTCAACAACCCGAATATGTCTCCATCAAAGACACCATCCTTGCCTCCCACGGAATGTCGGAATAAGAATACCCGGTCGCGCTCGAGAATGTACAGCTGGAGGGGAGCCACTCATCAGAACTCCTGAGGCATATGCAGCAATTGAACAAAAAGGCCGCCAGCCCCTTCACCGAGTCTGTCCTGAGAAATCGCCATGCCAAACTACTGCCGCCAACAATACAACTACATCTACAATCTCTACAACATCTTCCTCTCCAGTCATACATCAAGTTGGCAGACTCCCAACACGAACGAATCAGCATGGCAACCCCAACATGTAAAGGCCAACATTACCACGACACCTACACACACCACACCCCACACGCCAGTAGCACACGCGCAACACCCTCCTACCATCATATCAAACAACCAGTACATGCCACAACATGCTACTGTTACCCACCAGACGCCAACATCCAACTACCAACACCTACCTCAAACCCATCACTCTCAGATAACCGTACCTCATAACCCCACACCACCAGAACACGTCACGCCCAACATAATCACACCACCGGCACACGCATTACAACACACCCCCACATACCAGTACCAACATGACCCATACCCATCACAACAGACCCCCGGCATGCCACACATGCACCCGCACCACACATTCACGCCACAAACACAGTAACTTGCACATGCTTCATCTCACCTACCCCCACTGCATGCCACACAACAACCCCTCCTTCCTCAACAGCAACTTGACTCTCTTTCACAATCAGTACACACCTTGTTACACCATTACACGACTTCATCTCAACCACCCCCGCAACAACACTACACCCCTACTACCACTCCAACAACAACCTACTCCCACGCCACACCTGCAACTCTGCATATACCACCAATATTTCGGCACAAACGCTTGCAATTGCTGACCGCCCTACCAGTGGGTGGCCTCTGGCAGCCGCCAGACATCCCGCCCCATGCTAGGAAATGAGTAAGGCGGTGGCAAGAACATGCCCACCACGCTACCGCCCGCACCACTACACACTACTCAGGGTACATGCAAGACCACGCTACTTCTATGTACGGCAACCCTCCAACTACACGAAGCACCACGCACGCCACCAACGATACCTCTACGGCCAAGCAAAAATGCAACCACGCGCTTACCCCGCCACTCCACGCATGCACCACCAACGACGTCACGCCACTCAAGCCCTCGCGCCACCACGCGCTGCCTCATCAGGCGCCCGCACCTGTCTTTCAACGCCCCACACATGCCAATAACGCTACAATCACGCTCACACCACCACGTGCCCTCTCAGCACATGGCTACACCGGCCTTGCTATGCTACTCAGATGCCTCCAACAATACCACGCTTCTCAGGCCGCCCTACCACAACTCGCTTCTCCAGCACACGCCCAAGCCCACCTCGCTGCGCTTCACGCGCACCATCAACGCTACCCTGCCCAGCAAGCCCTCAGATCTTCTCGCCTCCTCGCAACACACTGCTACGTACACATCGCTACACTGTACACACAACTCCAATGACACTACTCAGCCTCCACTACCGGGGAATTACACGTCTGTACTCCACGCCTCAGCGCAAGTGAACGACATCAGCAAACCATCCAATCTCGCCACCACTCCTGCCTCACTGTCATAACAGCTTCCAGCCACCACCCGCACGCCACCACACCACACCGCCTGCACCCTCCTGTGGGTGGAGGACCTTGTGTTGGTTGACAGTTACCTCATTGACTCCAGGTCCGAGAGAGGGACAAACGCAGACAGGCCTCAACAGCCTATGGCTTCCTCGCCACGAATAGATCACCTATTGCTACTCACGGTACCAGAAGTAAAGGGGTAACACTACTCAGGGAAGAGTATATTGTGTGCCCCTTCATCGTTGCGGACATCCTGGCACCAATCCTGGGCCTGGATTTCCTGACGGCACACAACCTCTTAAGCACTGTCATCACACTACACTCACCATAACACACATATCCCATGCTAACTCATATGAACACATCATACAAGACTTTCCACACCTACTCTCTACAGAACCTTCACACCACATCAACGACCCATAAATATGACACACTATCACCACTACGGGTCCGCCTGATTTCGACAAACCTCGCAGGATGCTACCGGAACATCTAGAAGCTGCTAAGCGACAGTTCCGCGTTATGATCCAGCAGGGCGTGGCCAGACCCTCTGACAGTGCATGGGCGTCACTTCTTCACAAGGTCCCGAAGCAGCAGGAAGGAGAGTGAAGGGCATGCAATGATTATAGAGCTCTCAACGTAGCCACTATTCCCGACAGGTATCCGATCCCGCAATTCTTAAATTTCCACTCAAAACTCCAAGGTTGTTGTTGTTGTTGAAGTTCCTCAAGCTGTCTGAGCAGCCCTGAGCTCCTAAGGAAAGTCATGGCCTGAACTGGGCTTTCCCACAGTGCCCTCAGAGAGTGTATGCTGTGTTGTTGGCGAGTGTGGTTGTGTGCGTTGCAGTCTTCAATAATGTGTTTAATAGAATGGGGTGCTGTGCTGCATCCCGGACAGGCATCCGCAATGGCTCCATCCAGCCTCTTCTGATATGTCAGAAGGGCCGGGTGGTGGCCACACCGCAGCCTGGCCAGGTGGACTCTGTCCTCACGGGGAAGGGAGGGTTCGGATGGGTGGATGTCAGGAGGTCGTGCATGCAGCTGAGTGTTGTTTTTGAGTGTTTGGATGGATTGATGAGTGATTTGAGTATGGATGTGTTTCTGGAGACTGGTTTGGGGTGGACAAGGTGTATGAGATGATAGTATTTGTGTATGGTATCATGTACTGGGTGTTGTTTTAATGTTCCTTGGCATGTGTGGGTGTTGTGCCATGTAGTGTAGTGGATGGTGTGGGTTTGTGGAGGCTGCAACAAGTGTTTGTGTGCCTCTCATGTCAAGGTGATCCTTGATTTTGAGGACTTTGGTTTCATAGTGTAGGTGGTCTGTGGGTGTGGTAGCTGTGCAGCCTGTGATTGTCTTTAGGGCTCTGTTCTGTATGGTTTGAAGGGTGTTGTGATGAGTCTCAGTGAGGTTTGAAGCCCAGGCCGGGCTTGCATAATCTATCACTGATCGAATATATTGTTTGTATACTGTGGTTGTGGTTTCTTTGTTGTGTCCGGATGTTGTGCTGGCAAGTGATCTGAGGGCTTTAAGTCTTTGCATGCATTTGTTTTTGATGGCCGTAATATGTTGTTTGAATGTCATGGATGTATTGTATGTTATGCCAAGTATTTTGGGTGTGTGTGTGTGTGGTATAGGTGTGTTGTTGTGCGGTGTTCTCTAAAATTGACCTTGTCCGTGCCTTCCACCAGATTCCTGTCACGGAGGAAGACATCCAGAAGACCACCATCACCACACCCTTTGAATCATTTTAGTTCCCAGATATGAACTTCGAGTTACGGAATGCTGCTCAGATGTTCCAGAGGTTCATGGACAAGGTGCTGCGTGGACTCGATTATGTTGTGGTGTACATAGACGACATCCTCGTCGCTTCCCACGACCACAAACAACACCAGCAGCACCTGCGGGAGCTCTTTTCTCGCCTACAGCAGTACAGACTAAAAATCCACCCTTCCAATTGTGGAATCGGGGCGGATCACCTGGACTTCCTGGGCCACCGCGTCACACCACAAGGCATCACACCCCTGCCTCAGAAGGTGGAGGCAATTAGTTACTTCCCCCTGCCCACCACAGCAAGACAACTTAGGGAGTTCCTTGGCTTGGTAAACTATTACCACAGGTTTATCCCACACGCCGCTTCTGCCTTTGCACCATTCCACGACCTTCTCAAAGGGCTCAAGAGAATGTCACAGAAGAAACTGGTCTGGCCACTTATGGCGTTCTCTGCTATCAAAACAAAGCTGGCCGACACGACACTGCTGGCGTATCCTACTCCCCATGCGGCCACATCTATCTACACGGACGCCTCGAATGACACAATTGGAGTTGTCCTACAACAAGAGGTGGACTGGATGCTCAAGCCCATTGCCTTCTACAGTAAACGCTTGGAGCTGCCACAGCGCAAATACAGCGTTTTCGATAGAGAACTGGTCACCATCCATGATGCTGTAAAACACTTCCGCCACTTCCTCGAAGGTAGGACCTTTCATATCCGTACCAACCAGCCATGCACCAGCTAGGTACAAACTGGTCGCCACGAGTCATGCGTCACTTAGCGTTTATTTCTGAATTCACAACAGATATTTGCCACTGATGAACCTGGGCTTGAATGCGAGTTATTCGCAGACTCATTCAATCTCACCCAACTAATCAAGCACCCTACTCGCATACCTGATAATCCAGAACATAGACCGCACCTACTTGATCTGTTTCTTACTACCAATCCCGAAACATATAGTGTTGAAGTGAAATCCCCTCTTGGATCCTCAGACCATTGCCTCATTGCAGTCTCCTGTTCCCACTCCTCCCTACCCATCCACTCTGAACCCATTCGAGTGACCAAATGGCACTATGATGCTGCAGATTGGGTGGGGTTCTGTGACTTTTTAATTAACATTCCTTGGTCATCATTTTACTCTACTGACCCAGATAGCTTCCTGAACCATATTACTGACTTTATAAAAATAGGAATGGAAACATATATCCCTCACCAACAATATTCAAAAAGATCTAACTCTCAAAAATGGTTTGATCACAGCTGTGCCAGAGCTACATAACAAAAATCAATAGCCTATAATGCCTATACAAAGTCGAAAACTCTTCAGTCATACAATTATTTCAAAATTGTCAGATGCCATGCTAAAGCTGTAACTAATTTAGCCAAATCTAACTTCATACATAAACAAGTCAATAAATTACTGAATAATCCTAATGATAATAAGATCTTTTGGTCAACAGTAAACTCATTCAAATCTAACTTCAACCATGGTTCATCTATTCCCCCTTTAAAGAATAGCAATGGAAATCTCATATGTGATCCATGTGGTAAAGCAAATCTTTTGGCCAATATCTTCGCCACAAATTCAAACCTCAATGACACTGCTCAAAACACTCCCATTTTGAATTTTAACTCCCCAGAAAGTCCACCCTTAATAATTCATACAAGACAAGTGCGGACCATTTTGGAGAATCTATCTATCGACAAAGCTTCAGGGCCAGATGAAATTCCTCCCACTGTATTAAAAAATTGCTCAAAAGAATTAGCTCCAATTCTCTCAAAATTATTTCGTGTATGTCTCCATACCTCGTCCTTCCCAGCCGCCTGGAAAGAAGCCAATGTACAACCAATTCCCAAAAAAGGAGCTACCGCAAATCCATCAAATTACAGACCAATTGCCATCACGTCTACTCTCGGTAAAATATTTGAAATAGTTCTTAACAATCACTTTGTAAAACACCTTGAGAAAAATCATCTGCTAAATGATAAGCAATATGGCTTTAGACAGAGACGATCTACTGTGGACCTGCTCTGTTATTTCACAGATAACATATTCCAATCAACTGATAAACATGGAGAGACTCACACAATTTGCCTTGATATATCTAAAGCCTTTGACAGAGTATGGCACAGATCATTACTGTCTAAGCTTCCACATTATGGCCTTCAATCTTTTGTTCCTCTAATTAATTCATATCTTAGCAACAGAAAATTACGTGTGATGGTAGATGGTCTGTATTCCGACTTTCATCCCATTAATGCTGGTGTTCCTCAAGGAGCGGTCTTGGCTCCAACTTTGTTCCTCATTCATATTAATGATCTTTTGTCAGTTACTCAGAATTCAATTCACTCCTATGCTGATGATTCAACTATTCACAGTTCCTTCTCATTTAATGATAGTTTTACTCAACACAATATTTTAGAATACAAAATTGCCACTTCAATTTCATTAAATGAAGACTTAACGAAGATCTTTGAATGGGGACAAAACAACCTAGTTTCTTTCAATGCAAATAAAACTAAATACATCCCGTTCTCAAATAGATCAGATAATCAAGATTCTCACATTATTTTCAATAATACGAATATCCCCAAGTCCCACAGCATTGATCTCCTTGGTGTAACTTTAAATGAAAACCTCAGTTGGACTCCCTATGTAAAATCCATTGCCAAAACTGCATCTAGGAAGATGGGACTTTTATACAGAGCTTGTAATTATTTGACTGACGAGCAGTTAGCAGTAATATATAAGAGTCATGTGCGTTCCCAGATGGAATATTGTTCATCTCTGTGGGCTGGTTGTGGATCGGTGGTGTTAAGACAATTAGATAAAATTCAAAACAGAGCTATCAGACTGATCAATAATCCTATGATCACTAATGAATTCCCTCCCTTATCAGTACGTAGAAATGTTGCTTCCCTTGCACTATTTTATAGATACTTTTATAAGAAATGTTCGGATGAACTTGCCCTGATTATATCACCCCTTCACGTCTTCCCACGGAGGACTAGGGCAGCTGAGAATGCGCATGAGTTCACACTGACTCCTCCACGTTGCAGGACAACTGCTTACAAAAATTCATTTACTCCCCGTACTACTTCCCTGTGGAATTCTCTTCCAAGGGAATGTTTTCCAGCAAGTTATAACCCCCAGCAATTTAAATCCAGTTGCTTTAAATATTTTATGAGTGGAGGATGCCAATAGGCAAATGGAACCATTTATTTATTTGTTTTTTCCTTTCCTCCACTCACTATATGTAAAAAAAAACAAAAAAACATCCAGGGTGAAGACAACGCTGTAGTGGACCCCCTCTCCAGAGCACCTACGACACAATCTGTGATCTGCAGCATCCAGCACATCCCGCCCCTGGATTTCCCGGCCCTCGCATTGGCTCAGCTGAATAACACACACCTGCAACAACTCATTGAAGGTGAAACGGGACTGTGCCTGGAATTCCTGACATCCCCGGATGCTAATGCGCACCTCTGGTGTGACAACTCCTGCGGGGCGCCATGCCCCTACATCCCCGAGCAATTCAGGAAAACAATATTCCATCGCTGCCATTCTCTCAATCACCCAGGGGTAGCAGGAACACTCCGCCTCATCAGCCATCACGCAGTCTGGCCAGGAATGAGACGCCAGATTAGAGACTGGGTGACGTCATGTCTGCCCTGCCAGCGGGCGAAGGTGGGCCAAAATACACGTCCTCCATTCCACTTATTCACTGTTCCGACCAACAGGTTCTACACACACAGTCCACGTAGATATCGTGGGTCCACTGACTTCATCTCGTGGGTACCGTTACCTGCTGACGTGTGTTGACAGGACAACTTGATGGTGTACCGCTATCCCGATGTCGAACATTATTGCAGAAGGTACCGCCCGACACTTCCTTAGCAACTGGGTGGCAAACTTCGGCTCTCCTGCAGTGATCATCACCGACCAGGGTACGCAATTTGAATCAAAGGCGTGGAGTGACATGTTAACGGTTTTGGGTACAAGACGCCAACGCACCACCGTCTACCACCCCTGCAGCAACGGTATGGTTGAAAGGTTTCACCGCTGCCTCAGGGATGCTTTCCGCGCCCTTCAACCAATCGACAGACGCACTTCCACTCATCCTCCTCACCATCCGGACTACGATGAAAGAGGACCTTAACCACTCGCCGGCAGAGCTTGTTTACGGTGAGGACCTCCGTCTCCCAGGCCAGATTACTTCTGATGTCGACACTGCCAGCATTTCCTTCCTTCCGGCACTCGAGTGCGCCATTACACACACCACACCAACGCCTACACGCCAGCACTCAAGACCTACCTATACGCCTCCTGGTCTCCATTCTGCACCATTACTGCTACATTGGACGGATTCGCACTGTACCCCGCTGAAGCAAGTGTAGTCTGGCCCGTACCCTGTGCTCGCCAGGACGGACGCTATAGTCACCTTGCGTAGCCAGGACGGACGCTACAGTCACCCTGCGTTGCCACCATCCCTCAACCACTACCGCATTCCTCTCACCCCGTCGCACCACTACTCGCTTCACGTCACCACGCATATCCCTCCACTGTCTTGTCCCATCCTACCCTGCCTTACCCACTTCCTACCCCTCCAACCAACCATAACCTTTCCCCTCCTACGAATCTAGCTATGCCTATCCCCGACATGCCCAACCCACCACACCTCCCCGCTCCTCTCATTCCTTCCCCACCCCAACCTCGCCTCATCCACACTCCCCTACCCGACCCACCTACCTCGCTACACCCTCCTACCCTACCTACCCCACCCACCCACGACCTTTCCGACCTTTCTGGCCGATCCCGCACCTACTCCTGTCACTCCTTCTCCCGACCCTTCACCGTTACCTGACCACATTCCCGACCCCTCACCCCCCCATCCACAGGCTGAACTTGCGCCTACGACTGTCACTCCTTCTCCCGTCCCTTCACCATTCCTTTTCTGTCTTCATCTCTCCCTGTATTCTTTTCACCCCTCATGCTGGCAGTCCCCCTCTTTATTACCTTTTCCTGCCGTAAAATAAATAAATGATTAATGGCTACAGAATTTGTCTTTAAGGAATAAGGCGGTTTTCCTTTCTATTTCTTTAAATGAATATATTTGTCTACGAATACTCCTACGGCGAGAGAAGGTGATAAAGAGGGGGACTGCCAGCATGAGGGGTGAAAAGAATACAGGGAGAGCTGAAGACAGAAAAGGGATTGTCTCGGGTCCTTTATTTGTTGCCTAATATCCAAAGGATAATAATCAGTATCTCTCTATACGGGGGTGAACAATATACAGTGTCTTTATTTAAAAGATCAAATGCAATATAATGAAGCAGATATTCTAATTGTTTTTAATTTCTTTTCAACTACTCACCCTCATCTGTCCTATACACGACCGATGCCCTATCCATATGGCCAGGATAGTTCAAGAATGGTTTGCTGCTCATGATAATTTGAAGGTGATAGATTGGTCTAGTTAGGACTGCGATATGAACCCCATAGAAAATCTATGGGTTTCTATCATTAACACGTGGGAGCCGAAACGAGAGAGAACCACAGCAGAGTTGTTACGGCACACCAGAGCACAGTGGGAGATTTGTCGGGGAAAATCCGATATAGTGAGGAGGCATGGTGCCTCAATGCCCGAGTGACTGCAGGCTGTCATTGAGAAGGAAGGTGGCTGGACACGATACTAGCAACAAATTGATGAGTAAGAAAATGAAATATGTAATCTACAGTATTTAAAGCCTTAATGTGTTCATAGAAGTGTATATAAATAGTGCATACACTGTATCTCATCGTGGCTAAGGGTCTAAAGCAATACATATCCAGGTGATTATAATAAAAAAAAAAAACATTACACATGCTGAATGCAAACGCGAGGTCGAAGTGAAAACTTCAGGTTATATTAAGTTTACAGTTATCATAATTGTATGACACCAATTAATAACAACAACTATACATATAACGTGTTCATCATTTACAGTGTGGTGCCTGCAGTCCCAGTTGGGTTATGGGTGTGTGTAATGTTGTGGACCGTAGAGATGAAAAGCCACCAAGTGCCACATGAATACTTTATTGAGTAACATTCAACCTGTGGGTAAAACCACCCGTTAAACACTCCCTCAAACAGATAGTTTCACTTGTAATAATAAAATATCTATAAAATCTATAATTATAAAAGGCACAGCATATTAAACTATGACATTTATCGTAAACAAAAGTATGTGACGTAATTAGCTCGGCAACTTACACCTTAGCGCTCCAAATCCGGTTGCCACACATTCCTAACCAATAGTATGCCGTATGTACATCACTGCCAATACTCTGGACACACACCTCTGCCAATACACATTATACTTTAAGTAAATATATGGAAACAGGTCCAAAACAACATAACTCGAAACAACAAAACACGATCCAAACCATATAACTACCTAACACCCGGAATCATATACAATTTATATTCGCACATTTCCGTCACCTTAACTATAAACAACTACAGTAACACAAATATCATACCTTTCATCGAGAACTAGCCTACATCTGCACGAACGGTCGGGTGCTCACCCGACACGTATCACCACACACACAGGACTGCTGGCTGACACGTATCACCACACACACAGGACTGCTGGCTGACAAGCAACAGTGGCTACCAGCTGCCCACAATGCCCAATAAAACACCATCGCCTTGCGCAGTAGCCATCACGTTATTTATAATCAGTTAAATATCCTTATCTATGATACATGTTACAAACATAATACACAAATGAGAAATATTATGATACATCACACAAACGCAATATACCCTTAAAGCTAATTATGATTGCATCATACAGTGTGGAAGGCTTCGTGACGAGGACTTGTGGAGCTTTCACCTAAACTGACAAGTCATGTAAACAATAACCAATAAATGTCTGATTTCAATTTTTCCCTGTTTTAATTAGTAATAACATTAGTGCTGACACAATATCCTCTAAATCTTGTGACTGGTTCACTAACACTGGCGTCTGAATGGCTGGCCTAGATGTTGACCTCAGACAAATAAATAAGAGTAATAAATATATTCGTCATATATAACGGATTATATTTGCATACCAAATATCACTTTTATTTCTATTCTGGTCTTGTTTGCGCATTAACAGATTATGCAGCAACACACAGAATGATGGTGGTGGTGGTAAGATGGAGAGTAAAGGAATGCTGGGAAGGAGGGAGAGGAAACAGCGAATGGAATAAGGGAGGACGCTCAGGACGGGGTGGGGGAGAACAAATGGAGTGTGTATGTCGTTGCCCTTCAACAGCTCACAAGGTTACTTAGAGTATGGCTGGGGAAGGAAACGCTTCTTCTTCTTAATTGTAGGTTCTTATTGAGAACTAATATTACAGCAGAGGGGTTATGTATTTACAGTATGCCAGCTCCCTCAAGGCTCTGAGGTTACACTTACATGCCGCTAGGGTTACACAATGTTGCCACATGTAAGCGGTGTTGCCAAGTTTCATATATTACAGTTATACAGTATACAGGGAGGGGATATTTATTATACATCAATGTTGATATGGTATACTGATACGGTACATACGGTACCCTGCCAAGACGGCGAAGGGTGCTTCAGCTGTGCACGACGTACAGCCGGCTCCACTGCCGCGAGGGCCACTGCAGTGTTGTCAACACTCCCTCTCCCAGGCTTGAACCACAAACTTCGGTCCGAGACGCACATCTGAAGCACTCACTAGTGAGAGAGAAGGTAATGATGGTTGGCAGGCTTGTATGCTGAGTGAAACGAATGACAATGAAATAATCTGTATGTGAGCAATTTTGTTTTTTAGGTGGATGCAACAATAGGCACCAAATGATTCCTGATGTATTAATTTGCTAAATTTCATAGTGCAGAATATTACATTGTAATGCTCGATAAATCAGTTTTGATTAACTATTAAGATGCACCTGTGGCTAGTGTATGGATGTTCTGATAATATTGACATATTAAGTAGGAGAGCCCTTTTCCTTGCGCCGGGGTAAAACTCAGCACTCTGATATTTGCGAGCAACAACCTCTACCTTACTGACCTCGTTGACACTTGAGGATCAATTACATAAGAATTGAGAATATTAGATAATCCAAGCATCGTGGCAGTGGCGCCGGCTGTACCTTCTCTGCCTCACCCTGGTGTTTCTTCCTTGTATACCAACTCCTTGCTCTCGTCCAACCTTCCTGTTTTTGCCCCGAGATGCCTATGACAAGCTCTCCTTCCCTGGGAACCTATCTACAGACACAAAGCCGCATTGGCTGTCTCATGTCAACAGGGCCTTCCAGTTGCAGCGTGAACTGGCTGAAGTCAAGATGGCTGCTGTCACCTCCCGGTTTGTCTACATCTCTAGGAAGCGTCAGGACATCATTGATAGACTCAAGGCTGGTGAATTTTTGTCTCTGCCTCTCATTCTTGAAGACTCACCCGACAGGCACCGTAAGTTCCTCAGCTACATCCTCACCAATTTTCCTATTGATGTTGACCTGAAACTTGCCAAAGGATACCCTGGTGTGTACTCTGCCCGTCGTTTTTTCCAAGATGGTTCCCCCATTAGCCGTATTGTTGTTGTCTGGAGTCAACCTGATCCACCTCCAAATGAGATTTCCTTTGATTTCCTCCCTTGTCTTCCACTGTGTGAGGTGAGGAAACTTCATAATGACCAGCCTTGGCGCTACAGGTGCTGGGGAGTTGGGCATATCTCCCAGTACTGTTCTGCCAGACCGAGGTGTGCATGGTGTGCCGCCAACCATGATTCCAAGACGTGTCCTGTCAGGGGTGAACCATCATGTCCTGCTGCCTCAACCAATCGACATCATACAGTGTGGAAGGCTTCGTGACGAGGACTTGTGGAGCTTTCACCTAAACTGACAAGTCATGTAAACAATAACCAATAAATGTCTGATTTCAATTTTTCCCTGTTTTAATTAGTAATAACATTAGTGCTGACACAATATCCTCTAAATCTTGTGACTGGTTCACTAACACTGGCGTCTGAATGGCTGGCCTAGATGTTGACCTCAGACAAATAAATAAGAGTAATAAATATATTCGTCATATATAACGGATTATATTTGCATACCAAATATCACTTTTATTTCTATTCTGGTCTTGTTTGCGCATTAACAGATTATGCAGCAACACACAGAATGATGGTGGTGGTGGTAAGATGGAGAGTAAAGGAATGCTGGGAAGGAGGGAGAGGAAACAGCGAATGGAATAAGGGAGGACGCTCAGGACGGGGTGGGGGAGAACAAATGGAGTGTGTATGTCGTTGCCCTTCAACAGCTCACAAGGTTACTTAGAGTATGGCTGGGGAAGGAAACGCTTCTTCTTCTTAATTGTAGGTTCTTATTGAGAACTAATATTACAGCAGAGGGGTTATGTATTTACAGTATGCCAGCTCCCTCAAGGCTCTGAGGTTACACTTACATGCCGCTAGGGTTACACAATGTTGCCACATGTAAGCGGTGTTGCCAAGTTTCATATATTACAGTTATACAGTATACAGGGAGGGGATATTTATTATACATCAATGTTGATATGGTATACTGATACGGTACATACGGTACCCTGCCAAGACGGCGAAGGGTGCTTCAGCTGTGCACGACGTACAGCCGGCTCCACTGCCGCGAGGGCCACTGCAGTGTTGTCAACACTCCCTCTCCCAGGCTTGAACCACAAACTTCGGTCCGAGACGCACATCTGAAGCACTCACTAGTGAGAGAGAAGGTAATGATGGTTGGCAGGCTTGTATGCTGAGTGAAACGAATGACAATGAAATAATCTGTATGTGAGCAATTTTGTTTTTTAGGTGGATGCAACAATAGGCACCAAATGATTCCTGATGTATTAATTTGCTAAATTTCATAGTGCAGAATATTACATTGTAATGCTCGATAAATCAGTTTTGATTAACTATTAAGATGCACCTGTGGCTAGTGTATGGATGTTCTGATAATATTGACATATTAAGTAGGAGAGCCCTTTTCCTTGCGCCGGGGTAAAACTCAGCACTCTGATATTTGCGAGCAACAACCTCTACCTTACTGACCTCGTTGACACTTGAGGATCAATTACATAAGAATTGAGAATATTAGATAATCCAAGCATCGTGGCAGTGGCGCCGGCTGTACCTTCTCTGCCTCACCCTGGTGTTTCTTCCTTGTATACCAACTCCTTGCTCTCGTCCAACCTTCCTGTTTTTGCCCCGAGATGCCTATGACAAGCTCTCCTTCCCTGGGAACCTATCTACAGACACAAAGCCGCATTGGCTGTCTCATGTCAACAGGGCCTTCCAGTTGCAGCGTGAACTGGCTGAAGTCAAGATGGCTGCTGTCACCTCCCGGTTTGTCTACATCTCTAGGAAGCGTCAGGACATCATTGATAGACTCAAGGCTGGTGAATTTTTGTCTCTGCCTCTCATTCTTGAAGACTCACCCGACAGGCACCGTAAGTTCCTCAGCTACATCCTCACCAATTTTCCTATTGATGTTGACCTGAAACTTGCCAAAGGATACCCTGGTGTGTACTCTGCCCGTCGTTTTTTCCAAGATGGTTCCCCCATTAGCCGTATTGTTGTTGTCTGGAGTCAACCTGATCCACCTCCAAATGAGATTTCCTTTGATTTCCTCCCTTGTCTTCCACTGTGTGAGGTGAGGAAACTTCATAATGACCAGCCTTGGCGCTACAGGTGCTGGGGAGTTGGGCATATCTCCCAGTACTGTTCTGCCAGACCGAGGTGTGCATGGTGTGCCGCCAACCATGATTCCAAGACGTGTCCTGTCAGGGGTGAACCATCATGCCCTGCTGCCTCCATCTCAGAACCTTCACCTCCTGAGGATACGTCTCGATGGGAGTATCCATGATGCCTTCAGCCAGGGGTTAACGTGTAGCATGGATGTACTCGACGTCAGGTCCAGGCTCGTGTCTCTACTATTGCTCCACCTCCACCACCACCTCCCCAGTCTGCTCCTCCTACCAGCCCTGCCTCGCCTCCAGACCTGGCCCTCCGCAAGTCTGTTGCTACCCTCATGGCACGATGAAGGAATTCTCTCGAGAACTGCTTTTCTGCCCTTGAAGCCAGGATTGATGGGCTGGATGCCGCTCAGGCTGCTAATGACTCCAAGCTCTCCACCTTGGTCGAGGCTCAGCAGGCCATCATCTCGATTGTCACTACCCTTACCTAAAAGATGGATACTGTTGCATCTCACCTTGAAAACCTTTTCGAGTCAGTCCCTTCTCCTGGTCCATCATCTTCTCCAGGTCGCTCATCTGCCCCCACTCACTGGACTTCTATCTCCAAATACTGAGTTCGCTAGTGATTGCCGGCTGGATGTCATCTCCTGGAAAGTATGTGGTATCACCAGTTATGCTAAGCTCACTCAACTCAAGGCCTATGTTTTTCGTCATCATCCCAGTGTTATTTTTCTCTAGGAAGTATTTCCAGGATGGCCACTCACTGCTGGGCAAGCTCCTCCCCTCTCAGGTTATGTGCCATATGTTCATCTGGTAAGGAATGGTCTCCTGACTTACATACATAGCTCCTTGCCACATCGCCTTCTCCGTACCTCCACTGATCCTGACATGACCTTTCAGCTATTTGAGGTCTGCCTGAGGATGGAGTACTCCAATTATGTAATGTCTATTCTGCCCCAGCTAGACTAACTCTTGAGGCTCTTCCTTCTCCAACAGTGCATGGTATGGTGCATATGGGAGATTTTAATGCTCGGCATTCTGATTTGGGTGATGGTTCTGGCTCTATTAATTGTAATGGTGTTCGTCTCCTTTCATACATCAGCAAGATCATCTGACACGCTGGGACACTGGCAGTGCCACTCGTTGCCGAGGATTGATTGATTTATTTATTGATGCCATTAGGCATCTGGCGGCGCAACAGCAATGGTCATATACCGCCCAACATAAAATGGTCATCTACATCATTAATAAAATATGTACAAAGATTAAATAATTTTCACTACCTCGAAAGGGAGAAGCAGCATGAATAAAACCCACGTCTTCCAAAAAATCATATATTAATGAAATAGCCTACTTAAGTTAGATATATAAAAGAATTGAAATATTAACGAAAGAAATATTAAACTTTAACTACCTAAAAATTAATAGCCATAAATACAATAAAATTCACAATTTGTGGAGAAGGCCAGCCTCCTCCACATAGGAGAGGGTGTTCCCTCCCACACCACAAGCCTCCTCCCCGAGGACCTGAGAGAGACTGTAAGAACTGTCACCCTCCTGGTACTCAGAGAGGTGCCTACGACGAAGGTCACCAAGACTGGGACACTCAACAATAAGATGCCGCACTGTCAAAGGGACCAGACAATCATAACAGTAGGGAGGGTGAGCCCTCTCCATTAAAAAGCCATGAATCAATAATGTGTGGCCAATGCGGAGACGGACAAGAGCCGTCTCCCACCGGCGCGACATGCCACTGTAGCTCCACAAACCAAGGCGCTGGCGGATGTCGCGGAGCTTGTTAGCCCCGACGGCGTCCCATTTGTCCTGCCAGCAGGAACGAACGGTAGCATCTATGTAGGGTCGAAGGTCCACTGCAGGAACAGGATGACGCCTGGCAGGAGGCCGGGAATTGGAGACCGCAGCCTTAGCCAGGGTGTCAGCCCACTCATTCCCATCGACACCCACATGGGCCGGGACCCAACAAAAAGTGACTTTGAGGCCACGACGACCCAGGAGGACAAGCCACTCAAGAATGGCCAACACCAGGGGATGGAAAGTTAAAATTACACAAGGCTTGCAAGGCACTACAGGAATTGCTAAAAATAGTAAACGAAGACTGAGGGAGAGTAAAAATTACTTGGAGGGCATATAAAATGGCCGAGAGCTCAGCAGTAAAAATTGACATGACAGAAGGGAGCCTGCCGCCACGGCAAAAGTCAGGAAAGACAACTCCAAAGCCAACTCCAGCATCAGACTTTGACCCATCAGTGTACACAGGGAGGGACTCCCTGTGAGTGAAGGCATGTTCTAAAAAGAGGGAACGAGCCACTGGAGGAGGAAGAGATTCCTTCTTGTTTGTAAAGCAGGTGCAGGGAAAAACTTCTGGAAAAAGCCATGGAGCCACCCTGGGGACCCTCACAGGACAAATCTGGAAGTCATCAATGCCCATCTCCTCCATAGCCTTCCTGACCCGGAAGCCAAAGGGCCATGGTGTACGAGAATGTAAAAGGTAGTACTGAGACATGATATCAGATGACACCGCCAAGCAGGGAAGGGAGTCAGGAAGTTGATGTAATCGATGTCAACAACGAACCATCAAGGACTGGCGACGGAGATCAAGAGGTGGCTCATTAGCGTCCACCAGGAAACTGGGGTTTGGGGACGAATTGAAGGCTCCGGTCGCCAGACGTACTCCAGCATGATGAACAGGGTCTAAAACTCTGAGACGGGCATCGGTGGCAGAAGAGTACACCTCACACCCATAGTCGAGTTTTGACCTAATAAGAACATGGTATAGGCGGAGGAGGGTGGCAAGATCAGCCCCCCAGGACGTATGGTCCAGGACCCTAAACAGGTTAAGAGCCTTGAGGCAAGAGACCTTAAGTGTACGTAAGTGGGGAACCCAAGTCAAACGTTTGTCAAAAAGGAGACCCAAAAAGCGAGTCTCCTCGACACAACGTATCCGATGACCATACATGAATAAGTCCGGATCGGGGTGGACACCTCGGATGCGGCAGAAGTGCATAGCAACTGTCTTGGAAGGAGAAAATCGAAACCCATGAGAACCAGTCCAACGTGACACCCTGTCAAGGGCAAGCTGCATGCGCCGCTCTGCCACTGACATACGGGTAGCAGCAAACCAGACTGCTAGGTCGTCAACATACATCGAGTTAGCTATACCGTCTGGAAGGGATGAGGCAATAGCATTAATTGCTACTGCAAAAAATGTGACACTGAGGACGCTTCCCTGGGGGACGCCCTCCTCCTGTGCAACAGATGCTGAGTGGGTTGTACCAACCCTCACAGAAAAACTGCGACCACTGAGAAACTCTTTAAGAAAGCGTGGAAGGCGACGCCGCAGGCCATATAAATGGAGTTGCTGCAGGATGCCATATTGCCATGTAGTGTCATAGGCTTTCTCTAAATCAAAGAATACACAGAGAAGGTGTTGATGTCGTGCAAAGGCCTCACATGCAGCAGCTTCCAACCTTACCAGAGCATCTGTAGTGGAACGGTGTTTACGAAAGCCAGACTGGGACGGAGACAGAAAATCACCCCGTTCCAAGAAGTATACCAGTCTGACATTCACCATCTTTTTAAATAGTTTACAGAGACAGGAGATCAAGGCAATTGGTCGATAATTGAGGGCAACACCAGAGTCCTTGCCCGGCTTGAGGAAAGGAAGGATGGTAGCAACCCTCCACCCAGAAGGGAAGACACCCTCCAGCCAGATTCTGTTATATAAAGCTAAAAGAAATGAGATCGCCTCCTCACCCAAGTGTCGTAACATTGCATATGGGATGTTGTCTGGCCAAGGAGAAGTGTCACCGCAGAGAGAGAGAGCAGAATGCAGGTCTCTCAGGGTGAATATATGGTTATAACTTTCATTCTCGTTCCCTGAGAAATCCAGGACAGTACGCTCCTTGGCTCTTAACTCATGCCTGACAGCCAGAGGTCGAGAGTCACGGCTGGAGACTTTTGCAAAAACCTCCGCCATGGTATTGGCCACTGTCAAACCATCCATGATCTTAATTCCATTGACCTGAAGTACAGTTGGAGAACTAGGAGAAAACTTCCCCGCCATCTTACGGACTCTCCTGAACACTTGAGTGAGTGGAGTTTTAGTATTAATTGAAGACACATAGGCCTTCCAAGATGCACGTCGGGCCTCTTTTAAGACTCGTCTAGCCCGGGCCCTTGCCCGTCGGAAGGCGAGAGAAAGCAGCGCGCTTCTCCCGCTCAGCATTGG
The DNA here is from genome assembly GCA_033782935.1 of Petrolisthes cinctipes. NCBI lineage: Eukaryota > Metazoa > Arthropoda > Malacostraca > Decapoda > Porcellanidae > Petrolisthes > Petrolisthes cinctipes. The sequence goes on along the minus strand of JAWQEG010000944.1, from coordinate 103,498 downwards.
TGCAGACTGGTGACCACTACGGGACAGGATGTTTGGGAAAGTAGCCAGAAGTTCTAGGGATAGAGTTGAGAGCAGCAGAGTGAAGCATATCAGTGAAATATGTTACAGCCTCGTCAGAGCTACCAAAATCGGCTACAGAAGAGACTGAAGAAGTTAGCTCTCTAAAAAACTGCCAGTCAGCCTTCTCAAATTTCCACCTAGGAAGACGAGATTGTGGTTCGTACCTGTTACCTTCTAAAAGTATAGGGAAATGGTCACTGCCATATAAGTCAGGCAACACTCTCCAAGTAAAATCCAACAGAGCACTGGGTGAGCAAAGGGAAATGTCAATGGCGGTAAAAGTCCCAGTAGGGCTATTAAAATGTGTCACATCTCCTGTATTTAAAACCCCTAATCCCTCATCCTCAATAAAAGAAGCCAATAAAACACCCCTGGGGTTGACGGAACTGTTACCCCACAGAGAATGACGACCATTAAAATCACCCAATAAAATAAAGGGAGAGGGAAGGTCCCGTACAAGACGGTTGAGATCACCCCTCTCAACTGTAACACTGGGAGGAAAGTATAGACTGCACACAGTGTACGGGCGGTCCATAAAAACCTTAATTGCAACAGCCTGGAGAGGAGTGTCAAGCTCCAGGCTCGTGCATGGAATATCTCGGCGAACTAGGATGGCAGAGCCACCATGATGACCCTGCCCTTCAAATGAATTGGAATAAAATGCTGAGTATGCTGGAGGACTGGCAGGAATGTAGTCCCCAAGCATTGTCTCTTGGAGAGAAACACATGCAGGAAAGAAGCTAGAGAGAAGAATGCGCAGTTCCTCCCAAGAAGCACGCATGCCACGGCAATTCCACTGAAGGACCTTGAACGGTGTTACTTAAGTACTGATTTTTGGGAAGCCTCACGGAGGTACTTCCTACTACCACCTCGACCTGAGGGTTTACTCAAACAATAAGATTTGTCGAATCCTGGGCCACTAGAAGAAGAGTGAACCCGAGGAGTAGTACGTGGGGCAGTAATTGGGGCCCATAGACGAGTCCCTGAAGCATCTGATATGTTAGAAGAAGATGAAGGTATATGAGCTGGAATATTCTTTGAAACAATTACATTGGTTTTGTCCTGTACAGCAGTTGTATCACTGACACAGGCAGGTACATCAACATCCATAATACAGGTGGTAGAATCACTCCGCTGCTCAAGCGGAAGAGAAAGTGAATCTTTTGAAGTCACAACATCCGTGGCATCCACATTAACTTCACGCCCCTCTGATGATCCCGAAGGAAGCTTGAGAGGAGGAACTTCTGTTGAATCAAGAGATTCATCAGAGCCACGAGAACGCTTCTGGTGAAATTGAGAGGAAACTATGGATGAGTCCACAGAGATGGTTGCCTCACAAGGTGGAACATCTATAGAGTCAAGTGCCTCAGAGGAACCACGAAGGCGTCTCTGTGGCAGTTTAGGTAACTTAAGTTTCCTTTTTGGAGAGCGTGTGGCAGCGTGAACCTCTACCACATGGACACCTTTAGCTAAAGTCTGAGAATTGTCATCAGTTGAAGGGTTACCAGAATGAGTGTCTGATAAAGTTTCCAAGACAGAGAAACTATTATGTAGAGCAGTGGTTCTTAACCTGGGTTCGATCGAACCCCAGGGGTTCGGTGAGACAGTTTCAGGGATTCGGCGGTTTGGTTCACCCCACTCGCCATGCACTTAGATGAGCTCGCAAAGTCTCTCAACGGATACTTCCCTACCAGAGAGTCATATCCAGCATGGGTGACACAGCCGTTCACGTTTAGTGTTGCGACAGCAGATGTCATTGATGAATACCTGGACGAAATCATTGAACTGCAACAGAGCCAGGTTCAACAGCAACTCTTCAGAACAACAACACTCTCAACGTTTTGGTGTCACCAAATCGTAGTGTACCCTCTTATTGCTAAGAAAGCCCTCGAGATACTCATACCGTTTGTTACAACATATCTTTGCGAGCAGAGCAGTCCTTTTCGAGGATGGTAGACATATAAACGAGGAAAAGGAACAAACTTTGTTCCGAATATGATATGAGAGTGGCACTTGCCAAGGTGAAGCCGCGCATTTCTGAAATTGTTTCTGAGAGGCAACAGCAAAAGTCACATTGATTTGCAGAAAATATTCATTATGCTTTTGTTTTTGTGTGAAATTCATGTTTTGTTGGTTTTGTTCTTTGAACACAGTGATTTTGTGTGCAAATGATGCATGGTACAGTTTGTGCACTAATACAGTATATAGTTATATACATATGTTTTGAATTTGAGAAAAAAAAAGCACATTTTATTTTTCCAACTACGAAGGGTTCGATGAATGCATGTATGGAACTTATGGGGTTCAGTACCTCCAACAAGGTTAAGAACCACTGATGTAGAGTAACCTTAGAAACGTTCTCACTAGAGCAAAAAGCAGCCGCCTCTTGAGAGGGTTGAGAGGGTGCTGCAACCAATTTAGGGTGAAGGGAGGAGGCGTATGTCTTCACACCACCATCCTTCTGTTGCTTGAAGTTGAGTTGCCGTCTGGCACTACCTATGCTAATGAATTGGGTATTAGCCAAGTGGAGGATATCCTGCTCAAGTAGGTACATCTTACATTGGCGAGAAAGCCAGCAGTAACTCTCTGACCGACACTCAGAAGTAAGATGTGAGTCAAGAGCAGAACAGCGCTGTTGGCCCGTACTAGCAGCCTAATGCATGGGAACCATTTAGTCTGGTCTCTCACTGGCGATCTTACTAGCATGGGAAGCCCTCTCTCCCCGAAATCGGGGCAGAGCAGGGGCCGGAGCCCCCTCTAGTCTAGCTCGCCAGGTCTCAGAGACACACTAGCCCACCCACCACGTCAAGGCGGTTCCCGTTGGGGGGGAGATAGATATAGATGTGTAGATATAAATCTGGAATATGTGTAAGATAAAAATTCTATCTACTTCTAATGCTCCTTATGCCTCTATTTATTTTATGCATATAGCCATACACGACATTAAGTTAAGAGGACAATAAACTTTTTGTATATTAGAGAAACTTGATTCCTTCTAAGTATGCCAGGAAAGAGGACCAGATTAACAAAAATAATGGCTACCTGTTGTTTGAAAGAATGAGTTGTTCCATATTTACCACCTACATTGTTCTATATTCCCTTAAATTCCTTAAATGAAGGTCGTGCCAGCTTTCAATAACACAACTTACTACGAAAATAACACAATACACAATAAATCAAAAACACAATAACAACACAGTAACACAATAACACGCCTCTCTCCCTCTTCCCTTGTTACAGATTCGTAGACTTTAGAGGACCTCTTGCACAACCCTGCTTCAGGTAGGATACATAAAATTATATTATTATTATTATTATTCACTTCTCACACTAAATAAGAAACTCCGTCTATTATATATTTCCTTCAAATACTCTCTTTGAATAATTTCTCTTATATTTTTTTGTATATTTATTCCTTTTGTCAATTTTTGGGAATGTGTTTTTATCTATTTTATTTCTTTATTATTTTTCCTTTATTCACTCTTTGCAAATCTATATTCTCTTTTTATTTTCTATATTCATTTCCCTTTAGTTTCTCTTTATCTCTTTCTGTTGTTATTTTTATTATTTTTCCTAAAGTCACTCTCTGGGAATCTGTTTCTCTTCCAATCCCTCATGCTTCCAGCTTAACATTTCATTTACTCACACAATCACTCATTTACTCAATTACTCCTTTTATGTATGTAAATAAAATGCACTCAGCCTCTCCTTTTATTTAGTCAACCTCTCATTTCCTTTAGTCATCACTCACTGACTCTTATAAAAAAAAATTGTATCACAAGTTGACTCTTTCTTTCTCTGTACCTTGCTCCTTCCTCTTCCTGTTAATCACATTTTAAATAGTATTTTTTCTCTCTTATTCCTTCACTTTGTATAGTTGCACAAAACCCTAGACATTTCCTTTTTTTCCCACTCCCTCTCTGAACCTCCTTTCCCTCTCATATTCTCTCTCTCCTTGGGTCTTGAAGATAGGAAGTCACCAAAGTTGGTTGACTTGTCAAGCTGGAGCTGGGAAGTTGGGACAAACGTAATAGCTAAGGGGGATGAGAAAAAGATACTTTAGTAGAGGGACAGAGTTGGGGCTTAACCCAATGTTACACTTTTTGAATATAGTGGGACGGACAATGATACATGGCCATGAAGTCATGAAGTCCGCACAACTTTTCCAAGCCAACGAGGTTGCAACCCTCGATGTTACAGCCGGGTACCTACTCTCTACTAGGTGAACAGGAACATAGGGGACTATGGGAATTGTCCAACAATTCCACTGACTCGGGAACTTCTCCCTGTAGTAACCTCTCTCTCTCTCTCTCTCTCTCTCTCTCTAAAGTGAAGCCAAAGTGGTAGAGTAAAGAGATTGCTGATTATTTTTGCACGAAGAAGAACGCCCATAATAGATTCAAAATCTCGGACGACAATAAGGAGCTGGCCAAGTTCACAAACTTACGACGAAAATCTAAAAAGGTAATTACAGTGTAAACAAAAAAAAAAAAAATTACACGTTACGAATCAAACTAAAACACACTCTATAGAGCTCTACAGTTATAAAAGGCATAAGAAATTATTCACATAATTTTTCGGACTGTTAAATGATGAGTATGGAGACTTTACCACGGATGTATCAATGTTCACTACAGAAAACCTGAACGATATACCAACAGCAACAGCAGTCCAAATCGGAAACAACGAGGCGTTAAGTAATATTAGCAAAAGAGTTAGAAAAATAATAAGATTTACTGAATATTTAAATGCTAATAAGTCACCTGGGCCAGATACGATCTCCCCTCTCGCATTAAAGGAATCATGATATGAAATAGTCAAATCATGGTCTCTGCTCTCCAATTGTTCTCTGCACACTGAGACAATCCTTGATGAGTAGAAACTCATTAACGTAACACCAATTTAAAAAAAGGCAGCAAATATCTACCTAGCAATCATCGCCCTAATAGCCAAGCCTCGGTCGCATTCAAAATGCTAGAGAACCTCATATAAGATAGACTTACTAACCATTTAGAGGAAAACAACTTACCCTAGAGACAGCCAACATGGCTTTCGTAATAAACGTCTTTGCCTAACGAACCTATTAGACATCTTTAATGAAATTTTCAATTACCATTACTATTAATTATGCACCCAAAGTATCCATAAGACAAATAAAAGTAACTGACTCGAGTAACTGAGCTCTCATGGCACAATGGGGTATTTTAGAAAAAAAACAAAAAAAAACAGCGATGTCACTGGGTGAACAAAAAAAACAGCGATGTCACTGGGTGAACAGAAATAAAAGCATTTTTGACAAGAATGCTCAATTTCACAAATAAAGTCCATAAAAAAAGAGTACATGAAAAATAATTATATGATACAACACAACAATAATTCCTCTTTAATATAACCTAAAGTGTTATAAAGTTTAATTACATTTCTTTTTGAAAGCATTTAATTAAGTCAGGATTAGTGTCAAACATCTCATTCTTAAGATTGTTGCAGAGAATAGATGTTTTGGGAATGAATGATTTCTAACTGGTACACAATTTTCCGGTATGATTATCAGAAAGTGGGTGACGCTCATTAAATTACATTTTATAAAACATCGATAGAGATGAAATTTTACGTCGATGTTCAAGAACATAATTTCTGTTATTAGGAAACAGAAAACTACCAATTATTGAAACTTTATTTAATAGTTATAAATGAATATCTGTTGCGCTAGTCCATACAGGAGAAGAGTAGCCTACTCAAGAAGTGGTAGAACAAATGTTCGAAAGCAAGTGAAATTAACCTCGCTGTTATTATAAATATATGAAGCCTTCCTGACAATGCCAAGTTTCCTTAAAGCAGAACAGGAAATGTTTTTCAAGTGATTTTCATAAGTCAGCTTACTCTTAAATGTAGCTCCAAGAATTTAAGCTTCTGAACATCTTCAATTACAATATCATTTACTGTGATAATTTGATGAACAGGGTTAAGGGTACGTGACCTACTGGCTTCCATTGATTTGGTCATTTTTGCAATTAATTTCATACCCCACTGGTTACACCATTCAGAAATTTGCTTAAAATCAAGCTTAGTGTTAGACTGGCATCAATATTTATTCTATGTTCAGGAGATTTTATTTTGGTAAGCAATGTAGAATCATCAGTGTAAGCAATAAAAGAGTTATTCAGATATAAAGACAAATCTGAGATATGTATAATTAATAATATAAGAGGGCCTAAAACATTACACAGTGCGTGGTACACCAGAAATAATAGGCGTATACTCAGTCTTACTTCCACTAACATTAACCCTCTGCTGACGATTAAACAAATAATCCTTTATAAGGTTCAAAATATATCCATCAATAGCAGAGCTTATAAGTGTACAAAGTAAAGCAGAGTGATTAACTAAATCAAAAGCAGAGCTAAAGTCTACTTGAAAAATTCTTGCTTCAGCTCCCTCATAAAAATTTTGTTGGATTTGGTGAGAAAAAAATTATAAAGCATCACAAGTACCAAATCCTTTGCGACAAGCGTATTGTTTAGAACCTAATCGATTATGTTCATCCAAGTATTTGTATAAAGGTTTACATATGAGCTTCTCAGCAGCTGTAAACAAACAAGGAAGAATAGAAATTGGTCTGTAATCAGAACCATTAGCTGATGCTTGATCTTTCAGTATAGGAGTAACATCAGTTTCCATCCAATCAGTAGGAAAAGAACCACTCCTAAACAATTGACGGTAAAGCATAGCAAGTTTAGGAGGAATGATTCTTAATTCTTAATTAAATTAATCCATTGGGATCTTCACCACCCATGCATGTATCAAGATTATCAAGAATATATTTAAAATTTTTAGATCGAAAAAGCAACTTAATAAAGGTGGACATTGGATGGCAGGTATGTGGTGGATGAAAGGGCTCAGCCGATTGTTTCAGATTAAAATTGTTGTGAAAGAGCTTTGTCTTAAATAAAGAATCAGTCATAAAACTACCATCTTCAGCTAGAAGAGGAGGAATTTCCTCTAATGATCCAAAAACAGCTGAATTAAGCTTATTCATTTATCCACTGCTCTTGTACCTCTACTGTCCATTTTGACTGTCCACCACGGTACTTCTCGACTGCCTTTCACCATTTTTTTTGGGGGGTCAACCCTCCACTCTTCTTTTTTATAATAAACTTCCTTCCTCCTCCTTATTTTCCATTGTCTCTTCATCTTTTGTTTTGTTTGGTTTTGGAAAGCATATTTCCCCCTTTTTTTTTTATATTAGATATTTAGGATTTAGGGTAAAGTATCAGGACTGACTTTAGTTGAAAATTAATAGTTTACTACTTTAATAAAGAATGACTACAATAACTTGACATTGAAAAGAGAATCTCCTGACTAATATGTAGGTAGTTAGAAACTGATTATCGCACTAAATGTTTTTTTTTAATTTTAGTTATATATTGCATTGTACTGTGTTTACACCCTTTACAATTCATTAACATAACTCTTATTTCTTATAACTATACTCATTCAACAAATAAAACCTCTGATAAAGTTTTACAAGTGGACAATACACCTAACCTAATCTGGTCTAACTTAACCTAACTACTAACCTATCTCTGGTTGTGTATTGTCCACTTATCAAGTTATACCAAACCACTTCCTAGAGGGTGGAGGTTGGGGAAAGTGGTTGGTGGGATACAAGCGAGTTGGGTCCTCGTCCCGTATCCTGGTAACACACCACTTTTTTAAAATAAGTGTGGCTGAAACTCGCATATAATAATTTATCCATATTTCTGAAGGATCCCTCCACAAAGCAGTTTTGGGAGGAAATGTTATCCGATTTTAACAGATTTATATATCCAATATTAACAGATTTATAAATAAATAAATAACCCATTTTGTATGAAGTCAAATTATTATATGCGAGTTTCAGCCACACTTATTTTAAAAAGTGGTGTGTTACCAGGATACGGGACGAGGACCCAACTCGCTTGTATCCCACCAACCACTTTCCCCAACCTCCACCCTTATTGTAGTCATTCTTTATTAAAGTAGTAAACTATTAATTTCCAACTAAATTCAGTCCTGATACTTTACCCTAAATCCTAAATATCTAATTTAAAAAAAAGGGGGAAATATGCTTTCCGAAACCAAACAAAACAAAAGATGAAGAGACAATGGAAAATAAGGAGGAGGAAGGAAGTTTAGGATAAAAAAGTAGAGTGGAGGCTTGACCCCCCCAAAAAAATGGGGAAAGGCAGTCGAGAAGTACCGTGGTGGACAGTCAAAATGGACAGTAGAGGTACAAGAGCAGTGGATATATAAAGTCAGAATGGCAAGGAAAAAGGATATTGGTGGTAAATTACATTCAGAAAAGTTCTAACCAATGAATCCTACTTGGCAGATCAACCCTAAACGTTCTATTTGATACAGTCTTAGGATAAGTTGTGTTTGTATGTAGAGCTATGTGTTATTAGTTGAAAGTTTCAGTGAGAAGTGACTAAGTAAGCCCAAGAGTCAGTCAGGAAGAAAGAGATATGAAGATGCAGTGCACATTAGGGATGTGAAGATAGGCAAGATGTAGGACAGGCAGGATATAGGTTATACTGTATACTATCAAGTGTGCATGTTTGTGTGGTTAGTTAAGTTAGTTAGGCCCCTTGACAACCCAGGAGGCATCGTCAGTGTTGTAGGTATGTGTATGCAGTTTAGGTTTGTGGGGTGGGGTGAAAGCCATCAGGACCCAGGCTTTATGAAGGAAGTACACAAATAGCCCTAGGCTCCACTTGTCCACTGCAGTTCGGTGAACTGCCTCTAGTCTCTGGTGCCACGTGGTACTAAACAAAATTAAACAAAAAATGCCACATGAAGACATCATTCCCGAGCATGACACTTTTGACTGAGACCCTCAGTGACCTACACCCGTCACAGGCTGCTAGTAAGAGTTGTACCGTTAACTCCAGGTCCTGCATGTGCTTGTGTGGTGTGTACGTAGTTAGGCTTGAGGAAGGAAGCACACAAATAGCCCTAGGTTCTGCTTGTACACTGCAGTCCCAGTTGGGAGCTACCCCTCAATAAATGAAGCCCTCAGTGACCTACACCCCTCACAGGATATAGGGCCATACTCGAGAACATTGGTGGTGTGTACGATGATGTGGTAGCAGTACGATGGCTATGTTGTGTCAATGGAGTCATCGTATTGGTACCATGTCATCGTACACATACACCACCATTGTTCAGGAATATGACCCCCAGTAGGAGTAGTACCGTCAACTCGGGAGCTACGTATGCTTATGTATGTTGTGCAAAACCGAATACTGTACTGTACACTAACGTCACTCTAAAGAAATGAATGACTCCTACTTGGTACTAATAAAAATTCTTCAAGATTTAACACCATAAGGTCTCTCGAGGAACCTTTAACTATCGCCAATCGCCGTAAAGTAAATAAATAATTAAACTGTATAACTATCACTAAAATAAAAGTGATGTACATAAATAATTAGCAGACCTCATAACTCTTCGAACTTGAGAATGATTTTGCCATTCAGCTTCCTTTATATAAATTTATATGAATTCTCAGTAGAGAAAAACTCGATAGGCTACTGGTACCATAAAGAAAAATTTATATAATTATTACACAGTATAGTAATAAAGTACAAAATATAATAAACTATGCAGGCTTACTGCCATTGTCTGTAAAGAAAAATGTACAGTATAATTATGATTAGTTACTTATAGTACAGTAATATAGTATTTACATAATCCTTAGAGGCTCGCAGCCTTAGTCTGTAAAGAAAAATACAAATAAATATCATACAGTAACACAGTACTGTATTTAGTAAACTATACAGGCTTACTGCCAATGTCTGTAAAGAAAAAATATATACAGGGTTATTCAAAACTACATTTACAAAATGACAGGGTAAAGTCCTGACATGATGTTATACATTTTTCCATATGTATTTTTCAAAAAATTTTAAAAGTTAATTACACACATGAAAGCCAAATCCATTACCGTGGGCGAATGATCGAACACTTCTAAAATTAACTCCTCCCCCCCCCCCCAACAGCACCCCGTGTTCTCTCTCTGGTAGACGAGGGAACTTAATACAACGTATGAAGCAATAAACCCTTATCGATCATGGGATTCAAACAGATCCTTAGGCTTCGAATTGATCCCAAGTATTCGTGTTATTGTTTTGTGGTCGAGTTACACTTACCGAGTGATACGTGTAGATGCCAGGGCGGTACTACTAACTTATCTGACATTACAAAAACACGAAGCCTTGGGATCGATTAAAAGCCAACGGATCTGTTTGCATCCCATGATCGATAAGGGTTTCATTGCTTCATACGTTTTAAAACTTGCCTCGTCCACTTAAGAGAGAGGTGGGGGGAGGAGTTCATTTTAAAGCGTTCTATCGTTCGCCCACGGTAATGGATTTGGCTTTCATGTGTGTAATTAACTTTTTACATTTTTGAAAAATATATATGGAACTATGTTTAACATCATGTCAGGAATTTACCCTGTCATTTTGTAAATGTAGTTTTGAATAACCCTGTATATTTATCATACAGTAATACACTATGCAGGCCTACTCCCTTAGTCTGTAAAGAAAAATTACAGTAGAAACACATTAATACTACATAAAATAAATATCAATGTACCAGTAAGCATAATATAACATAATCATTCTTAAAATTTATTGATTAGACCTGTTACCATAGCATTTCACACATAATTTAATCAAGTGCATTTCACATGTATAATTGTGACATTTTTTACATTGTTTTGTACTTTACTTTACTTTACGGCGATTCTGAGTGTATCCCTGGCCATAGACTAACTTTACACAATTGTAAATTACATTTACTTTTCGTGGGTACTACATAAGAGTTAAGTGTCATTCCCTCCCCATATTAATTCCAATAAACTTGATATGACCTATTTTCCCTTTCAGTGACTCCCTTTATTTCTGGTGGTATGCCTTTCCTAGTAGGATCTATCGTACCGAATGCAGCAATACCTTGTGATTGAAGCCACTCAATTTTATATTGGTGTACAACCTATCAAGACTAATAATCCTACCAGTAAGGTTGACAGAAGACATTAACTGACTTACTAGAGCTTTAACTGTTGGCAAAGTTCCCTGTACATAGTATGGTCCTGGCTCTTTAGGTTTACCTGAATATACAGCTGTCCTAAATGTAAATGGATACCTAACAGCATTAACTGATTTATAGAGAAGGCCATAACGTACTGGTTTGCTCTTATTGTACTGTCTAAAGCCGATCTGTGTTCTGCATCCATAATCCACTGCATCCACTCAGAATTAACAGACCTTGCATCTCCTAACAAACATCCCTCGACAAGTGTTACCTCACTAGGACTACCTTCACTACGATTAATCCACGTTATCGACTTACCTACATCTGACTTTCTTTTTGGTTTTTCTAAAATGCAATTATATTCAGTGAGCTGGTGTGGCAGGATATACTCATCATAATTATCTTTGTCCAAGCAACTCTCCAAAGAATTTACTAACCTATCACGAACCAACGGCTTCTTATTTCTGCGCGGTAACCATTCCTCGTCAATTATACTTTCGTCTTCACTATTATCACTTTCCGAATATCTATTCTGGCCAAAGTCATTTCTACTCTCGTCACCTATTACCTCAGCCAAGTAGTCGTCAGTGTAGGTGTCCATGGCTGCAAAGTGTAAATAAGAAATCCAAGAGAATAAGAAAGAAGATATCACCCACAACCTCTCGCTACACTAACTGTATCCTAACTGACCGAGTCTTAAGTTCAAACCGACTCCGAGTGAAATTAATAAACTGTCTGGCAACTTAGTAAGTAACTTGGATCATACCATATGTCTATGGTTCGTCAGTCTAGTTCGTGGCTGCAATTTTAATTAATTAAATAATTAATTAAAGAATAATTAATTAAGTAATTAATAAAAGAATGATGAATTAATATTTACTTTGCGGCGAGTTGGGAAAATAAAAACTAGAATATGTGCCTGTCCATTGCTACAAGTATAGAAATTTAGTGAAGAATAATGCAGGTGAGCCATGCACATCCATCCTTTGTGATGATTGACAGGTAACTGACGTTCTAATGACAAACTGGCAACTCATATAGCCACAAGTCACACTACCTGTCACATCGCTATGGTCGCTGTGTCCGGTGTGTCAATTGTTAACGTTGTTTTTCGTAATGTTTCGAAACCAAATAATACCAAAATCGCTGTAATTTGATACTGAGCCGATTTTAACCCAGTTTTTTCGCTCAGAATGATTATTGGTTATAGTCTCTGAGTTTTGGTAGTACCAAATGTTTAATATTAGGCTTTTTATAAGAAAACAGAATTTATTTGTGGAAAAGCTATTGATGGTACCCATAAGTCACAGCCTCGGAACAATTAGCGTTATTAACCCCTTAGGACCGATATTTTTCTTTTTTTTTCACCCCCCAGCCGACTTCTGGGGGTCAATTTTCAACTTTCATGAAGGCAAATTTTGTTCTTACAGAATGAAAGAGCTTGAATTTACACACCAGGAACTGAAAACGGGAGCCTCCTAGGTGTACGCGTTTGCGTATGACAAAGCGTCAAAGTCCGAAAATAAATAAAATAGTATCCCCTGAAACGCATGAAAGAAAACCTCATACGCTCTGCGTACGCTCTAAACATGTAAATAAACACCTAAACAATGCGTCTAAGTGGTTTTCAATGATAATAAACGTATTTCAGTGTAATTTTGTCTGTCTAGACTCTCCTGGAGTATAGTAGACAGCAGAGAGATACGAGAAACTCCTTGTGTATACACGACTGCATGTATACATTCGTATAGGCCTATGTATATTTTGGCTTGCGTCTCCATGAAGGCAGCGACCCAGTTTATCAGCTTCTCAGATAAACTGTTCGCCCAGGCAGCCAGCTGCCCTGTATCAGGTGTGACACTGTTAGCACACACAAGACAGAAAAACACGTCCCACTTGAGTACAGTGTGCGTATATACACAGTACTACGCACTATACACGGTGTGTACAAGGTTGTGTGTGTACGTATTTATGTGTAATATACTGCATGTAAACGCCTAAAATATTCAATGTAACTCTAAAATACTGTAAAGTCAAAATAAACTACATCAACAAACATATTCCTATGCATATAAGGGGATACATGGGGTCCTTGTTGGTGGGGGTAGGTCTAGGCTCCACCCACCAGCATACGCAGTAGCCAGACACCACTACCACAGTCAAACCTTTTCTCAAGGACGTTAACTTTCCATTGTTACCAACTCCAGCTCGCTAGCTACTTGCTACAGTTTTTTATAGGTACGTCGACATGTCGGTTATTCGGAGCGAACCATTAATTTTTTTATCACCGACATGTCGGTTGATCGGTCCTAAGGGGTTAAGTTACAGAGTTATTCCCAAGAAACAGTGGGATACGGCCCCTGAAAGTGATAGTAGCTCCTGCACTAATAGTACTTGTATATAATTATATCGTTTTATGCAGCAGTATTTTTGTTGACCAATTTCTTTTTTAGTTTATTTTCTTTTGTCTTGTCAGGTTATGTGATGTATGTTTACCTTTTGTGTTTAGTTAGTATATTATGTTTGTATATATTGCTTAAACATAGTTTTATTTGTTTGCTAATATTTGAGGGTTTTTTTTTTTTTTTTGTCAGTTTGTGTTCGTCTTTATTACTGTTCTTTTTTAATCGCTTTTACTTGCTATATTATGCGTACCTTGTATATACCGTTATATGTAGCTGCATTCAGGTTCAATAAGTTTGGTTTCACTTGTCAGAAATTTAAATTTTTATTAAAAATTACTACAATTTATAAAAATTGCCTGTACTACTTTCACTCTTAACCTAATAATGTTCGTCTGTCTAAGAGCTTCGGCTCGACAGGCCGTACCATGAATCGAGTGTATGCTATGAAATGCATGCTGTGTTCATGGCAATAAATTTACCTTACTTTACTTAAAACAGTGTGTATTTTGTGTCCGAACGTCCTCACTCCAGTTAAGTAATGGTATATGGCCATGGCCATTGCCGACATACTTTAATACTATCCTGTATTTAGCGGGTTGCCTCATCTCGGCAAATTGGAGAACTACTGAATCCGCCAAAGTATGCTATCCAGGAATCATTAGCTTCCAATAACTTTTCACCAAGAGTTTTTCCCTTCAGACTAAAACGACTATGACACGGCTGAAGGTAAATTGGAGTGTGACAGATAAACTTCCAAACTTTATCACGAAACAAATCCCATATTAGTTACATTGAAGTGTTCTGAATGAAGAAATCAGTTGCCTTCCAAATTAGCACAAAGAGGTGTGTGTGGGGGAGGGGGGCTGTTTTGGGGTGTATTTGTGTGTGGGTGTATTTAGTGTTGGTGAATGCTGTTTAATACATTGTTTGTTTTATATAATAGAAACATAATATATACAGTATCAAGTATATCGCATGAAGGGGAGAGAGAAGGTGATGGTAAAGTGACTGACAGACTTGTAGCAGACGCCAGGCACCTTGCGCTTCCCTCTGAGTACCTGTTCACCTGTCACTGGCGACCACCATAACATCTGCGCGTGCAGCCGACCGACTGAGATAAAAGGGACCAGAGCGCCTCGCCCTAGACACTCTACAGCTAACTGCCCATCTGGACTCACCTCTCCACACTGCCACCCACCTCGCCTGCTACCACTCTCACCTGCTCCAGACACCACGCTTCCTCCTGCAGCTGCTCCACTCTATTCGGCCACGGCAGACCAGACTCTCTCTCCACAAGGTGTACTACCATACCTTGTAAGCTATCACCAATAAATAATTACCGTGTACAAGCTAGTCTGTTTACTCCTGCTAGTAACACACTACCCTGTTGTTACAGACTGATCGGCTTGGTTTTGAAGGGAAGGTAAAGTAATGTATTATAACAGGCAAATTGGAGTCTCCAGATGTCTCTAACCTTCACTACAAAACAAACCACTTATCCTCAGAAACAATAGAAGGTTTCCTGGGGGAGTTTGGAGTATTCAAGATGGTGTAGGTGTTAATCTAATCTATATTGTTGTAGATGATTTCGAGACTGTGCAGTTGTGGACATTAATTATCATCCACATTAAGGTGACATATGTAAAAGTTTGACAGCTTCCTTTTGTTTGTTAGCTGATTTTTGTTTTTTTTTCAATAAATAGGTGTAACAGCATATTCTAATTTAATGCAAGCAGCTACTCACTCATCAAGACAATATCATCATTTTGAGAACGTGAAAATATTAGACGGCAATTTGTATGAGTTATCCATTTTGCGTATTGCGTAACGAAATTTTGTGTATTGAAAATCGAAAAAGTGTTCGATTCTCCTTTTTCCAGTGCAATCTGATTAGGTAACAGATAAGGAATATTGAGGAATGGGAGAGCGAGGAAGCAGGGAAGGAATTAGTAAGTGAAGAGAGAAATGAGTAGGAGGAAGAGGTTGTGGAAGGAAGGAAGAGAGAGAGACTATATGGTGGAGTTGAGGATTGGCGTGGTGGGCTGGTACGATGACTGTTATTATTCGTCTTGGGAATCATCATAGCTGCTCCACGACATCAACAGCACAATAAATTAATGTTCTTGCATACGGCTCTAAATTCTGTCCAATTAGGTTTATCAATTTCAGTCATGATCATTTATTTTTTCTCTCCCCTATTCATATAAAAAAAACACCCCATATTTAATTCCCTACGATACAACAATTTTATCTCTCTCTAAAACCCTTAACTAACATCCTATTTCCTTCTTTTTTTTTCTTTCTCTCTCATATAACCTACACTCGACATATTTCTCCCACTGACCCACAAGAATCACCTTCTCCCTTTCTCTCTAGAAAGCTACGTAACAACCGGACAGTCATTCACAAGAACCTGTTCGTGGCCATGGTGGTACAAGTGTTGGTGAGACTGGTGTTGTATGCTGACCAGACCATCTCAAGGGGCGACTCCACGGGGCTCGGCTCAGGCATCTCACAACACAGGCACGGCATTGATAGCACGGTTAGTACGTAGTACGGATGTATGTACGACGTCAGTCACATTGTACGGGTGTGTATGTACAGCCATAGCTAATAGTGTTGGACCAGGGTACAAGGAGTGTTGGAGAGCAACTGAACAGAGTTCGAACAAGTGAATTTTCCAAACCATTCTCAATGTTGAAAGAGGTTCAGTTGCTCTCCAACACTCCTTAACCCCTGGTCATGCATGAAAATCCAATGACTACACACACATACACACACAGACATCACGAAAACCTTGTGGTTCAGCAGGTTTTGACAAACCACATCAAGCGGCAGGCCCTGGGGCAGCAAATGTCGGAGTGAGGCAGGCCAGATAATAGTGTTCTATAGTGTTAGCACGAGGGGCTCGACACAAGCGACACTCAGTGAAGAGAGGCTCGTCCTCCCTCCCAACCACCTGTCTTGGTGCCCGATAGTCAAGCCTCAAACGAGCAGAGACTACATTGGGCCTCCGAACCATGAGGCCCCGAGGACGGTAGGAATATTTGTGACGGCAGACAGACTCGTAGTGGGTGATGGAGATGCTGAAGGGCCTCTCTGCATCTCTACATCGCCGTACAGGGAGGAGAGCGGCGGAGCAGACTCTAGAGGGGTAACATGTCAGGGAGAGAGGACGTCTAACACCACGAGGAGGCAGGCCTCCCTCGCGAGTCTGTCAACTGTAGCATTGTAACATAAACCTACATGGTATGGCACCCATAAAGATTTGGCAGTCAAGTTACGATAACGCAATAAGGCCAAAAACGACAAAATCTGTTGAACAACAGTAGAGTGTGTGGGCTAAACACTAGAGAGGGAATGAAGGGCAGGTTTAAAGTCACTCCACGTTGATAAACAAGGCTAAAAGCATCCAGAATGGCATACAGTTCACACAATGTTGAGCTAGAGTGGTTACAGAGACGACGGCCAACCCAGCCCCCTGGAGGTGACTCAAAGTACGATGAGAAAACGGCACAACCTGCTTGCAATGAGCCATCATTCTGTTTCTATGTGTTCCAGAGCCAACTGCCACTGTAGAGAAGGCAGTTCCGATTTGGAAGTAGGTATAAAGCTCACATCAGGTGTTGGTAGCATTCACGGAGGGGGCCCTGGGGGGACGTCTGCAGCCATTATATCTATATTCAGACTAAGGAGCATAGAGGAAACAGACCTTATAAGAGTACGTCCAGCAGGCAGTATGGGAGGGACACGGGAGTTTGGTCTAAGAAAACTGAGAGCAGTGGGGTGAAAGATGTGGGAAATGGAGGCACTTGACAGTGAAGCAAGAAACATTAAAGTAAATGCTCTCTACTAATGAGGGAAGACGCAACTCACGCTGTATATTCATTTTCCTGGTCGACATGGGACAGCCGAGAATTAATTTCATTGCTCTATTCTGAAAATATTCTAAAGTTTCCTTAGTGGCTCTAGGAAGTTGAATCAAAGAAGTGGAGAGGTAATCAGCAACTGAACGGATGAAAGCAATATAGATGGTCCTGGTTACTGAGATGAGATGCCCGACGAGTTGTTAGTGAGCCATTGAAGTGGTGTAAGTCGGCGTTGGAGACGACCCAACAAGTCCTGGACAATAGGATGGTCTTGGGGTCTGGCAGGGACAATCGGCCAAATATTGACTGCCGCGCCCAGGTAGCAGTACTGGGAACACATGGGAATGACAGTCCCTTCAATGGTGAATACTGGCCGAGCTTGAGGAAGGTGGCAGGTGAATATTCTGCTCTTATCTGGGGAGACAATAATGCCACAGTGAGAGGAGGCCACAGAGAAGGAGTCAAGAAACCGCTGGAGATCCCATAGCAAGGTAGAATGAACATAATATCATCAGCATAACACGTAATTGTAGTTCCAGGAATATCAGGGAGAGAAATGAGCAGCCGATGCATCAGAATATTAAATAACAATGGGCGTACCAAGATGGAAACTGCGCAAAGGACTGAGGGCACCACTGAAAAACGCACTGGATGTCCTGTTACTGAGGTAGCCCCGAATCCACTGTAGTAGATTACCCCTTATCCCAAAGCTAACCAGTTGATCCAAAATGACATCTCTATTAGCAACAATGAAGGCACTTCGAAGGTCAATGAAGGCCACCACACCGTCCCTGGAAAGGCGAGAGTACAGGTCGACTAGACAGTGATCTGTGCTCCGCTGGGGAAGGAGACCAAACAGTCATGGAGAAAGGCGATCCTGCACTCTGTATATGAGACGATTGAGTAAGATTCTCTCCATAACCTTTCAAAAACAGGAAGTAAGGAAAATTGGCCTGAACTTTGTAGTGCCGGGCTTAGGGATGGGTATTATTGTGCTGCTGGTCCAGGCTCGTGGTACACAACCCTCACGAAGACAAAGATTGTACAATCGAAGTAGAGGGTTCCCAGAAAGTTGTTGAAGTAGGCGCAGCACAGCATAAGTAATACCATCATCACCAGGGGAAGAAGCTCTACCTTGAGAGAGAGCACGGCACAACTCCTCCTCAGTTATCTGCTCTGCACCATCGTCATCATCTTTAACCCCTCCGGGACGGGCCAAGAATGGAAATACGCTCTGTGGTTCTGGGCGCAATACTAACTTTTACCCTGCCTGTCCGGGTATTTCCCGGAAAATCACTCTACTTCTCTTACTCCCTACGTCTAAACTACAATACTGAACAACTTAAATTTGATTGTGTACTCACCATCAACTCCTCCTCTTTCCATTAAAGCCAACCCCAGCTCTCTAGGACACTCCATTGCCGAGAAATCAAGTGAGGAATGGAGGTCACTTTTCCCGTGAGAGCGAGGCTGCGTTCGCTTTGTGAGCGTGGCTGTGACGCAATCTAGCTGGTTGCACCCGCGGAGTGGAGGTTACAAGAGAGGGTGCGCCCGGCAGCGCGGTAGGATGCACCGAATCGAACGAGCCCGTATTTTCTTCACTACGCCCAGCCATTGTCACGGTCAAGCACACACTGATTGAATGTGGGGATGAAAAGGTCTGGTGGTGAAGTATAGCCAGATCAAAAAAAATCCCGACAAATTTGGCGTTTTTCCCCATAAATTACCAAAAGCGGGATTTTCCGCTGCCCGGACTCTGTCGACAGAGCGGGATTTCCCGCTGCCCGGCCTCTGTCGACCGAGCGGGAAATCCCGCTGCCCGGACTCTGGGGGTTAAATAGAGCAGATATTAGACGTAGCCGACGGAAGGCAGTACTGGAAGCGAGTGCATCTTTTAAGTGGATTGGTAGACTGGCTGGGGTAGATTGTTCTGACCAGGCATTGACAAGTGTGGTGACGAGCAATGGTCGGTGTTTTGTTAACAACCCGATGGATAAGGTGCCACACAGAAGCCACACTCGTTTGTTGGTTGATGCTATCCGTGAACTGCTGCCAAGATTTAGTGTGAGCACATTCCTGCATGGCGACTAAAGCGTCCTGAGACATATGGTAACGATGGGGCAAGTCAGGGGTTGGGTTGGCTTGGAACAAAAAGCCATCACGTTCAGCCTCTTCCTTTACCTTCTGTATATGTTACAGTAAAATCTTCAAAACAGTAAATTTGTAAATTTCCTTGATTTTCCAGAAAATTTACAAAGTGACTGTTTCAATCAGTAAATTTACAAAATTACTAAAATTTGTAGGAAATTTACAAATATACTAATTTCAGGAGCCAGTAATTTTACAAAATTACTGATTCATCGATTATGATTTTTTATTATGATTTTTTACACAAACGAGCAGAAGCACACATCATCTAAAGTCAAATGATCCAATTTATTCACAAAACAGGATTAAAACGAACATGATGATCTAATTTATTCATTAAACAGGATTAAAAAGAACATAAAGGGTGTGTGTGTGGGGGGGGGGTGGCTTGCACTATGGTAGTGTCAACATACTAGGCTACTTATTTGGACATGTCAGACTGGAGTGACATTTGGAGTTACACTTGAGGTCGTTTCTGAAACAAGAACATTTATTTGTTCCGCATCTCTTTGCCCCACGCACACAGTTACATTTTGTGAAACCTTGCCCACCTGATGCTGATTCTGCTATGACGACGGAACGCAAAGAAATTACTTTGTCAAGACAGATATCCTCATTGTTCAACAGTCTTTGAGGGCATAAATCAAACTGATTTCGGGAAAAGCCCCCTTTTAGCACACCAGCTTTCACCCCAATAATGGTTCATGATTCATCGATAACGATCAGTAAATTTGTAAATTTCCTACAAATCTTAGTAATTTTGTAAATTTACTGATTGAAACAGTCACTTTGTAAATTTACTGAAAATTCTAGGAAATTTACAAATCTACTGTTTTGAAGATTTTACTGTAACATATACAAGATACAAGATCAGAGTACAACTGTTCAGTTGAAGATATGTCAAATGTAGGGAATACATGGGTCATAAATAAGATGTAAGTCGGGCAATATTTAAGGGGCTCAGTAATACGTATAAGCGAGTGGCTGAAGCACTTGATCCAGCAGGTAGAGAATAATGAAACCAAAGAGCGACGTGATCAGAGAGTAGATCTGGCACGATGGAACACTAGACCTGAGATGCTATCAGGCCAGACTAGAGGATGTAATCCAGAGTACCTCCCCGGCAATGAGTGGCACCGCCAGTGTCCCAGCGTGTCAGATGATGCTTGTGGATGTATGATAGGAGACGAACACCATTACGATTAATAGAACCAGAACCATCACCCAAATCAGAATGCCGAGCATTAAAATCTCCCATATACACCATAACACGCACTGTTGGAGAAGGAAGAGCCTCAAGAGTGAGTCTAGCTGCCGCAGAATAGACATTACATAATTGGGGTACTCCATCCCCAGGTAGAACTTCTAATAGCTGAAAGGTCATGTTAAGATCAGAGGAGGTACGGAGAAGGCGATGTAGCAAGGAACTATGTATGTAAGTCAGGAGACCCTTCCTTACTAGATGAACATACGGCATATTATAATCTGAGAGGGGAAGAGCTTGCCAGCAGCGAGCTGCCGTCCTGGAAATGCTTGTACCAGTCCTTAAGGCTTTAACTCCTGCAGGATCTAGTGACTTACTTTATTATATATATATATATATATATATATATATATATATATATATATATATATATATATATATATATATATATATATATATATATATATATATATATATATATATATATATATATATATATATATATATATATATTTATATATATACGAACACACACACAGAACCACAACAAAACAAACAAACCACAAACCACAAAACCACAATAAATAAAATGTCATAGAACAAACAAAGATTACCTAGAAGACCACAGAAACAAGAACACATAAACAAAAATACAGAAATAACACAAATAATTATGCAAACAACAATGCAGGCAGAGCGCCAGGAGAACGTCCTCACTCCAATAAGGTTGGAGCGAGACTGAGCACGGGAGGTGCAACCAGGTGCTTCGTTTATATATGCTTTGAGTATTGCTTTCATCAAGGAATAGTAAGTGTATGTAGTAATTGTATGGATAAGTGTCTGGATTGCTTAATGGGGACAGTATACTTTTGGTACATTAGGGTGTCTCGAAAATGTAGTAGCAACTGCTAATACCGATCACTGCTTTTTCTCGTTGAACTCGTGTGGTTAATGACTGTTTCCCACGTCTGTATACGTTTGATGATTGTCATGTTGATGGGGAATGCGATAATGGTCGCTGCTGTCTGTTTGTCGGTCTGCAGGGACAGTTGGCTGGCTATTGTTGGGGGTGAACTAGTGCCACTAAGTGCTTGATATACGTATTATTTTTCAGTCTTGGATACACAAGCTTCAATACACATACGGATGACTTAAACCAATTGTTGCCTAATGTTTTCACGTTCTCATATGTTATGATTGTTTTGAATAATGAGTGAGCGACTGTTGTAGTGGTGAATAGGTGATGATGTTGTATAAACCGTAAGATTATATTCTCTGACTTATACTCGCTGTTATTACTTTATTTCTTACCCTCCAGAATAATAATAATAATTGTACCATAGTTGTAAAATTACTGATTAATCCAATGATATAAACCAAATTTGCCTAGCTTGTGTAACAGGTGTTGTAAGTAAAGAAATAGAAATATTCTTTGAAGGTGGAATGCTTGGTGAGAATGCAAACAAATCGTGCACCTTCCAAACATTGGCAGGTGTTTTTTTTTTTTTTTTTTTTTTTTATTGCGCCGTAGCGTCAGTCAATAGGCAGACAACAGTACACAAGGGTAGGCGGGACTCACGAGAACCCAATGACCACACACACACACAAGCTCACACACATGCGCACACACACACACATCACGAAAACATAACAGAATGAAGCACAGGCATACAGACAAATATTTACATTATGACCTACTTAAATCCACCAAAACGAGGGTGGCATACCAGAAGTTCCTCCGGAACCTGATGGTTCAGCAGGTGTCGACAAACCACATCAAGTGGCAGGCCCTGGGGCAGCAAGTGTCGGACAGTGAGGCAGGCTAGGCAATAGTGCTCTATAGTGTTAGCACGAGGCGCTCGACATAAGCGACACTCGGTGAAGGGAGACTTACCTGCCACGGTGGCCGGTAGCCGAGCCTCAAACGAGCAGAGACTACATTGTGCCTCCGAACCATGAGGCCTCGACGACGATAGGAATATTTGTGACGGCAGACAGACTCGTAATGGGTGATGGAGATGCTGAAGGGCCTCTCTGCATCCCTACATCGCCGTACAGGGAGGAGAGCGGCGGAGCGAACTCTAAAAAGGTAACATGTCAGGGAGAGAGGACGTCCAACACCACGAGGAGGCAGATGGCAGGCTTCCTTTGCGAGTCTGTCAAGTGTACCATTGTGACGTAAACCTACATGGGATGGCACCCATAAAAATTTGACAGTTAAGTTACGTTGATGCAATAAGGACAAAAACGATAAAATCTGCTGAACAACAGTAGAGTGTGTGGGCTGAACACTAGAGAGGGAATGAAGGGCAGGTCTGGAGTCACAAAAAATGGCAGCATTCACTCCACGTAGACAAACAAGACTAACAGCATCCAGAATGGCATACAGTGTGATGTTATGATATTATTTATTGTTTATGATTCTATCAAATGAGACACTGAGTAACACAGTACCGTATATAATTAGATTTGGCAACACCTAAGGTAGCTAGCGTCTGGAGAGAAGCGAGGAAGATCATTCCTTGTCGGTCAGTCATCCAGTGTAGACAGTTTTCCAGTGTAAACAGGTGTGTATTCGTGGATACCGGTTTTTGCTTTTCTGAGTATTGCTTTACTTATAGTTATGTATTTTTGTATGTTGATTATTGTTGTTCTTGTTATTTTACAGCACTCGTTTTGTGATCAATAAAGCCTATATTAGGTCTAATGTGTGTTTCACTTCGACACACGTCATACAGTTTACACAATGTTTAGCTAGAGTGGTTACAGAGACGACGGCCAACCCAGCCCCCTGGAGGTGACTCCATGTCAGGTGAGAAAACGGCACAACCTGCTGCACCATCCACTTGCAATGAGCCATCAGTGTAGAGGCAGTATGGATCTGTGATGGAGGACGTCACTGTTTCTATGTGTTCCAGAGCCAACTGCTGCTGTAGAGAAGGCAGTTCCGATTTGGAAGTAGGTGTGAAGCTCGCATCAGGTGTTGGTAGCATCCACGGAGGGGGCACTGGGGGGACGTCTACCACCATTATATCTATATTAAGACTACGGAGCATAGAGGATACAGACCTTATAAGAGTACATCCATCAGGCGCAATGGTAAGGGACCGGGTAGTTTGGTCTAAGAGAAGTCCTGACTAACTGAGAGTAATGGGGTGAAAGATGTGAGAAATGGAGGCACTTGACAGTGAAGCAAGTAACATTACAATAAATTCTCTCCACTAACGGGGGAAGACGCAACTCACGCTGCATGTTCACTATCCTGGTCGACATTGGACAACCAAGAATTATTCTCATTGCCCTATTCTGAAATTTTTCTAAAGTTTTAAGAGTAGCCCTGAGAAGTTGAATCAGAGCAGGGGAGAGGTAATCAACAACTGAACGGATAAAAGCAATATAGATAGTCCTGGCTACTAGGATGGAGATGCCCGAGGAGTTGTTAGTGAGCCATTGAAGTGGCATAAGTCGGCGCTGGAGACGACCCAATAAGTCCTTGACAATGGGATGGTCTTGAGGTCTGGCAGGGACAATCGGCCAAATATTGACTGGCGCATCCAGGTAGCGATACTGGGAACACATGGGAATGACAGTCCCTCCAATGGTGAACACTGGCCGAGCTTGAGGAAGGCAGCAGGTGAATATTCTGCTCTTATCTCGGGAGACAATAATGCCACAGTGAGAGGACACAGAGAAGGAGTCAAGAAACCGCAGGAGATCCCTTGGTGAGGTAGAATGAACACAGATATCATCAGCATAGCACGTAATTGTAGTTCCAGATATATCAGGGAGAGAAGTGAGCAGTTGATGCATCAGAATATTAAATAACAATGGGCTGAGAACACCCCCTTGAGGCATACCAAAATAAAAACTGCACAAAGGACTGAGCGCACCACTGAAAAACACACGGGAGGTCCTGTTACTCAGGTAGCCCCGAATCCACCGTAATAGATTACCCTTTATCCCAAAGTCAACCAGTTGATCCAAAATGACGTCTCTATTAGCAACATCGAAGGCACTTCGAAGGTCAATGAAGGCCACCACACTGTCCCTGTTAAGGCGAGAGTACAGGTCAACTAGGCAGTGGTGTGTGCTCCGCTGGTGAAGGAAACCAAACAGCCATGGAGAAAGGCGATCCTGCAGTCTGTACATGAGACGATTGAGTAAGATTCTCTCCATAACCTTACAAAAACAGGAAGTAAGGGATATATGCCTGGATTTCGCCGTGCCGGGCTTAGGGATGGGTATTATTGTGCTGCTGGTCCAGTCTCGTGGTACACAACCATCACGAAGACAAAGATTGTACAGTCGAAGTAGAGGGTTCCCAGGAACTTGTTGAAGTAGGCGCTGCACAGCATAAGTAACACCATCATCACCAGGGGAAGAAGCTCTACCCCGAGAGAGAGCATGTTGCAACTCCTCCTCTGTTTTTCTCCTCTGCATCATCGTCATCATCTTGCAACAGAGCAGACATTAGATGTAGACGATGGACAGCAGCACGGGAAGGGAGTGCATCTTGTATGTGGATGGGTAGACTGGCTGAGGTAGATTGTTCTGACCAGGCATCGACAAATTGTTGGGCATAGTCGGCGGGAGTGTGATGATGAGCAGTGGCCGGTGTCTTTTTAACAACCCGACGGATGAGGTGCCACATAGAAGCCACACTTGTTTGCTGGTTGATGCTGTCCGTGAACCGCTGCTAAGACTCAGTGTGAGTACACTCCTGCAGGGCAACTAAAGTGTCCCTAGACATCTTGTAACGATGGAGCAGGTCAGGGGTTGGGTTCGCTTGAACAATAGGTCATCACGTTCAGCCTCTTCCTTTGCCTCCTGTATACGTGCATCTACCATCCAGGAGTGGGCAGTATGGCGATGCTGGAGGTGTGGCCGGGAGATCAGAGTACAACTGTTCAGCTGATGATATGTCAAATGTAGGGAATACATGGGCCATGAATAAGATGTAAGTCGGGCAATCTAGGGGCACAGCAATACGCAAACGAGTGGCTGAAGAACTTGACCCAGCAGTTAGAGAATAATGAAACCAAAGAGCGATGTGATCAGAGAATAAGTCTGGCACGGAGGAGCACTGGACCTGAGATGCTCTCAGGCCAGACGAAAGGATGTAATCTAGAGTACCTCCCCGGCAATGAGTGGCACCGCCAGTGTTCCAGCGTGTCAGATGATGCTTGCGGATGTATGATAAGAGACCAACACCATTACGATTAATAGAGCCAGAACCATCACCCAAATCAGAATGCCGAGCATTAAAATCTCCGATATACACCATACCACGCACTGTTGGAGAAGGAAGAGCCTCAAGAGTGAGTCTAGCTGGGCCAGAATAGACATTACATAGTTGTAGTACTTCATTCCCAGGTAGAACCTCAAATAGCTGAAAGGTCATGTCAGGATCAGTGGAGATACGAAGAAGGCGATGTGGCAAGGAGCTATTTATGTAAGTCAGGAGATCATTCCTTACCAGATGAACATATGGCACATAACCTGAGAGGGGAGGAGCCTGCCCAGCAGTGAGCGGCCGTCCTGGAAATGCTTTCTGGAGAAAAATAACACTGGGATGATGACGAAAAATATAGGCCTTGAGTTGAGTGAGCTTAGCATAACTGGTGATACCACATACATTCCAGGAGATGACATCCAGCCGGCAATCACTAGCGAACTCTGTATTTGGAGGTAGAAGTCCGGTGATTGAGGGCAGATGAGTGACCTGGAGAAGAAGATGGACCAGGAGAAGGGACTGACTCGAAAAGCTTTTCAAGGCGAGATGCAACAGTATCCATCTTTTTGCTAAGGGTAGTGACAGTTGAGATGATGGCCTGCTGAGCCTCGACCAAGGTGGAGAGTTTGGAGTCATTGGCAGCCTGAGCTGCTACTAGCCCATCAATCCTAGCTTCAAGGGCAGAAAAGCGGTTTTCGAGAGCCGTTCATCGTGCCATGAGGGTAGCAACAGACTTGCGGATGGCCAGGTTTGGAGGCGAGCAGGGCTGGTAGGAGGAGCAGACTGGGGAGGTGGTGGTGGGTGCGGAGCAATAATAAAGACACGAGCCTGGACCTGACGTCGAGTACATCCATGCCACACGTTAACCCCTGGCTGAAGGCATCGTGGACACTTCCATCGAGATGTATCCTCAGGAGGTGAAGGCTCAGAGGTGGAGGCAGCAGGACGTGATGGTTCACCCCTGGCAGGACACGTCTTGGAATCATGGTCGGCGGCACACCATGCACACTTCGGCCTGGCAGAACAGTACCGGGAGATATGCCCAACTCCCCAGTACCTGTAGCACCAAGGCTGGTCATTATGAAGTTTCCTCACCTCACACGGTGGAAGACAGGGGAGGAAATCAAAGGAAATCTCATTTGGAGGTGGACTGGGTTGACTCCAGACAACAACAATACGGCTAATGGGGGAACCATCTTGGAAAAAACGACGGGCAGAGTACACACCAGGGTATCCCTTAGCAAGTTTCGGGTCAACATCAATAGGAAAACGGGTAAGTATGTAGCTGGGGAACTTACGAGCTCTCTCGGGTGAGTCTTCAAGAATGAGAGGCAGAGACAAAAATTCACCAGCCTTCACTCTATCAATGATGTCCTGACTCTTCCTAGAGATGTAGACAAACCGGGAGGTGACAGCAGCCATCTTGACTTCAGCCAGTTCACGCTGCAGCTGGAAGGCCCTGTTGACATCAGACAACCAACGCAACTTTGTGTCCGTAGATGGGTTCCCAGAAAAGGAGAACTTGACATATGCATTTCTTGGGGCAAAAGCAGGAAGGTAGGACGAGGGCAAGGAGTTGGTATACAAGGAAGAAACACCACGTTGAGGCAGAGAAGGTACGTCATGCACAGCTGAAACACCCTTGGCAGTCTTGGCAGCTGGAGGCAAACAGTCCACACCATCAGAATCCTGCAAGGAGTCGGACGAGGCATCAACGGGTCGCTTGGTAGAGGTTGAGGAGGTGGAAGGCTGCAACCTGAGCTGCGAAGTGACCGAGGAGAGGGGGGGAAGGGGTGCAAGAAGGCAGCTCAGGCCAGTGATCCTCAATTGGAGACTCGTCTTCCTCTGACATTGCCAAGTCGGCTTCCAGGCAGGAATCTGCACTCTCCATCAGGCCAGGCAAGGCCTAGATGGCAAGCAAACAACAACACGAACAACTGAATACTCAGTCAGCCAGTGACACACACACACACAATCACAACAAAGCAATACACACAACCACAACAAACAAACAACACCAACAACACCACAGAAATATCAACAAACAAACAAGAACGCACAAACAACAACACAAAAACGAGAACACAAACAGCAACACAAACAACAATGTAGGCAGAGCGACAGGAGAACGTCTTCACACCAACAAGGTTGGGGCGAGACTGACCAAGTATTATAATGTTAGGTTCTGGGTTGCCTAGGCTAATTACCTCTGATTCTATTGATGGTATTGTTTTTGTAAAGTTATCTGTAGCGCAGTATGGTGATCGATAAAATACTAGTTTCCACTTGAGAATAGAGATAAGTAGGTGCTCCACCTCTCCGTTTGACTCTTGCTCTAAAACACTCGTCTGTCTCATCAAATTTTTTCTAACATAAATACACACCCACACAAACACACACAGACGAAGGAATACACACACCCAGGCGAAGAAATACACACACACACACAGACGAAGGAATACACACACACACACACACACGAAAAAATGCACAAACACATACACACGTAGGAATACACGCACACACACACACAGACGAAGGAATACAGAAACACACACGCACATAAGAATACACACACACACACACACATAGGAATACACACACAGACACATATAGGAATACACACACACACACACAGGCGAAGGAACACACACACACACACACACACACTCACACAGACGAAGGAATACACACACAGACACAGACGAAGGAATACACATACACACACAGACGAAGGAATACACACACACACACAGACGAATAAATACACACACACACTCACAGACACACATACGAATACACTCACGGACGAAGGAATACACACATACACACACACAGACGAAGGAATACACACACACACACACACACATAGGAATACACACACACGCACACAGACAAAGTAATACACACACACAAACTCTGACAAAGGAACACACACACACACACACACACACACACAAGAAGGAATATACAGACACACACACACACACACAGACGAAGGAATATACACACACACACACATAGACGAAGGAATACACACACACACACACAGACGAAGAAATATACATACACACACAGGCACACACACACACACAGACGAAAGAATACACACATACACACACACACACACACACACACACAGACGAATGAATACACATACACACTGTCATGACCATGGTCCTGTACTCCGACATATCATAGCAAATAATCTGTTCAAACTTAATGAGATATGTTCAACACTATAAGATAGATCAAATATTTTGAGCTTCACTCCATTCCAGTTAACTCCTTTACTCTCGAATCACTCCAAATTACCTTTAAGACACTGAATAAGACAACCGGGCTTCAAACAATTGATATAAATAGAGTTGAAATGATCTCTTAATTCTAACCTGGTCAAGTTGTTAGCAGTGTACAATGAGATTTGGGTGTCTAACACCTTCCCAAACTCATGGCACTTTGCGTGGATCATACCGATACCTAAACAGTCTGGTCGTCTTGTGAATCCCAGTTCATTTCGACCTATTGCGTTGACTTCTTGCCTCTGTAAATTCATGGAAAAAATGATAAATAATAGGCTACTTTTTGTTTTAGAAGCGAAGGGTTTATTGAGTGATCGACAATGTGGCTTCCGGAGACACCGGAGCACAGTTGATCACTTGATGAACCTGGAACATTGCATTTCAAAGGCATTTGCCAATAAAGAATTCCTGGTAGGGGTGTTCTTGGACATCCATAAAGCCTATGACATGACATGGCGACACGGTATTCTGATGAAGCTTCACGGTTATGGTTTAAGAGGTAATTTGCCCATTTTCATTAACAACTTTTTGCGTGACAGAACCTTTTCTGTCACCCTTCCCTGTAATGTAACATCGGACATTTTTGTCCAAGAGAACGGGGTGCCACAGGGAAGCGTGCTTAGTCCAACACTTTTTAACATCATGATCAATGATATTCTGTCATCAGCTCTAGTCCCCAGGAATCTTAAATACTCGTTGTATGCTGATGATTGTGCAATGTGGCACTCGTCACCTAATGCACAGTTTTCAGTAGGACGGATTCAAGCAGCGCTTGACTCTGTCCACCAATGGGCCTTACAGTGGGGCTTTAAGTTTTCCGTTCCTAAGTGTACCGGAGTAATTTTTAGTAAACGTAGAGTACCTCAAATTAACGTAACGTTAGATGGCCAACCGGTACCATTTCATAATTCTGTTAATTTTTTAGGAATTCATTTTGACCAAAGATTAAATTTTACACATCATGTTAATAATTTGCTTGTTCGTTGTGAAAAACCTTTAAATGTCCTTAAGTACCTATCAGGTACCACATGGGGAGCCGACAGGAAATCTTTATTAATGGTGTATAAGACCCTTATTCGTACAAAGCTAGACTATGGCTCACAGGTGTATGGATCGGCTTCAGATACAACACTAGGAAGATTGGATGTGTACCAGAATAAATGTTTACGTGTGTGTTTGGGAGCTCTGAAGTGTACACGTGTAGCTAGGATGGAGGTGGAGGGGAACATACCTCCTCTCCGACTTCGACGGGATCAACTCGCAATGAACACCGCTATGTCAACGATCCGGAAGTCGGAGATCGGCAACGTAGCCAGTGCCTCCCTACAACAACATCACTACCTTCAACACGGAAGAAGGAGGCCACTGGCTGTGCGCCTCCACCTGCTAGCTGAACAACTACAAATAGACCTCGGGGACTGCGACAAGTTCATCACCACCAAGATACCACCGTGGGAGACACCCAACTTCGGCGTCAACACATCGTGGTTTCCATCATCAAAAGAAAAGGCGCCGGAGTTGGAGATACACCACCTGTTTGGTGGTATCATCCTCAGTCACCTGGGGTCTCATCACGTGTACACTGACGGCTCCAAGTCAGATGAATGCGTAGGTGCGAGTGTATGGTCGAGTGAATGTGAACTTAGGTACAGATTGCCGATACATACATCTGTGTTTACAGCAGAACTTTTTGCAATTGACAAAGCCATAGACTATGCACTAAATTCTCGTTATAATTCAATAGTCATTTTCTCAGACTCCAAGTCAGCCCTTCAGGCAATTAACTCATGTCAAACTATTTCCAATTAAATCCAGGGTCGCATCATTAATAAGTTGCACTTATGCAACAAGTCCTTCACTCTGATCTGGGTGCCCTGGCATTGTCGTATTTATGGCAATGAACGTGCAGACTTACTTGCAAAATCGGCTGTAGAGCTCGAGGTTACTTGGGACGTCCCTCGTGATCTACAGTCGTGTCTATCCCTCGGAAAGAAATCAATTAATCTTCTGTGGCAAGGTCAGTGGACCAGACTTAACATCAACACCATCAAGCCTCAACTGGGTAATTGGGCCACTGCCAACCGGCCCAACAGACTCGAAGAAAGAATACTGGCAAGACTGAGAACCAACTGCACCAGAATAACTCATCTTGAACCATATATAGACAAACGTTTTCCACCGCATTGTAACACCTGCAATGCGGTGTTATCTATCAGTCATATCATCCTGCATTGTCGGCGATTCCCTCATAGGTTACTGTGATGCAGTAAAAGTCCCCTTCATACTTTCAGCTCTCTTAGGTGATGGGGATGGTGGTGTGACTGATAAATTGATGACTTTCTTGAGGGAGACCGAACTGATCAGAGTGATGTGACACTTTATGACTATTGTTGTTACAATTTTGTATGTATTTTTGTCAATTATGAATGTTATAAATTATGTGTTGTATATATTGTATATTATGATGTATTAGCTAGGTTTAGCGATTGTCTAAAATAGGTTTAGCGATTTGTCTGTCTAGGTTTAGCGATTGGCTGGAATAGGTATTAGTCTAGTTAGCTATTGGTTGAGTAGGTACATAGATTAGTTTATTAGCTAGGATGTAAGATTAAGAAAAAAAAAAAATTGTATAAAGTTACAAAGTACACCATCAATTAGTATATAAGTTTAGTTTTAAGTTTGAATGTAATAATAATAATAATAATAATGATATTAATAATAATAATAATAAATAAATGCATAAAATAATATGCAAATAGTTAAAATTAAAATAATAATAAATAAATAAAATAACAAAAGTAAATTTAAAAAAAAATGAAATAAAAATAAATAAAATAAAATAAATTAAAGGCCTTAATGACCAACATCAAGGTTGATAGGCCAGGGGAAAAAAAAAAAAAAAAAAAAAAAAAAATCTTAATTCCCAGACGCTCGATCAGCTAGTAAACCTGGAAGCTCAAATTCAAGAGGAATTCGAAAAAAAAAAAAAAAAAAACACAATTTTTAATTGCAGTATTTTTTGATATTGAAAAACCTTACGACATGACTTGGCGACATGGCCTCCTCAGGAAACTATATGCGATGGGATTACGCGGTAACCTGCCCTTTTTTGTTAAGAATTTAATTTATGATAGAACTTTCTCTGTCAAGCTTTTTTCGGAAACAGTCACTTTCTCGGACATATTTGTCCAGGCAAATGGGGTACCCCAGGGGAGTGTTCTGTCTCCGACCTTATTTCTATGTATGATCAATGACATTCTACCAGTTCCTCCTCGAAATCTTAAATACTCACTGTACGCCGATGACTGTGCGATATGGCACTCCAGCTGTAATGCAGAGTTTTCGGCAACTCGGATCCAATTGGCACTGGATTTGATTCACAATTGGGGCCTCCAGTTGGGTTTTAAGTTTTCAGTAAGAAAGAGTGTATGGGTTATTTTCACTCATCGGAAGAAGCCAGACATCCGGCTGACTATGGGTGACAATCCCCTACCTATTCAAAATTGAATAAATTTCTTGGACTGCATTTTGACAGTCGACTGACAAGGCGAGTCCATGTCAGTCAGTTAAAAATTAAATGTTTAAAAACACTTAATTTGCTGAAGTGCATTTCTGGTACTCAATGGGGAGCAGATAGGAAGTCATTGCTAATGCTATATAAAGCCCTGATTAGATCTAGAGTAGATTATTGGTCAATAGTGTATGGTTCGGCATCTGATTCTGTGTTGAAAGGTTTGGATGTAAATTCAGAATGCGTGTTTGCGTGTGTGTCTTGGAGCCCTACGTTGCACTCAAATCAAGCATCTAGAAGTGGAGTCACAAGTGCCTCCCCTCCGTCTGAGACGAGATCAACAACTTTTAGTATACAGTGCTAAGAAATCCAGGGTGCCGAGTCATCTTCCCGGGAATGCCTTGCTACGGCAACTGCACCCGGGGGGCCAAGGCGATAGGCCCCTGGCAGAGGGACCGAGTCATCCGTCCGGGAACCACTGGGCCCCAGGGGGCACTGGCGTGAGGCCAAGGGAAACCAGGCCCCAAGATCATGTACCCGGGGAGCCGAGTCATCCTCCCGGTAATGCCTTGGTGGGGCATTTGCAACCGGGGGGCCATGGCGATAGATCCCTGGAAGGGCCGAGTTATCCGCCTGGGCGTCACATGGCCCCAGAGGGCACTGGTGTGAGGTCCCTCAGAGAAAGACTCCACGACCTCGTAGAGTGTGTCGGTATAGAATTATCAACAATTGATACCCTGGTCTTAGTAAACATTGCACCCTGGGTAACACCCCCTTTCACTATTGTGGATTCCTGGTTGCCAGGGGTTAAATCCTGGGTGCCGGAGGTGGAAGTACACTAGAGGTTTCGAGAGATAATTGATAACATCTTCAATATTTCCATCTGTATACCAACGGCTCCAAGACGGATGAATGTGTGGGTGCAGGTGTGTGGTCGACCGAATGCCAGTTGAGATTCAGACTGCCGAATCAAACATCGATTTTCCTTGCTGAACTTTTTACTATTAATAAAGCTTTGGATTTTGCCTTATCGACGACCTAAGATAGGATAGTTATCTTTACTG
Source organism: Petrolisthes cinctipes (assembly GCA_033782935.1). Lineage (NCBI taxonomy): Eukaryota > Metazoa > Arthropoda > Malacostraca > Decapoda > Porcellanidae > Petrolisthes > Petrolisthes cinctipes. The sequence continues at coordinate 69,623 of JAWQEG010000944.1, read as the reverse complement.
ATTCTTTAAGTTCACTTAAAGCTATTAAATCCTTAAATATTACTAACAATGAAATACAGGGTAATCTCATTAGTAAGCTGTTTTGTGCCAATATGTCAATCAAGCAAATATAGGTACCTTCACATTATGGTATCTATGGCAATGAACAGGCTGATATACTAGCCGGGTCAACTGTTAATCTGGTCCTTAGCATAGTCCGTACGGATCTCAGGTGTTTTGTTTCCCTCATTAAATATCGAATTCATCTCCTGTGGCAAAGGCAGTGGACCAGACTAAACATCATTAATAAAGTTTAAAAAATTATAGAACCCTGGGCCACGTCATCATGGCGTAGCCGTAGGGACGAGGTGGTGTCTCAGGGTCAATGCCAACAGAATAACCCACCTCGATCCCTATATCAATAGAATTTTTCCACCCATGTGCCCCTCATGTAATATAATAATGTCTGTATCACACATACTAATATTTTGTGTAAAGTATAAATTAAACAATATTTCAAACTTAAAAAAATGGCTCTCACCATAGAAAATATTCTATTAGATGATAAGAATATTATAAACAAACTGATGAGTTTTCTGAGGGAGACAAAACTTTATGACCTTATATAGCTTGATATAATAAAATGGAACTATTGGCTTAATGACCTTTGGCTATATGCCACTGGTTGATAGCCAATAAATCCAACACAACAACAACAACCCCAATCAGTCTCATCGTGATCATACAGCTGTACTATTCCCTTCCCTCCTGGGCTTACGTTAAACAACGGACGACCTCTACTCTGTTCAGTGTTGGTAACGTCAAGGTCAAGGGAATACAAGGTCTGATCACGCGCAGCTTACGTGTGACGTCAGAGGATGGAGAGAGAGAGAGAGAGAGAGAGAGAGAGAGAGAGAGAGAGAGAGAGAGAGAGAGAGAGAGAGAGAGAGAGAGAGAGAGAGAGAGAGAGAGAGAAACGGGTATGGTAGACTACTTTAAGGGGCCCATATTAATTATGCTCTCCATATTTTTATTTCTATTGTTTTACTGCACAGTTCCCATTGAATTAATACTGCATACTTTATATACCCTCCTTTTATTATTACTGTGATCTAAATATAAAGCTATTAGATTTGTATTTTTCTACCACTTTATAAGTGCTTCATTTATTTTATAAAACAAAAATTAAATTATGTAGGTTATTAATGTCGACCACTTTTCAAATTTAACACATTTATTGATTTCCATTTTGTTTATATTAAACTACTTTAATGTACTACAATATTTATATTATCACATTGTAATGTTTTATTGCTTTTATTTCGCCATTATCAGCAAAACTATCAGTGTTACGTGTGATTATTACCACTGGCACTAGCACAGAACACTAGCACAGAACTCTATCATTACCAGGGACTCGCGCCCCCTGGTGGGGGGGCGAGGGGATGTTGTGACGGTTTGGCCCCCATAGCTTCCTTCCTCGGGAGCCTTGGGGGGTGGACCCACGGCGTAGACGCCGCCACTCCAGGACCCTCCACCTCCACCTCCACCTCCACACTCTCCTCTCCCCCGTGCAGCAGCACCTAACACACACCGCACACACAACATTAACATACTTCAACTAAACATAGATGGCATAAACACCAAAAAACAAGAACTCACACACTTCATCATACAACATAATATACACATTGCCATCTTACAAGAAACAAAACTACGCAACACAAACAAAACACCTACATTCACCAATTTCACCACCATCAGACAGGACCGGACCAACGGCAATGGCGGTGGACTAATCACCCTAGTCCATAAATCCCTTAATTATATAGTAACCAGTGCGGAACTCAAATCCCTCCTCCCCCACCACGACACCACCACAGAAATTCAAAGCATCAAAGTCCGCACTGGTAAATCATCCAATATTACAATAGTTAATTTATACATCCCCCCTCAAACCAGCCCAACAGTTCCCCAAAACTTCTCCCCCCAGCTCCATCTGATCACCAACCAACTTGACCTTATCCTGGGTGGTGATTTCAACGCCAAGACGTCGGCCTGGTATGTCAACAACCCTGACACAGACAGAGGGCTTGAAATCCTTGCACAAACTGACAACCTCATCTCATTAAACAACCCACATCAACACACTCATATCCCTCACCAAGCCCTCTTCCAACCATCCTCTCCCGACATATCCGTTTGCTCTCCCAACCTCGACCCCAGAACATCATGGAGAGTGGTCAGAACCCTCGGCTCTGACCACCTTCCAATCATAATCACCACTAAAACAAGAATCACCCCAGTTGGCCACAGACACACATACACAAATTACAAAAGTGCCAACTGGGAAACCTTCACTATGGAAACAGAACAACACTTCGAAACACTGAACAGTACACCCATCACAAACATCAACACAGCTGTTCAAAAATTCAATACAATTATACAAAACGCAAACAAACAGCACATCCCTAGAGGTAACAGAAGAAAACACAACCCCAACTTTACAACAGAAATTCAAGACCTCATCAAACAACGTGACACACTTAAACACACATCCCCAACTCCTCTTACACAACACACAATAAACCAAATACAAGCACTAAATACACAAATAAACAACAAAATTAAAGAACAAAAAACACTTAACTGGCAAAGTTTTGTCAATACACTCAACCACACAACCAACACCAGCAAACTCTACAAAACACTAAACAGCATCACACTGTCCAACAGCAACACTACACAATCACATGCAGCCATCACAACAACAGACACTATACCCTCTAACAAACAACAAGCAAACACACTCATCCAACATTTTTCGCACGTCAGCCACCTTCACCCTCATCCTGAAGACAGACGAGTCATTAGACGCAAGAGACGTTTCCCCACTGACCCAGACTATACACCATTCACAAATCATCAGACAAATCACATCATTCACAACATAAAACACTCACCTGCCTGTGGTCCAGACAACATCAGTAACATACACCTTAAACACCTTGGACCACAAGGCATACAAGCACTCACTAACATAGCAAACTGCAGCTACTCACACAACACATTACCCAACATCTGGAAACATGGAAACATCATCACCATCCCCAAACCAAATAAAGACCCCAAACTACCCTCATCACACCGTCCCATCACCCTCCTTTGTACCCCCTCCAAAATCACTGAGCGCCTCATCATTAAACTAATCACACCACACATCCCCCGTGCATCTTCACAACATGGCTTCAGACCGCTACACTCAACAAACACCCTTCTTACAGACCTCACACAAAGAATTTTTGATGGCATCAACTCAGATAGACCCCCACACAGAACACTCTTAGTTACATTGGACATTAGTAAAGCATTTGATGCCATCCCCCGCCACAACCTCACAAACAAAATATACAACACAAACATGCATAATAACACCAAAAGATGGCTGGCCAGCTTCTAGGGAGGAAGAGTAGCCCATGTTACATTTGCTGGTCAGTCATCTAACATTAAAAATTTCACCAATGGTGTCCCCAAGGCTCTGTACTCTCACCCACCCTTTTCAACCTATACATGCACGACATACCAACACCCCAGGCACCACAAATACACATAGCCTCCTACGCAGACGACATAACACTCACATGTACACACAGAAACGCAGACACAGCCACTCTCATCCTCCAACCCTACCTCAACACACTTAATGCCTGGTTCACCACAAACAGACTTAAAATAACACCCACCAAGTCAACTGTCACCCTTCTCACCAACTGGAATGCAGAACACCGCTACACACCACACCTCACCATAAACAACACACCTATACCACACACACACACACCCAAAATACTTGGCATAACATACAATACATCCATGACATTCAAACAACATATTACGACCATCAAAAACAAATACATGCAAAGACTTAAAGCCCTCAGATCACTTGCCAGCACAACATTCGGACACAACAAGGAAACCACAACCACAGTATACAAACAATACATTCGATCAGTGATGGTTTATGCAAGCCCTGCCTGGGCTTCAAACCTCACTGAGACTCATCATAACACCCTTCAAACGATACAGAACAGAGCCCTAAAGACAATCACAGGCTGCACAGCTACCACACCCACAGACCACATACACTATGAAACCAAAGTCCTCAAAATCAAGGATCACCTTGACATGAGAGGCACACAAGCACTTGCTGCAGCCTCCACAAACCCACACCATCCACTACACTACATGGCACAACACCCACACATGCCAAGGAACATCAAAACAACACCCAGTACACGATACCATACACAAATACTATCATCTCTTACACCCTGCCCACCCCAAACCAATCTCCAAAGACACATCCATACTCAAATCACTCATCAATCCATCCAAACACTCAAAAACAACACTCAGCTGCATGCACGACCTCCTGACATCCACCCATCCGAATCCTCCCTTCCCCGTGAGGACAGAGTCCACCTGGCCAGGCTGCGGTGTGGCCATCACCCGGCCCTTCTGACATACCAGAAGAGGCTGGATGGAGCCATTGCGGATGCCTGTCCGGGATGCAACACACCACCCCATTCTATTAAACACATTAGTGAAGACTGCAACGCACACAACCACACTCGCCAACAACACAACATACACTCTCTGAGGGCACTGTGGGAAAGCCCGGTTCAGGCCATGACCTTCCTCAAGAGCTCGGGGCTGCTCGGCCAGACAGCTTGAGGAACTTCAACAACAACAACTATCATTACCATCAGCATTATGATTTCTGATATTACTAATATTGTTTGTTTACAACCTAATTACATATAGTTATTTGAAATTTTCAGCAGGCAATGTACAGCTGTATTTTGCTAGGGAAACCTTTCATATGAGAGAGAGAGAGAGAGAGAGAGAGAGAGAGAGAGAGAAAGAGAGAGAGAGAGAGAGAGAGAGATATATATATATACTAGCTGCTCCGCCGCCCTTCGGGCGGCTAGGAGCCGCTAGCTCCTGCGGAGGGCTGGCGGCCTGCGGCCGCCCTTCCACCGCCCTTCGGGCGGTTTGGAGCAGATCGGGTGGTGGGTGGATAGAAGGAAGGGAAGGAGGGAAGGAAGGGGGAGAGGGAGGGATGGTTTAGTGGTTAGATAAAATAAATGGATGGATGGATGATTAGTAATAGAGGTGGGTGGGTGAATAATTGGAGGTATTAGTCGATTTTAAATGTTTATTATATCAATCTTTCTCCCTCATTCAATAACTCCATCATTCTAATATTAGCATAATTAATAATATTTCCTTCTTTTTCTATTAATTGCGTCACTAAGCATTTTACTGAAGTGCCTCCTGGTAAACGACATTTTTCACGACTCCGGTTGACGACAATAAATATGGCAATATTGAAAATCAATTTGACAAAAGTGAAACTCTATAGGACAATAATGAGAATCAATATGACAATGGTGTTTGATACTGGAGCAGGAATCAAGAGCTCAAGAAAATATAGTACAAAATATTGGTATTTATTGAAAGAATTACCGTTTTCCCGGTAGTTTGCCCAGGTTAGGTCCCGGTAGTCTGATGCGGTTTAGGTAAGGTCAGGTAAGGTAACGTCAGGCTAATTTCAAAATGCCCCATTTGAATATGCCCTATCTTGGCAATAATGAAAATCAATTAGACAAAACTGAAACTCAATAGGACAATACTGAGATTCAATATGACAATGGTGTTTGATACCGTAGCAGGAATCAAGACGTCAAGAAAATAAGTTACAAAAATATTCTACCAATCAGAAAATAAATATGGCAATAATGAAAATCAATTTGACAAAACTGAAACTCTATAGGACAATACTGAGAATCAATATGACAATGGTGTTTGATACTGGATTACAAAAATATTCTACCAATCTGAAAATAAATATGGCAATAATGAAAATCAATTTGACAAAAGTGAAACTCTATAGGACAATAATGAGAATCAATATGACAATGGTGTTTGATACTGGAGCAGGAATCAAGAGCTCAAGAAAATAATGTACAAAAATATTGGTAATTATTGAAAGAATTACCGTTTTCCTGGTAGTTTGCCCAGGTTAGGTCCCGGTAGTTTGGCCAGGTTAGGTCCCGGTAGTCTGATGTGGTCTAGGTTAGGTTAGGTAAGGTCAGGTAAGGTCAGGCTAATTTCAAAATGCCCCATTTGAATATGCCCTATCTTGGAAATGGGGCATTTGTGGAGGAAATGCCATAGAAGAAAATAGTCTTAGAATGGTCTAAATAAGTGGGTAATGAAGGTAGAAAAACGGTATGCAATAACGGTAATTCATTCAATATTTACCAAAATATTATACCAATATGGTAGAAATCAATCATAAAAATGGATAAAATGTAATAATATAGGTAAACGACAATATACTTACTGAGATAAGGCATAAACAAATCGAATAATATCCGTGCTGTAGCCTTAAATTATGTTCATGAGCTGTTGATTTCTGGAACAGTATCCGATAATTTAATAATAGAATACGTGTTCTCATTTTTAGGGGTAACTACTTTATTACTCATGGCGCTGCTGTACGCAAACCAATGAACCTAGGAAGCTTTAGTTTACAGATTCTGGTGTGTAAAATCAAGCTCTACAAGTCTGTAAGAAAAAATTTACCTAAATGAAACTTTAAAATTGACCGTGTTTTTGCGAAAGGCTGAACTGTGGTATGGTGATTCCGTAGATTTTTCCCCTGTAATTTATTATTATTTCGCTAGCACGTTTCGTTATATGTGGTTTCGTTGTATGACCCCCCCTAAACCTGAACGGGATCAAGACTCACCTACATGCAAATTTTGAGGACACAAAGTTGGACGGTTTAGGCGTGCATCGCGGACACACACACACACACACACACACACACACGCAGAGAGAAGCTTGGCTTTATGTATATAGATATATATATATATATATATATATATATATATATATATATATATATATATATATATATATATATATATATATATATATATATATATATATATATATATATATATATATATATATATATATATATATATATATATATATATATATATATATATATATATAATATATATATATATATATATATATATATATATATATATATATATATATATATATATATATATATATATATATATATATATATATATATATATATATATATATATATATACAGGGTGATTCAGAAATGCGTGCCGAAAATCCGCAGGTGTATTCCTGGCACATAATTGAATGTAAATTAGTCAATAACGATTTTGGAAATTCTCAATAGTTTATAAGTTATAGTGCCTTCAAGGTTTGAAGAGTGTGTTTAAATCTAGGGATTGTACCATAATCCCTGAAACTCCGTCCCTGGTAATTTTGCTGTGACTGTACACTCTACAGCTTTTGTCATATTCTTTAGTAACTTTTACTGTGTTTCCAATGCCTTCATGGGAGTTAAGTAATTTCACACGTGTCTGAAAGATTATGGTACAATCCCTAGATTTAAACACACTCTTCAAACCTTGAAGGCACTATAACTTATAAACTATTGAGAATTTCCAAAATCGTTATTGACTAATTTACATTCAATTATGTGCCAGGAATACACCTGCGGATTTTCGGCACGCATTTCTGAATCACCCTGTATATATGCCACATAGCGCCAATTATACATTTTTTTTTTTTTTTTAATTAGCAAGCTAATTATCACATGTATGAATGTTGATAAATTATTTAACGAACAAAATTTTCACTACATGTATACAGTACATGAGGATGTCAGTTTATGATGATATATTTGGTAGAATAGTTATTCATACATTTCTTAACTCACATTGATGGCAACACTTGATCCTTCCCCCTGAGCCAGGTGTAATTAACTGACTCAGGCTGCTGCACCTTAACTTAGGCTGCACCCACAATTTTTACATTTTCATATAGTTGGCCTGATTAATAGTATTTTTCATATATTCCTATTTTATGGCATAAAATCAAGGTAGTTAAAGAAAAATTTACTCCCAGTAGTTCCTGATATCCTGATTCACAGCTATCGCACCCACAATTCATGTGGTTTACTTTCATATCTTGATTTTTAGTACTAATTTTTTGGCATACAATCAATCTAAATTAAATGCTTATTTATTTTGCAGGAATTTCACATCATAAATTCTTAATATTTTCATACAGTTAGAGAATGTTTCTTAATGATACTATCTATCCTCGTCCACGGATAGAAGAATACTGAGGGCTCCAGCGACTTTGAGGCTATCCTGAGTCCTGCCCGTGACGTCATGCGCACATGAGGTGAAAAATGGTACAGACCTAAGCAGACCTAGTATATTCCCTTGACCTTGGGTAACGTAGAGATTGTGTGTGGGAGAGGCGGCACGATTTACTTACTTCTTGGTTTTATTGTAAATATTGTAAATTATCATTATCTTGTGTTTTTCTATTGTTTTGACTTCTTCTTGTTGGTTGATCCATGGGAATACATTTATTAACAGTAAAGGGTTTTTCAATCATTCAACTATCCTAATTAACGTAGGGTTAGTAATACCCTAGACATCCACTAAGCTACGTTACAATATATATATATATATATATATATATATATATATATATATATATATATATATATATATATATATATATATATATATATATATATATATATATATATATATATATTGTCACGTATACATACGTGTGGCTTCAGATGCCCTTAGTTACCCCTCCAATCTATAGGCCTAGGCGCCGTTTTCCCTCAAACCATTCCTTAATATTTATGTTGTATTATACTGTATTACCAAGTTGTATTGTACTTCGGTTGGATATTAGATAATAAGGAATATTGTATTATCATCTTTTCTCCATGTTATTGGGAATAATTACCTAGTTGTAGGTCAAGAAATTGTACCATTGATAACTTAGGCCTTAGGCTTCCTGCCAGGCAAAACTAATCGAAAACCACAAACTACAATGATTAATTACTAACACACTGTATTTCTTATTATGTGAAATGTATTCAAACTTATTCTTGTCATCTTATGTAACCTCACATGCAATCTTGAACCATTAATACTATAATTAGTTATGAGTTAGGATGCTTTATCTTATCGACTGGCTTTGGCTAGGACGCTTGGCTTGACATAGGACAAGCCAGGGTCGAGAGGCTCCTCTCTGTTGGAATAAACCATTACTTGGCTGAGCTGTCCTAACACTATACTTGTGTTGTGTTATCCTTTTATCTAAGTCTTTCCCTGTCTGTCCTATATAGAATTTATTACATATGTTGCATGGAATCTTGTATACAACACCTGAGTTACTCGCAGGGCAGCTCGAGACTTAGATAAAAGGATAACACAACACAAGTATAGTGTTAGGACAGCTCAGCCAAGTAGTGGTTTATTCCAACACAAAGCCACTTATGACCATCACATTAACTGGGGAGGTGCCAAAGTTCTAGCTAAATCGTCAAACCTTCTTGAAAGAAATGTAATTGAGTCATGTCTAATCTCAGGCACATATAAAGATAATGTTAATATGAGTTATGGACATTTCAAATGTGATAAATTATTAACCGAATTGGTGATGAAGCAGTTTCCACCAGACTAGGAATAAGGGTCAGGTGAGGTGAGGTGGGTATCAGACCCTTTGTCCAAGTGTAGCTCCTCCCATTTTCCCACTGTATATATATACTCCATCTCATGTCTCTGTATCATTCTGTCTGAAGATGTAATATACGAAAGTACTTACTGTTCTGCCTTTGGTTTCTCCTGTGGTTACTCTGCAATTATATCTCACGGTGAAGTGAGCTTTCTGCATATATATATATATATATATATATATATATATATATATATATATATATATATATATATATATATATATATATATATATATATATATATATATATATATATATATATATATATATATAAAGAGAGAGAGAGAGAGAGAAACTTGTGGTAATGTTTTATGGCAATTTTGCAATAATTAACATCACAGTTTATTTACCAAAACCCTGCTCGCGCCCCCATTGGAAGCTGCTGCTCTAGACTCACTGGCTTACCTGGAAAATTACACACGGAGAGGTTTTGAAAGCAAACAATTAGACTGCAGGAATGCACAACCTTTTGGGCTCCTCTGGCCACGTGATCAAACTTAAAACTCACTAAGGGCTGCAAGGTTTATGTTAATAAAAAATGTAGACATTTTAGTTGCTTAATGGTAGAAATATTGTACTTAATGACTTAATTAATCCATTACGTTACAAAACTATGATTAATCCTTACCTGGCATACATGACACAGTCTTCTTAGTGCGATTTTTGACACTGTGATTCATAGACAAGCTTCTTTATGTTCGGTTGAAACTTTGTTGTTGTTATTTTTTACCATTTATTACCTACTAAGGGCCGCCAGAGGGTTGCTTGAGGGTCACATGCGGCCCGCAGGCCGGTTGTGCATCCCTGGATTAGAGTAACTTTTTTTTTTTTTTTTTCCGACATCCAAAAGGCATATGACACAACATGGACACATCCCATTCTGAAGTTAGAGGTCACCTCCCTATTTCATTAATTTAGAATTTCATTCATACTAGAACTTTCCAAACACGAAATAATATTGTTTTCTCAGATGTATTCCAATTAGACTTAAACTAGAGAGTGGTTTCCCTCAAGGTAACATTCTGAGTGGTACCCTTTTCACATTAGCCATGAATAACTTAGTTACTAAATTACCCCAACAATGTGTATGAAAGAGTCTGTATGTGGATGATTTTGCAATATACTACTCCTCATATATCATTCACCATCGCCAAAAAGTTTTAAATTTAGCAACCTAAATAATAGATTCTTGGACTGAATGACTGGGTTTTAAATTATCAGCAGAAAAGATTCAGCAACAATAATTTAATAAAAACAGTAGATGGAAACGAAATAATGAAATGAATCTGCAAATGAAGGACACTCAAATTCAAATTAAGGATTTTGCAATTTTGGGGGGTTTGTATTGGACACACATCTCAGTTAGAAAACACATATTGCTCCCATTGAATCTAAATGTAACAGTGCACTAAATTTAATTACGAAATTATCCCACACCACTTGGGGTGCAAAGAGGTCAACTCCATTGATGCTTTATAAAGCATTGGTATTATTTTGGATCGACTTTAGGATCGACTTTGAATCAGCATCGTAGGACACCTTTAATTCACACTCGTAGTATGAATCTATGTAAAGGAGTGTAGCAGCTACATATATAGCCACTCCTATAGCTCCATATATAGCCACTCCTATAGCTCCATATATAGCCACTCCTATAGCTCCATATATAGCCACTCCTATATCCCTTTGTCTACTCATAGCTAGCCACGGAATAGTGAGTACAGTAATTCCCTTCCCAGACAGGACTAATCCTCTCTAAGGATACCAGCAGCTGACAGTCGAGCTGCCTCTCTCTCTTGGGATGCCAGCTGCAGCCTCCACTCCTTGCCCAGGCAATGACTCAGTCGTGGGAATGAATACCTGCCTACGTGCGCAGGTCAGGACATCAAGTGGGGACGCCACATCCGTGAACTGATTCCTACGGTATATAAGGGCCTTACTACTGCTGGGTCAATCACTTACCCTCGAGCTCTGGACGAAGGAGGTCCTGCCTGACGCCCCACCTGCCTAGCTTCCCCAAGCCCTAACCGTGTTCCCGACTTGATCACACGGCCACTCTCCAGCCACAAACAACTCTCCTGCAGCAGCTACGGCCCACCTACGGCACGGCACGGCACACCAGCATACTCTCATATTCTGTGTGACTCCATTGTATCTACCAATAAACTGTTACTGTGTAATCTAAAGTCTGTTCACGCCAGGTAATGACACAAGGGCTTCCTTGGCGCTATAGGAGCTTTTGAATTCTCAACAAAAACCTTCATTTTATGTGAAAGTGGAGTTTCATTGCACAATGATTTTGTGACCTGGTGTAGTCACCTAAAAATACTATATACCAACTCCCCCACAAAGTAATTAGTTGAGATGCTTATTATTTTTATCCCATCGGTGCTAATAGCCTTTTGCATCAACCAATATCAACATACAAATACCTCCATCATTGAGTGAGTGTGTACTCACCTTACTTTCCTTTCAAAGAAATATAACAACATAGCAAGGCACCATAAACAAGACACATTGGAACACATACAAAGAAAAGGTCCTCACTATGCAATATGCACCTATGGTTCTAAATCTCTGATAGGAGTGGGTAGTGCGGTAATATCCTCAGATATTCCAAAACAATCCTCCTTTGCCAAAGAATCCTCACTTTTCAATGCAGAACTTACTGCTATTATAACGGGAATCGAAATCATCAAGGAACAAGAAAACATGCTTTCAATCAAATATGTTATTTGCTCTGATTTGTGAAGTGCTGTGCATGCCCTTAGATATAAAAAACTAGTTCAACAAATAAAACATCTATGAAACAAACTGTATTTCTTGAACATAAATGTGGAATTATGTTACATTCCCGCCCACATAGGACTAAGTGCTAATGAGAAAGCAGATGAAACTGCTATATCAGCAATACTATTACCACAAATAGAATTACATCTTTCAATTGGTGATTATTTACAAAGCATCAAATACTATAAAACAAATAAAATGGGAAAACGAACCAAACACTAACAATATCAAAGAAATTAAGAACAATATTCCAAGTGGCACTCCTCCCTGTTTCATTTATAAGGTTCAACCAATACATGCATGAACTGAAATAGGTATTTTTTAATATACAATATATGTGACACCCAATCAAAATATATCAATATAGAAATAATACTAAACGTGTAAATGGTCATTTAACCAATTGCCCTCTATATACAAAAACGGTTGTAACAATCCTTCAACATAGGAATAACACAAATGGAAATAGCTACACCAAGCAAGCAATGTCAATTTCAGATAAGGTAGCTCTACTGATGTTACAGAAGTAGTTGCTAATCCTCCCACAGACTTTGTATTCACTTGTCAGCCTTGACACACTGTACCAATCCGATGCCCAAAGTGAAGTGAAGAACATCCACACGTTAGTCACTGCACTCGGTAGATGAACACAATGCCTTCCTTGCTAAGAGAGTAATTTGGTACGATCGTTGATGATTCCTGCATTAAAAAAAATATTTATTTTCTATCTATCTATAGCTCTGACGCCTCGTTCCCTCCAGGAACTCCCCCCAAGGGGGTGGCCACGGTAGAAGTGCCTCCAGTTCTCCCTGTTCCAACACTCTCTCCTTAATTGGTCAAGCCCTCCTCTACCCCTCATGTTTTTCTCCTTTACATACTCTTCCACTCTGTTCTGCCATCCAACCGGAGGTCTGCCTCTCACACCAGGTCCCACAACTTCACTTCCATACACCTTCATTACAAACTTCTCACCTTGCATTCTCTCTACATGTCCAAACCATATCAATGTATTACGCTTCACCCTCTCAACCACCACTTCAATACCAATTGCCTTCTCACTCATACCACATCTCTCATACACACTCTCATTACTTTCTCCATCCGACCTTGTAAGTCCACATGCTCCTCTCAAGTAACTCATTTCCACAGCACCTATTCTAGATTGATGAGCCCTACTCCATGTCCACGTCTCCGACGCATATGTCAGTGTTGGCAGGATTATACTATTTCGTAGTCCCCTTTTCACTTGCATACTCACACTTCTACCCTTCATTATCCTCCCCAGTGATCCTATGACCTGTCTACCCCTCATTACTCTCTCCCTAATTTCTCCTTCCATACTCCCATGTTTACACATAACTGTACCCAGGTACTTAAACTCCTTCACTTCCTCCATCCTCTCACCCCTCAGAGTTATCTCGCACTTCGTCCCAGTTGGTACTCTTACTCTGTAAGGTGTAGCAAAGTCAATTACTTCTGTTTCTGCTCTCTCAATTACCATCACTTTACTTTTACCAACATTCACCTTCAGTTTCCTTCGTTTACACACAGACTGAAATTCGTCCACCACTCTCTGTAACTCCCTTTCACTCTCAGCCATCAACACAGTGTCATCCGCAAATAAACTTGCCGCCATAGCCCAATTTGCTTCATTCAGCCTCAAGTTCACCCCCAGACCATTCACTTTGGCTTTCATCTCTCTCATACAACCATCCATATATATATATTGAACAGCCATGGTGACATAACACACCCCTGTCTCAGCCCTACACTAATATTAACACTTTCACTTAGATCACCCTCTACCCGTACTCATGCTTTTGCACCTGCATAGAAGGCCTCAATGCCCTTCAGGAAAGACCCTCCAACACCATAAATTCTCAACACCTCTGACATAGCATTCTTATCAACCCTATCGTATGCCTTCTCCAAGTCCATGAAGGCAGCATACAACTTCCTACCCTTCCCAATATATTTCTCCACTATTGATTTTAATGCAAATATCTGGTCCACCCATTCTGAACCCTCCCTGCTCCTCATTAACTTTATTCCCTGTTACTTCAATCAGTCTCTCAGTAAGAACCTTCCCATACACCTTCCCCGGTACACTAAGAAGGCTTATTCCCCTATAGCTACCACACTCCTCCTTACTCCCCTTCCCCTTAAACAAAGGTACAATGATGGCTCTCCTCCAATCCTCTGGCACCTCTCCCTGCCTCCAAGTCAATGCTCATATATGCAACATCCACTCCACCACTACCTCCCCCCCACACTTTAACATTTCAGCAGTTATCCCATCCACCCCCGGTGCCTTTCCCATCTTCAACTTTCCTATTGCTTTCCTAACCTCTTCCCTTCCTAATTCTAACTGTACATTCTGTCGTCTACCACCTGCATCCATCCCCATGCATGTCACCACCGCTTCCCCTCCCGTCCCCTCATTCATCAGACCATCAAAATGCCCCTTCCACACTTCTCTCACTTCCTCACTTCCACTCACAGTAATTCCATCCTCTCTCTTCATTCTCACGCTACCAGACTTTCCTTCTCCTCTTTCTCTTTTCACCTCCTTCCAGAATAATTTCTTTTTTTCTTTAAACTTTTCACTCAGTTTCTTGCCAAACTTCTCATCTACTCTCCTTTTACTCTCACTCACCATCCTCTTCACTTGTCTCTTACATACATTGTATTCTCTCTTCCACCTCTCTTTCACCTCCTCTGACACATTCCTCTGTAATGTTCTCCTATATGCCTTCCTTTTCTTCTCTACGGCATCTTTCACTTCTTCTGACCACCAAGCACTCTTGCCCCTCTTCTGTGTCTTATATCCCACTACCTCTGCTGCTGTTCTCATTACAATTGTCTTAAACACTTCATACACATCATTCACTCCCACTCCCTCCCCCATCCTCAGCCTTGCATCCTCCAGCACCTCACCTACCCTCCTCTTATATACATCTCTGTACTCAATGTCATTCAATCTTCCACTTGCCACCTCCCTCTTGTTCCCCTCTCTATCCTTCCTTCCATACTCCCATTTTACCCTGACCCTAATCCTTGCCAAAACCGCATAGTGGTCAGAGCACTGGAACATTCCTCTCACCACTTTAGCATCCATCACATCTTTCCTTAACCTTTCATCCACAGCTATGTAATCAATCAAACTCATCTGCTCTCCCCTCTCATCCCTCCTCTTCCACGTGTACCTGTGGATCAGTCTGTGCTCGAAGCAGGTGTTGGCGAGGAACAACCCCGCCTCGGCACACACATCCTTTAGGCACTCATCATTCTCATTTATTCTATTCACACCCCACTTGCCAACTACATTTCCTCTTCTCTCATTCACTACCTTCCCATTCATATCTCCTATCAACACTATCCTCCTCCCACTCTCAAACCTTCTTAGACATTCATTAATTTCATCCCAGAACTCTTTCATTTTCGCCTTTCCCACTTTGGTCTGCACGTTCACTGAAGTATACGAGCAGACCCATGCATATTTCACAATACCAATCTTGCCAGTCATCTATACTATTCTTGTTCCCTTCCTTCCATGCCCATCTATTCCTTTCCACACCCTCCCAAACACTAACAATGCTCTAACCTTCTTTTCCCCTCCCTTTACTCTTTTCATCCATTCCACGCCTCCTTCCATTCCTTCCCACAACACATTACTCCCTCCATCCCCACACTCTTCCACCCCCCATCCTTTCATATGCGCTTCAGTTATGCCACACACATCTATTCTACTCCTCCTAGCACACTCCACTATCTCTCTCCTTTTCACCTCATTCATCATTCCATTCACATTGATCCCAACCACTCTCAAGCATTCTTCCCCTTTCCTGCCCCCCACAGGGCAGACTGGAGACCCCTCCCCGCCACTAGCCGCAGCCGTCCGTCCCACCATTGGGGGGCCGCTGGTGGCTGGCAAGGCCCACGCAGCGCCCATTCCCGGAGGGACACGGGCCATCAACATTGTCAAGTTTCTAAAAACCACCACAATAATAAAAAAGAAAAAGAGAATTACACAATAACACTTAAAAAATATGTATGTCATTAAAATATATACATTACAAAAATTTAAAACCTATATGTGGGGGAACCTAATGTGCCCCCACACCGCCTCCCCCTTTGGCTTCACCTCCAGCCTTTTACAATAAAATAAACTTAAAACAGGGAGGTGTCCCCCGAGGTTACCACGTGGAGGCGAGGTGAGACTTACCTACCCTTCCCGAGGAAGGGTAGGTCACCGAGGTGCTCTAAAAACTTCCCAATGTTTGATAGTAGCCAGTGCGCAATGGCCGCATCTCTGAACCTCATTGGTTACGATATTACCACTGCGCAATTTTATAATGCATGTACAGAGTATTGTGCTGGTGTCAACTATATAGAACTTCAATACGTTACCTGTCAATTATATGTAATATAAATGTTCACTGTCAATAACAAAGAGACGTGGAATTATTAAATAATAAGACAGTGTCATTACCTTGCACCATAAACCTTTCTCTTCTAGTTGGTTCATATGGGACTCTGCTTTGTTTTTGGGTCCCACGTCAAAGTTGTTCATAAGTAGTACAACCAGACCACCTGCAGACAGAGATATTACAAGATTATTGTTACTACAGTAATGTACAGCATTGTTGTTGAAGTGCCGGTAATTAAAATCTATCACTCTTGCCACGCCTTAGAAGATTTTAATGAATGGAGGAGGAGTGTGTGGATGTTTAGAGAGATCTGATCTTAAAAAAACAGTGGTGGTTCTGCCACTTCCCACTTGTATTTGGTTAATCTATAATATAAATGGCAAACCGTCTCTGTTTGTTCGATTATAACTCGAAAACGGTACACCTACATCCAAAACCCATATATATTCTGAATCACCATCACCAGGCGAAGGTTTTGGCATGACGTAACATGACTTAACTCGACGTAAAAATTACGTCATCTACTATAAATCCGCTTAAAAAACCCTGTTACACTTCCAAAACTATATATTCTGAATCAGCCCCACCAGCAAAGGTTTTTATGACGTAACTTGACTTAACTTGACGTAAAAAGCACGTTAAAGTCTCAAATATTCTATTTATCTATTAAAACCATAAAATTTCCGTTCGAGCTGAAGAAGGCAAAAAGGCTATTTGGAAATTCAGTCAGTCTTGGGCCTTCAAGCTGAAAAGACGTATGTACTATATATCGTCTGTATGTACTGTACGTATGGCAACTGGCAAGTGGCCTGAGGTCGCGGAATATTTTAAACTAACGCAACAAGACTGAAATGCTTTCACATATTATAAAGTTAATATTGACTATTTCTAAACACCAGAGTGCATCTTTCCCGGGCAACGCCTTGTACCTCCGCTAGTGGGTAATACCTGCTTTATCATTGTCCTATTGATACTGGGCTACATACATACCTGGCTTGGTGAAGTGAATCATATCGTCGATGCCAGACAGAGGAATGTGGTTCTCACGCATCGCTCCAGCGCTGACCACGATGTCATAGATACCTGTTACAAGAACTACCTTAGAAATTGTCATTATACTGTTTAGCATAACAGTGATCCACAGAAAAAAAAAAAAACACCCTACTCAAAACTTTCATAAAAATGTAGGTATTTAGGGGCATCAGGTGGATATATTGGAAATATTCTTGCCGCTCAGTCATGGGTGAGTTTGAACCCGGTATCAATCTACATCTGACATTACACGATCATTGGCTGTTTTCACAAACATTGCATATGAGTTGGTTATGACTGGTTGATTGATTGATAGTAGGCGCCGCAACAGCGAGGTCATATAATCATATAATCCTGTATGTACACATACAGATATACATAAGAGGAAATGTGTCAGAGCCAAGCCAAACACACAAGAGGATATGAGTTAAGCATACTGTCAGCATGGTGCTCGCCCAGTGCTTCTCCCAACACTTAAAGACTGCTGAGTGCCGTTTGGAGATACACATAGTTTGGACAACAAGGGTATACAGGAATCTGTTCACTTTCTGCTGACTCGTTTCCTAAGCAAGCCCACGTGCTGCTAGGTCAAAAACTCACACCGGAAGCTGTTCGCTTCCAGTAAGCCGAGCCCTACTTGGTATATCAATAGACTTTCATTCTGATAACGAACCTAAAAGGGGTAACACCAAACATTCCCCATATTCTCTTCCCGTTGTAAAGAGACTTCTCTTTTAATAAACTCTGACATTACTGAGAACCTTATCACTTCAAACCACCTTGTATATTCGAAGAATACCGCCGACCAACGCTACGCTACCAAACTCAACAACCATCAAAACCACCTAAACACGTTTGCCAATAGGCAAAAAATTGTAGCAGTGTTCATTGATTTAAAGAAGGCATACAACACTCCATAGCATATTGGTATTATACAATCTCTTTTAAATATTCGACTCAGACGTCGTTTGCCTATATTTATGCAGCAGTTTTTTAAATATAGTTTTTACGGGTCCGGGTGGGAACTGTGCTTTATATTGCGCGATCTATAAAGGTCGGTGTGTCGCTGAGGAGTATCTGAGAATAGTGTAACACTCTATGCCGTGGCCATATACCAGTGTCATTGGGTAGCTTCCTGATGGTGTACGTTCTATGAAGATGATTTGTCTAATTCTCTGTCACAGCATCTAGGATATCTACGGCTGAAAGGAGATTGCAACTCAATAAATAACTCGGTGGGTCGATGTTTGTTGATTCAGTTTCATCTTCAGCCAAACTGTCTCCCTGCACAATTGTCGTGTTCGTGAAATCCACTCTGATTCCGAATGATTAATAGGAAGTCAGCGGGCTGAGCAGCTGGACAAGCAGGTAGTATTTGGCTCTGGTGACCGGTCTTCTGGACGCAGGATTCATACCTCAGATGCATATACCTAGTCCGTCACAGCATTAGGGGTTATTGGCATGAGAAGTGTACAGTGGTGGACATCAGCAATCTCAGACGGATCAGGGCAGAGGTCGGCGGCGGGAGATATGATGGCATGACGCGACTATGGCAGATGGCTTTGTGCCGTCTCTGCATCGCCCATACACCACTGACATATCGATTTCTTATGTGATGATTGCCTGATCTCTCTGTCTGTTCGGTACATTTTGTTATTGTGTCCCAATCAGAGGGACCCGAGACGACAGTAGTTCATAGAGGAGACGGGAATCCTGCAAAACCAATATTTTTATGAATAAAATAATTGATAATAATTTTATTTATTTCATTTTAAATTCCTATATTCGGCAGCAAATGATGGCCTTGCTGTTGAGATGATAGAGAATATTAAAATCAATAATTTCTTTGAAACATAATTTTCAGGAAAAGTCACCTTTCGAGATGGTGTTCTGACCGACACCAAGAAACTCTTGAAACATGAGAGTGTAAACACCAGAAGATTTGATTTGCCTCATCATGCTGCCGGAGGGTTCGAGGGCATCAATGTTCCTGTGTACGAGAGAATTTTGTGGTTATATTATAATTTGATAAGGGTGATTTATGGGATGAATGGTGGAGTGGTATCATACGTAAAACTAAATTTCAAATTATCACTGCAGCACTTTTTAAATGTAAAAAACAAATATGTTTGTTACATTATACAATAATATATGCTAGCTTATTAAGTGATGAGCATTGAAAATATTTACGATGAAATGTTGAAGCTGAATACATACTTCAAAACTTGGATACACACTGTAGTATCACTTCACGACTGATGGATATATCCTATTAATAGATAAATAATATCTGATGATAGTCAATGTTAAACTTAATATAAGGCCTTACTTTATTATCAGTGCGTGACTTATTAAAGAATATTCCGAATTATTTGACAACGTTGACCATCTGGCCTTGGAATACATTTGAGATGCATGACTTTAGAGGATGTAGGATCTCACTGGGAAAACTGTACTCCTTATAGTTAATGAAAATGGTATTATCAGATAAAGAATTTTTCATATTTCTGTGTTTTTTGGATCGAAATTATGATAGTATTGAGTTTTAAGGTACTGGATTCTATCATACAGTGAAGAAGAAAAATAAATAAAGGATTGTCACTCCTTACATAGCTGAGAGGCGCTTGATGCTGCTGATGTTTCCTGATTGTATCACCAAGAACAAATCAACCACATTGAGACAGTCTGTTTCTTGCCACAATGTGGAGAGATTAAATTACACAATGCAAATCTCCAACAACATTTAACTTTCTGCACCACTCAGCAATACTTACGTGAAACCTTTCTTGGTGAGCTCCTTTCCAACCCAGCCAGTACCTGCGGCTACATCCAGAACTCGAACCTCTTTCCTCTGGTTCTCAGACACCAAAATAGACACCTCCTCAGCCGCTATTATGGGGGCCCTATACCGTCCCTTACTCATTATCTGTTTAGGAGATTATGGGTTTGAGAAAGGTAGAGGTCACAAGGAACCTTCTTTTTGTCTTAGGATACCTTCCCATAATCAAGGTTGACGATGGGGGCACTGTGTTAAATGCTTTTGTTTTCTTGTTGAAATGCTAACAAACGAGTTGTTTGTTTTTGTTACACAATATCCCGTTGCTATTTGCAACCATAGCAATGTATGACACACACACACACACACACACACACACACAGAATTATTCATTATATTGAATGGGTCCTCCTGTCTTAATAACGATGCATACATTTTTAAATTAAAAGTAGAAATGAAATACTGTTGCACAAAATATAACATGCTGTCATGATGACATAATGTGTGTTAATTGGTGATGACGATGATATTATGCCGTGAATATTTACCGCCAGCAGCAGATACACAGTGACGCAGACTAAGCACTCAGCATCCCTTTGATTACATTTGCTTTAAATGTTATCTTATGAAATGATATTGATGAAAGTTATAAGACGTCAGTGCCAAGAAAAAGGTTGATCATAATGTACTATTAACAATTCTTGATCGGACTATCGTTTTTATAATACTTAACTAGTCAATCATGTGCAATCACTATCCCAAATAAATATTCATTCCAGGTTGCTTCGAAAGGTTCGACAAAGCATTAATCGAGTGTCATGGCAGGAATGATAATAGGAAATGGCTCTGTGATGTGTCAAACTGTTTCTAAGTTCAAGACAGCAGAAAAACACATTGAATCCTATATATAGGGTAGTTGAAAACCTTACCGACAAAATTATATTTAATTTTTTTATTGCGCCGTGGTGTCAATCAAAAGACAGGCAACAGAACATAAGGGTAGGCAGGACCCATGAAAATCCAATGACCACACACACACATACATCATGAAAATATAAAAGAATGAAACACGAGAATACAGACAAATATTTACATTATGAGTTTATGACCTCAGTCTCGCTCCAACATTGGTGGAGTTGTACACAGAAAAGCAAAGGTCAACTAGAATAAGAGGAACAACAGGTCAGATTACAAGCAATTAATAGCCAGACAGATACAAGACACTACAGCAGCTGTCCTTTCTCTCTCTCTCCACACACACACACACAGACACACACAGACTACACTCTCGAATTAACTACTTGATCTGACCGAGACTCAAATAACATCCTCTCTCTCTCCACACATACACACACACAACCACCAGCTGCAGTCAACCTCACTTGACTTGACCAGACAACATTAACATCTCTCTCAGCTTACTGTTGTGGTAAGATGATACAGCATAAACCATCAACCTTTCCTTCTTCTCTAATTTCACAAGAGAGAGAGAGAGAGAGAGAGAGAGAGAGAGAGAGAGAGAGAGAGAGAGAGAGAGAGAGAGAGAATAACGAATAAGGAATATGGAAGAGAGAGGAGGGTCAAACTTGACCATACTAAATAACAGAGCACTCAGACAGCAATATTGTAGTCTAGACCTTTCTGACAACTCAAGGGTTGGAAGCGAATATAAGCATAGGAATTAGACTTGCATTCAGGATAACCTACTGTGACCACAAAGGGCAATATACTCTGATCTCCACAGAGACACACAAGACAAGACCGGCACATTATACTCTAGAGATATATATATATAATAAAGTAAGTGTATTCAATTGTGAAGTTTAAATCTACCACTTTGAAACACCCACGCCTGCTACGCTACCTTATACATCAACTCCAAGAATTTATCACACAAGTAAGTCACCAGATACTGCAAGAGTTCAAGCCTTAATTTTTAGGACAGGTACAGAGTGTGGACGTTCACCTGGCGCTCTGCCTGCATTGTTGTTTTTGTTGATTTGTGTTCTTTGTGTGTTTTTGTTTGTGTTGTTTGTGCGTACTTGTTTGTGTGTTGTTGTTTCTGTGGTGTTGCTGGTGTTGTTTGACTGCTGTGGTTCTGTGTATTGTTTTGTTGTAATTCTCTGTTGGCAATGTCGGAGGAAGATGAGTCTCCAATTGAGGATCACTGGCCTGAGCTGCCCTCGCGCAACCCTTCCCCCTCTCCTCGGTCACTCAGATTGCAGCCGTCCACCTCATCAACCTCTACCAAGCGCCTTGTCCAACTCCTCACAGGATTCCGATGGTGTGGACTGTTTGCCTCCAGCTGCCAAGACGGCGAAGGGTGCTTCAACTGTGCACGATGTAACTTCTCTGCCTCACCCTGGTGTCTTCCTTGTATATCCACTCCATGCCCTCGTCTAACCTTCTTGCTTCTGCCCCGAGAGATGCCTATGACAAGCTCTCCTTCCCTGGGAACCTATCTACAGACACAAAGCGGAGTTGGTTGTCTGATGTCAACAGGGCCTTCCAGTTGCAGCGTGAACTGGCTGAAGTTAAGATGGCTGCCGTCACCTCCCAGTTTGTCTACATCTCTAGGAAGCATCAGGACATCATTGATAGAGTCAAGGCTGGTGAATTTTTGTCTCTGCCTCTCATTCTTCAAGATTCACCCGACAGGCCTCGTAAGTTCCCCAGCTACATCCTCACCCGTTTTCCTATTGATGTTGACCTGAAACTTGGTATGTACTCTATCCGTCGTTTTTTCCAAGATGGTTCCCCCATTAGCCGTATTGTTGTTGTCTGGAGTCTTCCCGATCCACCTCCAATTGAGATTTCCTTTGATTTCCTCCCCTGTCTTCCACCGTGTGAAGTGTGGAAACTTCATAATGACCAGCCTTGGTGCTGCAGGTGCTGGGGAGTTGGGCATATCTCCCTGTACTGTTCTGCCAGGCCGAAGTGTGCATGGTGTGCCGCCGACCATGATTCCAGGACGTGTCCTGTCAGGGGTAATCATCACTTCCTGCTGTGTCCACGATGCCTTCAGCCAGGGGTTAACGTGTGGCATGGATATACTCGACGTCATGTCCAGGCTCATGCCTCTACTATTGTGCCTCCTCCACCACCGCCACCATCACCTCCCCAGTCTGCTCCTCTGCAAGTCTGTCGCTACCCTCATGGCACGATGTACGGCCCTCGAGAACTGCTTTTCTACCCTTAAAGCCAGGATTGATGGGCTGGTTGCCGCTCAGGCTGCTAATGACTCCAAACTTTCCACCTTGGTTTAGGCTCAGCAGGCCATCATCTCAACTGTCATTGCCCTTACCAAAAGGATGGATACTGATGCATCTCACCTTGAAAATCTTTTTGAGTCTGTCCCTTCTCCTGGTCCATCTTCTTCTCCAGGTCGCTCATCTGCCCCCACTCCCCAGATTTCTACCTACAAACACAAAGTTCGCTAGTGATTTCCAGCTGGACGTCATCTCCTGGAATGTATGTGGTATCACCAGTCATGCTAAGCTCACTCAACTCAAGGCCTACGTTTTTCGTCATTATCCCAGTTATTTTTCTCCAGAAAGCATTTCCAGGACGGACACTTGCTGCTGGGTTATGTGCCATATGTTCATCTAGAAAGGAATGGTCTCCTGACTTACATACATAGCTCCTTACAGTCTTACCACATCGCCTTCTCCGTACCTCCTCTGATCTTGACATAACCTTTCAGCTATTTGAGGTTTAATCTGGGGATGGAGTACTCCAATTATGTAATGTCTATTCGGCTAGACTTACTCTTGAGGCTCTTCCTTCTCCAACAGTGCATGGCAAGGTATATATGGGAGATTTTAATGCTCGGCATTCTGACCTGAGTGATGGTTCTGGCTCTATTAATCGTAATGGTGTTCATCTCCTTTCATACATCCACAAGCATCATCTGACACACTGGGACACTGGCGGTGCCACCTATTGCAAGGGAGGTACTATGGATTACATCTTTTCGTTTGGCCTGATACCATCTCAGGTCCAGTGTTCCTCCATGCCAGATTTATTCTCTGATCACGTTGCTCTTCGGTTTCATTATTCTCTACCTGCTGGGTCAAGTGCTTCAGCCACTCGTTTGCGTATTGCTGTGCCCCCTAAATATTGCCCGACTTACATCTTATTTATGGGCCATTTATTCCCTACATTTGACATATCTTCAGCTGAACAGTTGTACTCTGATCTTGTATCTGCTACTCATGACTTTTATCGCCATACTGCCAACTCCTGGATGCTTGATGCACTTATACAGGAGGCGAAAGAGGAGGCTGAACATGATGGCCTTTTGTTTCAAGCCAACCCAACCCCTGACCTGCTCCATCATTACCAGATGTCTAGGGACGCTTTAGTCACCCTGCAGCAGCAGTGTGCTCACACGGTTCACGGTGCACGGACAGCATCAACCAGCAAACGAGTGTAGCTTCTATGTGGCACTTCATCCGTTGGGAGGATTAACCTCTACCACCATTCAGCCCTCAGATGCGGTGGGTACACTAATACCTTGGCCAGACAGGTTAATCCTCCCGTGGGGACGCTGGCAGCCTGACCATACTCCTTCCCGCACAGTGATTCACCAAGCTGTCACCGCACCAGGTGGGAAAGTCACGTGAGTGATGCTACATCTGGGACAGGGCGGCCGATGAGATAAAAGGCGGCCACCAGGGAGGATTAACCTGTCTGGCCAAGGGATTAGTGTACCCGCCGCATCCGAGGGCTGGATGGTGGTAGAGGTGCGGCCCCAGACAAAGGGTAGAGGTGCGGCGACGACAAAGGGATGGAGTGGCGTGGTTGGCGACACTACATGTATGTGTATGTGTGAGTGTAGTCTTTGGATTTTCATGGGTCCCACCTACCCTTATGTTACTTTGTCTGTCTTTTGATTGACACCACGGCGCAATAAATAGAAACAAAAAAAATAATAAGGAGAGAGGTGCAACATGCTACCCATTTGAACCAGCACCATTTACTTTGAGCAGATGGTGTCGTCATCTAGTGAGGTAGTGCGACCCCCAATAATCTCGGGGCCTCGCAAGAGTCAAGGGCTACTGACAGCCTACAGTCCCGAGGTTGAGGTATAAACAAAAAAAAAAGAAAAAAAAGTTGATATAGCTTATAATTATGCCCATTTTATCCTGTATACTTTTTCTTATTAATTATCAGTATATCATTGTAAAACCGTTTTCCTTTAAATGTAAATCAACTGTATCGGTGGCTTAAATTCTATTTTTGCCAATATTGGTTCCTTACTTTCGAATGGATCAGACCACGGAATCTCTTCCACCTTCGAACCTCCCTCTTCTGCCGCACCCTGGCACCTTGCACCACTCTCCTTATGACGCACTGCTTATCAAATCTTTGAACTTCAGCTTGTTGTGCTTCATCGTGCTCAGGGATAAGATGCAATTTCTGACCACTAGTGTACATTATTCCTTTGCTTTCCAAATTTATTCGTAGTCAGTAGGCAACTTCAAAAACGACACAAATATGCAGTTCAGGGTAATTCAATATAATATATGTAAAAATTCAATATAATACAATGCTATATACTATAAAATACAGACCTCATCATAATTTGTGGAGATATCATCATACATAGCAACTACCATTTTAGGATCACCACTCTCGTCAATGGTCTTATAGAGTGTTGCATTGTGTTGCAGAGTGTTGATGGCCTCCGGCTCCATCGTTGCTGCAAGAGACAAAAGAAGATCATTGATAACAATCAACCATCGTATGGAAGGTTTTGATATAATATTATACAGTAAAGTACTGTAGGTCATCGGGTGTAGAGTCACCAGCACTAATAAGTATACAGGTTTGGTTGAAGCTTTGAACCAACGAACTACTTCCAATGGAGATTTTCTTATTGTGCATTCTTTACTGTCTCTAGGTATTTGAAGCACACCTGGATTCTTATCAGTGCTCGTGACTGTACAATGAGCGTTTATAGTTGTATCACATATGATTCTGAAGATTAAATGTATCTTGTGAAACATTATGAATGACCATAGCATTGTAACGTCAGGAGGTCGTTACTACCCAAGGGTGTATATTAGACTACAATACTAGGCACGGTTTAATTCACAGAGTATAACAGAGTAGTATGTGGAGTGGATCCAAGCACAGGTGATGGTGACTTCCGCTGCCTCGCTTGCCAGTGTTGCTTGTAGTGTTGCTTGGAGAATGCTTGTCATGTTGCTTGGAGAATGCTTGTCGTGTTGCTTGGAGAAGGCTTGTAGTGTGTGGGTTGGTGACTGGGTACAGCGTAGTGAGGCAAGGCGGCTGGCAATGGCGTTGGCAGTCTCTGTGCAAGGCCCAGTCGCTAGCTAGCAGCTGCAGACTCGCTTCATGACAGGTGAGTGCAGGGATGCGTAGTTACTCATAGAGAATGGGAAAACATAGAAAATATGGAAACCTAGTGCTTGGGTCACTACAGTACCCCTCTTCCCCCAATAAACAAGAGGAGAGGTAGGGGGATGAAGTTGAAATACATACATGGATATAATAAGCACTTGACACAACATGAAAGAAATACATATACAAATAATACAAGATAAAATAAGTGTTGTACATAAGTGTACGTTGCTTGTGTGAGTTGTGAGTTATGAGTGAGTGAGTTGATAAAACATGGAATGTGTCGGTGGCAACATGTGTAGTGCGTGCGTGTCTGTGTTGGTTATGGAGGCTGTGTATTTGGCCGGGCAGCGGATAGTGCGCCCAGACCGAGAGGTGAATCCATCTGGTACCAAAGCCAGCTCCACGCTGCGTGGAGAAGGTGGCGTATCAGAGTGTGGCGGTGGTGTGAGGCTGTGGCGAGGGCTAACGGGACGAGGAGGCGTGGCTGGTATTACAGGGATGAAAGGAGGCTCAACCTGAGGGAAACTGGAAGGGATTAATGCAATCGAGGCATGTTCAGGTGAAAGCTGGTCAGAGAGAGGTAGCAGTTCAGGTAGCGGGGTCGGGATGGGGGTGTATTGGGGGAAGGAGAATGGTCGGGTAATGGTGAAGGGATGGGAGAAGGAGTGAAAGGCGTAGGTGCAGGGTCGGCTTGTTGGGGGGGTGAGGGGTTGGGAATGTGGTCAGGTAACAGTGAAGGGTCGGGAGAAGGAGTGACAGGAGTAGAAGCGGGATCGGCCTGCGTGTGGACAGAAGGGTCGGGCAGGTCGTGGGTGGATGGGGTAGGTAGGGTAGGAGGAAGTGGCGGGGTAGGTGGGACGGGTAGAGGAGTGTGGATGGGGTGGTGAAGGAATGAGAGGAGTGGGGAGGTGTGATGGGATAGGCATGTCGGGAATAGGCATAGGGTTGGTAGGAAGGGAAAGGTTAAGGTTGGTTGGGGGGGGGGGAATTGGGTAAGGTAGGTTAGGATGGGATAAAGCAGTAGAGGGGTGTGGTGCTGTGTGTGTATATGCATGGGGATGGGAGGCGAGTAGTGGCACGCTGGGGTGAGCGTGAGAGGAATGTGGTGGTGGTTGAGGGATGGTGGTGGTGTACGTAGGGGGAATAGCGGTATGGTGTTGTGAGGTGTGATGAGAGGGTGGCGTATGTCTAGGGTGTACATGGGTAAGCGGTGGAACGTGTGGTGTTGGTAGGAGTGGTGGGCAGTGAAGTGTGCGTGGTGTAGGGTGAGTGTTTGGTAGCCGCGGTGTGTGTGATGTGGTGTATGTCGGTATGTGAGGTGATGGATGGGTGTTTAAGGGTGTAGTGTGAGGATGTTCGAACATTGTGCGGGCAAGTTTCACCCTCTCCCAGGTCGTAATGTATGACTTGTCGTGGATCCGCAAGGTGACCGTAGCATCCGTCCAGGCGAACACAGGGTATGGGCCAGAGTACACTTGCTGCAGCGGGGTACAGTGCGAATCTGTCTGAAGTAGCAGTGATGGTGCAGTGTGGAGACTAGGAGGCGTGTAGGTAGGTCTCGAGTGCTGGCGTGTAGGCATTGGTATGGCGTGTGCGATGGCGCGCTTGATTGCCGGAAGAAAGGAAATGCTGGCAGTGTCGACGTCAGGAGAAGTTATCTGGCCAGAGGTCCTCGCCATACACAAACTCTGCCGGTGAGTGGTTAACGTCTTCCTCCATCGTAGTCCGGATGGTGAGGAGGAGAAGTGAAAGTGCATCTGTCCATTGGTCAGGCTGAAGGGAAGTGTCCCTGAGGCGGCAGTGGAACCTTTCAACCATACCAATGCTGCAGGGGTGGTAGGCGGTGGTGCGCTGGCGTCTTGTACCCAGAACCGTTAACATGTCACTTCATGCCTTTGATTTGATTTGCATACCCTGGTCGGTGACAATCACTGCAGGAGGGCCGAAGTTTGCCACCCAGTTGCTAAGGAAGTGTCGGGCAGTACCTTCTGCAGTAATGTCCAACATCGGGATAGTGGTACACCATCGAGTTGTCCTGTCAACACATGTCAGCACGTAACGGTACCCACGAGATGGTCAGTGGACCCACGATATCTACCCAGTCTCTAATCTGGTGTCTCATACCTGGCCAGATAGCGCGACAGCTGATGAGGCGGAGTGCTCCTGCTACCCCTGGGTGGTTGAGAGAGTGGTAGTGATGGAATACTGTTTCCCTGAGCTGCTCGGGGATGTAGGGGCGTGGCGTCCCACAAGAGGTGTCCCACCAGAGCTGCGTGTTAGTATCCGGGGCTATCAGGAACTCCAGGCGCAGTCCTGTTTCGCCTCCGATGAGTTGCTGTAGGTGAGTGTCGTCCTGTTGAGCCGATGTGAGCGCCGGGAAGTCCAAGGGCGAGATGCGCTGGATGCTGGAGATCACTGGTTGTGTTGCAGGTGCTCTGTAGAGGGCATCCGCTACGGCGTTGTCTTCCCCCCGGACGTGGCGGATATCTGTAGTGAATTCAGAGATAAGTGATGCGTGACTCCTTGGGACCAGTTTATACCTAGCTGGTGCATGGCTGTAGTGAGAGGCTTATGGTAGGCACGGATATGAAAGGTCCTACTTTCGAGGAAGTGGCGGAAGTGTTTTACAGCATTGTGGATGGCGACCAGTTCACTGTCGAAAGCGCTGTATTTGCACTGTGGCTTCTCCAAGCATTTACTGTAGAAAGCGATGGGCTTGAGCATCCCATCCACTTCCTGTTGTAGGACCGCTCCGATTGCGTCATTCGAGGCGTCCGTGTAGATAGATGTGGGGAGTAGGATATGCCAGCAGTGTCGTGTCGGCCAGCTTTGTTTTGATCATAGCGAACGCTGCCTCAGCCGTTGGTGGCCGGACAAGTTTCTTTTGTGACGTTCTCTTGAGCCCTTTGAGAAGGTCGTGGGGTGGTGCAAGGGCGAGATGTGGGATAAACTTGTGGTAATAGTTTACCACACCCAGGAACTCCTGAGTTTTCTGGCTGTGGTGGGCAGGGGGAAGTCCCTAATTGCCTCCACCTTCTGCGGCAGGGGTGTGATGCCTTGTGGTGTGACGCGGTGGCCCAGGAAGTCCAGATGGTCCACCCCGATTACACACTTGGAAGGGTGGATTTTCAGTCAGTACTGCTGTAGGCGAGAAAAGAGCTCCCGCAGGTGCTGCTTCTGTTGCCTGTGGTCATGGAAAGCAACGAGGATGTCATCTATGTACACCACAATATAATCCAGTCCATGCAGCACCTTGTCCATGAACCTCTGGAACGTCTGAGCAGCGTTCCGTAACTCGAAGTTCATTGCAGGGAACTCAAATAATCCAAAGGGCATGGTGATGGCAGTCTTCTTGATGTCTTCCTCAGCGACAAGAGTCTAGTGGAAGGCACGGACAAGGTCGATCTTAGAGAACACCGCACGACTCTGGAGTTTTGATTAAAATCCAAGACGTGCAGGATCAGATACCTGTTGGGGATAGTGGCTGCGTTGAGAGCTCTATAATTGCCGCATGCCCTTCACTCTCCTTCCTGTTGCTTCGGAACCATGTGAAGAGGCGACGCCCATGCACTGTCAGAGGGTCTGGCCACGCCCTGCTGGATCATAACGTGGAACTCTCGCTTAGCGTCTTGGCTTCTAGACGTTCCGGTGGCATCCTGCTGGGTTTGGCGAAAACAGGCAGGCCCGTAGTGGTGATAGTGTGTCATATTTCTGGGTCGTGGGTGTGGTGTGAAGGTTCTGTAGAGAGTAGGTGTGGTAAATCTTGCATGATGTGTTGGTATTAGTTAGCATGGGTAATGTGTGTTATGGTGGGTGTAGTGTGCCAACATTGCTTAGTGGGAATGGTAGCTCCTGTGAGTTGGTGTATCAGTCGGTGTCGTTAAGCATCAATTAATAGGTCATGTGCCGTCAGGAAATCCAGGCCCAGGATTGGTGCCTGGACGTCCGCGACGATGATGGGCCAAACGAGATACTCTTCCCTATGTAGTGTCACCCTGCTACTTCTGGTGCCGTAGGTAGCTATAGGTGACCTATTCGCCACAAGGAGGTCATATATTGTTGAGGCCTGTCTGTGTTTGTCCTAGTAAGGAATGGTCTCCTGACTTACATACATAGCTCCTTGCCACATCGCCTTCTCCGTACCTCCTCTGATCATGACATGACCTTTCAGCTATTTGAGGTTCTACCTAGGGATGGAGTACTCCAATTACATAATATCTATTCTGCCTCAGCTAGACTCACTCTTTAGGCTCTTCCTTCTCCAACAGTGCGTGGTATGGTTTATATGGGAGATTTTAATGCTCGGCATTCTGACTTGGGTGATGGTTCTGGTTCTATTAATCGTAATGGTGCTTGTCTCCTTTCATACATTAGCAAGCATCATCTGACATGCTGGGACACTGGCAGTGCCACTCATTGTTGGGGAGGTACTCTGGATTACATCCTCTTGTCTGGCCTGATAGCATCTCAGGTCCAGTGCTCCTCTGTGCCAGACTTATTCTCTAATCACGTCGCTCTTCGGTTTCATTATTCTCTACCTGCTGGTGTAATAGCCGGACCTGAGAGTTATAGGCGAAATTTAAAAGCTACGCCAGTGGAGTACTCTTACGGCTTACCCGGTAGAAGCACTGCCTGAGATTTCTCTGGTCCGGGGTTCGATTCCCTGTGGGTACGACTAGAATGGATCCATTTCTGGGCCTGACTTACTTGGTTGATTTGATTCTTCCTTGCTCGATTATTACATTGGTGCAAAGCGGTGGGCATGGTCAGTGTGTGCCATGGTTCCTGCGTCTGCCTTGTCCGTTTGGCCTCTTACACGCTACCACATTGTTAAGTTGGTCTGTTGATTTGCCAGACCCCTGAAACTGATCCTACCTAGGGGTAAAACTGTGTAATGGCTGGACCTGAGAGTTAAAGGCAGAATTTGAAAGCTATGCCAGTGGATCAATGGATCAATTTCTGGGTCTGATTTACTTGGTTGATTTGATTCTTCCTTGATTGATTGATTCCGGATTATTACACTGGGTCAAGTGCTTCAGCCACTCGTTTGCATATTGCTGTAACCCCTAAATATTGCCAGACTTACATCTTATTTATGGCCCATGTATTCCCTACATTTGACATATCTTCACCTGAGAAGTTGTACTCTGATCTTGTATCTGCTACTCATTACTTTTATAGGCTATACGTATCCCGGCTACACCTCCAACATCGCCATACTGCCCACTCCTGGATGCTGGATACAAAGGAGGAGGCTGAACGGTATGGATTATTGTTTCAAGCCAACCCAGCCCCTGACCTGCTCCATCGTTACCAGATGTCTAGGGACACTTTCGTCGCCCTGCAGGAGTGTGCTCACACTGAGTCTTGGCAGCGGTTTATGGACAGCATCAACCAGCAAACGAATGTGGTTTCTATGTGGCACCTCATCCGTCAGGTTGTTAAAAAGACGCCGGCCACTGCTCGTCATCACACTCCTACCGCCTATGCCCAACAACTTGTCGATACCTGGTCAGAACAATCTACCCCAGCCAGTCTACCCATCCACATACAAGATGCACTCGCTTCCCGTGCTGCTGTCCATCGACTACGTCTAATATCTGCTCTGTTGCAAGATGATGACGATGATGCAGAGCAAATAACTGAGGAGGAGTTGTGCCGTGCTCTCTCTTGGGGTAGAGTCTCTTCCCCTGGTGATGATGGTATTACTTATGCTGTGCTGTGCCTACTTCAACAAGTTCCTGGGAACCCTCTATTTCGACTGTACAATCTTTGGCTTCGTGATGGTTGTGTACCACGAGCCTGGACTAGCAGAACAATAATACCCATCCCTAAGACCGGCACTGCGAAGTTCAGGCCGATTTCCCTTAATTCCTGATTTTGTAAGGTTTTGGAGAGAGTCTTACTCAATCGTCTCATGTACAGACTGCAGGATCGCCTTTCTCCATGGCTGTTTGGTTTCCTTCCCCAGCGGAGTACACACCACTGCCTAGTTGACCTGTACTCTCGCCTCTCCAGGGACAGTGTGGTGGCCTTCATTGACCTTCGAAGTGCCTTCGATGTTGCTAATAGAGACGTCATTTTGGATCAACTGGTTGGCTTTGGGATAAAGGGTAATCTACTACGGTGGATTCGGGGCTACCTGAGTAACAGGACCTCCCATGTGTTTTTCAGTGGTGCACTCAGTCCTTTGTGCAGTTTTCATCTTGGTACGCCTCAAGGGGGTGTTCCCAGCCCATTTTTATTTAATATTCTGATGCATCAGTTGCTCACTTCTCTCCCTGATATTCCTGGAACTACAATTACGTGCTATGCTGATGATATCTGTCTGGATGTTACCGATAGGTTAAGGAAGATCGTAGGTATATGCTCGAGGTGGTATATTCAACTGACAGTCACAAACACTGAAATAACCTGTGGAGAGAATCACCATACGCCGGCCTGCCTTGTAAATGAACGTGACAACACTGAATGTGGGCTACCGTATACGAGCCTTATATACGTGATAAGGTTGGCGGACGTATGATTAATAACATGCATGTATGTGATAATTGTTGCCCCGTTCTCTCACATCACTGAGTCCGTGAGAATTCCTTGTAGGCATGATTTTCAGTATACTACAATATCTGTGTTCATTCCACCTCACCAAGGAATCTCCAGCAGTTTCTTGACTCCTTCTCTGTGGCCTCCTCTCATTCTGGCATTATTGTCTCCCCAGATAAGAGCAGAATATTCACCTGCAGCCTTCCTCAAGCTTGGCCAGTGTTCACCATTGGAGGGACTGTCATTCCCATGTGTTTCCAGTACCGCTACCTGGGCGCGCCAGTCAATATTTGGCCAGTTGTCCCTGCCAGACCTCAAGACCATCCCTTTGTCCAGGACGTGTTGGGTCATCTCCAGTGCCGACTTACACCACTTCAATGGCTCACTAACAACTCCTCAGGCATCTCCATTACAGTAGCCAGAACCATCTATATTGCTTTTATCCGTTCAGTTGTTGATTACCTCTCCCCTGCTTTAATTCAACTTCCCAGGGCTACTCTGGAAACTTTAGAAAAATTTCAGAATAGAGCAATGAGAATAATTCTCGGCTGTCCAATGTCGACCAGGATAGTGAACATGCAGCGTGAGTTGCGTCTTCCCCCATTAATCGAGAGAATTTATTGTAATGTTACTGGCTTCACTGTCAAGTGCCTCCATTTCGCACATCTTTCACCCCATTACTCTCAGTTAGTCAGGACTTCTCTTAGACCAAACTACCCGGTCCCTCCCATACTGCCTGCTGGACGTACTCTTATAAGGTCTGTTTCCTCTGTGCCCCGTGGTCTTAATATAGATATAATGGTTGCAGACGTACCCCCAGGGCCCCCTCCATGGATGCTACCAACACCTGATGTGAGCTTTACACCTACTTCCAAGTCGGAGCTGCCTTCTCTACAGCGGCAGTTGGCTCTAGAACACATAGAAACAGTGACTTCCTCCATCACAGATCCATACTGCCTCTACACTGATGGCTCATTGCAGGTGGATGGTGCAGCAGGTTGTGCTGTTTTCTCGCCTGACCTGGAGTCACCTCCAGGGGGCTGGGTTGGCCGTCGTCTCTGTAACCACTCTAGCTCAACATTGTGTGAACTGTATGCCATTCTGGATGCTGTTAGTGTTGTTTGTCAACGTGGAGTGAATGCTGCCATTTTTTGTGACTCCAAACCTGCCCTTCATTCCCTCTCTAGTGTTCAGCCCACACACTCTACTGTTGTTCAGCAGATTTTATCGTTTTTGGCCTTATTGCGTCATCGTAACTTGACTGTCAAATTTTTATGGGTGCCATCCCATGTAGGTTTACGTCACAATGGTACAGTTGACAGACTCGCAAAGGAAGCCTGCCATCTGCCTCCTCGTGGTGCTGGACGTCCTCTCTCCCTGACATGTTACCTCTCTAAAGTCCGCTCCGCCGCTCTCCTTCCTGTACGGCGACGCAGGGATGCAGAGAGGCCCTTCAGCATCTCCATCACCCATTACGAGTCTGTATGCCGTCACAAATATTCCTACCGTCGTCGAGGCCTCATGGTTCGGAGGCACAATGTAGTCTCTGCTCGTTTGAGGCTTGGTTACCGGCCACCGTGGCAGGTTGCTGGGATGCAGGGTGAGCCTCCCTTCACTGAGTGTCGCTTGTGTCGAGCGCCTCGTGCTAACACTATAGAGCACTATTGCCTAGCCTGCCCCACTGTCCGACACTTGCTGCCCCAGGGCCTGCCACTTGATGTGGTTTGTCGACACCTGCTGAACCATCAGGTTCTGGAGGAACTTCTGGTGCGCCACCCTCGTTTTGGTGGATTTAAGTAGGTCATGATGTAAATATTTGTCTGTATGCTTGTGCTTCATTCTGTTATGTTTTCGTGATGTGTGTGTGTGTGCGCATGTGTGTGTGCTTGTGTGTGTGTGTGGTCATTGGGTTCTTGTGAGTCCCGCCTACCCTTGTGTACTGTTGTCTGCCTATTGACTGACGCTACGGCGCAATGAATTAAAAAAAAAAAAAAAAAAAAAAAAAAAAATACCACCCAGTGAACACATAGGTATTCAGTGTGTGTGTGTGTGTGTGTGTGTGTAGCCTACTGTAACATCAAGATTCTTCCTCAGAAATTGTTTTCTTAACGTGATTAATCTTATGTATTTTGTATAATTATCTACAATTTTTTTTTTTTTTTTTTTTTTTTTTTTTTAAGTATCCATGCTTTGGCTGATTAACATTAACAAAATTAAGGTGAGATTAACATGAAAATGAACATGAAGAATATTGCGTGTGTGACCCCGAAACACCAGCAGTGTGTCTCCTCTCCGTATGAAAAGATGGAATTATTGTAAGATAATATTGAGAACGTATAAAATGTCACTTGATTAATGTGTAACAAATTGTTGTTTGTTATAGCCCTATACTGTATATGTTTTAAATTGTGTTTGGTCATTCTTATATTATTGGTCACTATGTTGCGTTGGAACCATTATTATTTTTAGCCACTGTGCTTAGACGGCCACACAGGTGAACAGATATTGTCTGATGATTCTCTCTCTCTCTCTCTCTCTCTCTCTCACAATATAGACACACGCTCGCGTGCGCCAAATAAACCTCTGAGTTCACTTGCTGATTTGAAGTGTGTTGTTTAGTTAGTGATTTCATGAATCCTCTAGCAATATTCTTTCGTGTGCTATTTCATTGTAAATTATGGGGATAGTATATTGCAATAATTATATACATAAATATCATTCACACAGCCAAAATATGATTGCGTAGCCTTAAAAAACAATTAATAATACATGGCAAACAGGGAGTCAAGCTTGTATCGGTTCGAAATGTATGTTCGTGCTTGTGTGGCATCTTAATCGTTGGAGTGGGCTGTCGTCCAGAAAGGATACGAGCCATATCTCAGGCCCAAACTCAGGTGGGCTAGAGACTGTGGTGCGCAAGTGTACAGTGCATGAGGTAGAGAATATACCGTAATACTCTACATGTTAATGATCAACGCCTATGAATACCCATTCCTTCAGAGAGATAATGACTAAACGTACCAATATTAACACTAGTAATGACAGTTCTAGAGGATGAACGCATGTAAACAAATCACACGTCGTTCAAAGAAAGCGTCCTTGGGTGTAGCCGTAACACTTAACACTTAATTAAACAAGTAAAGGACACTTTGAGTGTGCTTTATCATCTACCAGGTTTGTACACTGCACAACATACATCTATATCATTTGAAACACAGAGTGGGGAAGGGAGGTTTGCTTACAACTTATTAGGTAGTTTAAATCCGTAGCATCCTGGCAGGGTCGCCAAATAATGTTACGCCCAGTTAATCTTGCAGTTCATGCCCGAGACTAGGCACAACATTAGAATAAAATTAGAGTTAGAACGAATAACCAATGTGGTTCACAGAGGATAATAGGGCATGAAGAGAGGAGGGATTTAATATGTATATACAGTTTACAAGCATAAAGACAATGTTACAACCCAATTCCTTACAACATATAGAAATTAACCTAAATAACACATAACCTATTAACAATAACACTTAATCTAGGCTACACTGGTTACATAGAGGAGAGAGGCAAGGGTTACTGAACAATAGTCACGTGAGTAGTGATGATAATGACGGAGGTAGCAGGCACACAGATAAGGAGTATCCGGTAGACAAGACTACCACACACAAAGCTGGTATGTGGCAGGAAAGTACACTGAGGGACACCTGCCCACTGTGTTGTTGTTGTTAATTATTATGCCTTATGCCTATCGACTTCTTAATGGTCATTAAGGCGATATATTTATAGAGTGATTGCTTGTATGTATTTGGAAAAGTGTACGGGTGTGTTAGGGGGTGTGTGTGTGTGTCAAGGTGTGTGTGTGTGTGTTAGTGTCTCCTCCTCCTCTGCGTGTTGGATATCAGCAGGAGATTTGTTGTGTTGATTGACTGATATTAGGCGCCGTAACAGCGAGGTCATATAGCACCAGAAAACGGTGATAGAGAGGTGAAACAGCAAGCAGGAAGGAAATAGAAAGAAAAGAGGGGCAGTTGAAGAACTAAAAGCTAGTGTCTGGGGCCGAAGGGGTGCCAAAACCGTTAAAGTATTGCCCACATCACTAATGAAGGCAATACCTCCTTACGGAGTGTTGCGTTGATGTTTTGGAGAGTGGACGAGCAGACGGGGTTGCTCTGTTCCTCCAAACCTCCCAAACCTTGAAGACGTCAGGGTCCCGGTAGCGTGAGGTGTACTGGGAGAAGAGGTCAAGGCGAGGAGAGGCAGTCATCCACCACTCTATGGTGACAGTAGGTGGTGGTGGTGTTGGTGGACTGTCTGTTCTTCTCCTCCTCTTCCTCCTCCCCGTCATCTGCCATCCTCATTCATCCTCCAGGTCCATGTTGTCGTCGGTGGAGTCATCTTTGGTGGTAGTGGTAGTGGTGGGTTGGATGTAGAGTAGGAACTGGTGTCGGTGTCCTCCTCCGACACAGGGTCTTGTTGGGCAGGCTCAGGTGGTGGTAGTGGCAGTGGTGATGGTGGTGGTGCCTGCCCAACATTACTCCTGTTGAGTGAACAAGGCAACATCAATCAGCGACGGGGGTGGGCCATAGGCGGGGTTATTGGTGCATCAGCTTTGCACCTTTTCCATCGTGCCAGCTTGCTGCTTCATTTCTTAGTGGTGGTGGTGGGTGGTTGAAGATCAGGAGAAATGGCAATTGGTGTTAAGCCATTTCTACTGAAGATGTCCAGGAGGAGGTCGGAAAGACGACCTAGCCCTTCTGCAGCTAAGGCAACAGCAGTTTTGGTGCAGACGGTGACGATGTCTGCCTGCTTCTGCCGTCGCTGTGGTGGTTGGGCGTCAGTCGTCCTCCTCCCACGGGCATGGAGTGAGCCTAGGACCTGCTCACTATCAGGTCCAGCTATGTTGGTAGCCTCCACGCCCTTCCTCCCTTCCTCCACAATGAAGGACACCTCCTCTTCATCCCCCAGTGATGGTGGTGAGGTGGTGGCAGCAGAGAGAAGGATGCCCCTCCTGTAGAAGAAATAATCTCGCAAGTCAGAGGTTAAACCACTTCACTCTGCCAACAAGATGGTCGGCAGGGGAAGGGGTGTGGTCGCCAGTAGGTGTTGACAGTGCCATGGCTGGATGTAGACTCCCCCTTCACCATTTTATTCAAAAGAAGATTTAGGGCTTTATGCCTATCGACTCATGGTGTTGGTCATTAAGGCAGTCAGTCTTGTTACATCAACACATCTTCCCCCAGCCTACAAGGTTGCTATCCTTATTTTTACAGCTGGGTACCTACTTACTGCTAGGTGAACAGGGACATAGGGGGCTGGGAAAATTGTCCAACAATCCCACTGACCCGGGAATCGAACCCGGGACCTCTTGCATGCTGGGCGAGTGTGCTAACCAT
This sequence comes from Petrolisthes cinctipes, assembly GCA_033782935.1. NCBI lineage: Eukaryota > Metazoa > Arthropoda > Malacostraca > Decapoda > Porcellanidae > Petrolisthes > Petrolisthes cinctipes. The sequence goes on along the minus strand of JAWQEG010000944.1, from coordinate 30,635 downwards.
TACACCATCAGCACCCCTCATTTTTTATTCAGCGAGACATGCGGACATATATAGGTATGACAATATCATAGAGAAGCAATAAAAAACAATCAGAGAGCAGCGAGACGTGTGATGGGTCTCTTGATTCTGTAGCATGGCAAGGTGGTGCATGATCAAGAGTCCCACATTATGACCAATCAGGAAGCAGCAAGCCGTGGTGTGATGGGTCTCTGATTCTGTGCACATGGTAAGGTGGTGCCGGCTCACAAGTCCCACATTATGACCAATCAGCAATGAAGGCTGATGCTTGTAGTGGATATATGATTCTAGCTGCCACAAGGCAGAGGTAAAGGAGACACAAAGAGGTGATGAACTGCCCACCTCTCCCAAGAAGAAAAGAAAACCAAGGAAGAAGAAAAAGAATACAAACAACCCTGCTGCCCTCCCACCACCACCACCACAGGAGGAAGTGGTGATTGAGAGGAGCCAAAACGGGGAGGAGGTAGTCCAGCTGACGCAGAGCATGCTGGCAGACGTCATTGGGAAGGTTCTAGCCTCCCTCGGTATCAAGAGAATGGCAGAAGAGGTATCTACTGCCATCCAGAACGTGCTGGTACCACAACAGGAACAGCCCGACAGGAATGCCCAACAGGCAAATGCCCATGCCCCTGAAGAACACTGCATGCCTGTCAAACCAGAAAAAATGGAGGCACCTAGAAGGGCACTGGCCTTCCCACCTCGTCCCAGTCAAAGACCAGGCGCGGATGAGGAAACAGATTCTGAGTCAGATGTCACAGTATGCTGAGGATCCTACAGTGGAACATCTGTGGACTCCGTGGCAACATCAACTCCCTAAAAGAAGCTGTTGTCAAGGAAGAGATCGATATAGTCCTCCTTCAGGAGACCCTCACTACTGACGAGACAACACCTAAACTCCCAGGATTTGAACACTACACACTACCACATAGTGATGAGCAAAGAGGTCTGACCACATACATTAAGAGAAGCATCCCTCAGGAACTCCTCGAACAGCCAACACCTTGCAGGGAAGGAGTGGACGTCCTGGCCATCAAGATCCGCACAGGATCCACAGACCTCCAAGTATACAACATATACAGAAGCCAAAGGTGGGAGCTGGATCTCTCTGAGCTCTTCAGCATACCACACTCCCTGTTGATTGGGGGTGATCTCAACACCCACCACAGCTTTCTTGGCTCACAACATAACAATGATGTGGGGCGACACCTGGCCATGGTGATGGAGGAAACAGACAACATCTGTCTCCTCAACTCTGGTGTCCCCACACACCAAGCAGGAGGCAGGCTTGACCTGACCTTTGTATCTAGAGACCTCGACCACTGCTCGAAATGGTGGATCCACCCTACCCTCACCAGTGACCACTATGCCATCAGGATAAGCCTGGAATTAAGAACCAGATCTTATGTTCCCAGACCACTCCCAGGATGGAACACCAAGAAGGCCAACTGGAGGAAGTTCGAGAGCCACCTAAAAGGTTGGCACAACGAAAACAAAATGGGAGGAGACCTTGACGCCAATCTCACAGCATTCACTAATGCAGTTAACAAGGCAGCTGAGAAATCCATCCCAAGAAAGAGGACCGGTGCCAGACACCGGGACTACTGGTTCTACTGTGACGAAATTAGGGAACAGAACAGGAGAATCAACAAACACAGAAAACTTCACAGGAGAAACCCCACTGCTGAATCACTGTCTCTATTATGGGAGGTGATACGGCATGCCAAGGAAATCTCGAGAAAAGTGAAAGCAGAGGAATAGTATGAGTGGTGCTCGACCATTGACGAACACAGCAAACTGAGAGAGATATGGAGAAACATAAATATAGCTACAGGCAGGATGGCAACTCGTCTGCCTGCATGTCTCGACCCCCTCGAAGATGCTGAAAGGCTTAATAGCAACTTTGCAGCAAGGGCAGCAACAACTAATATCCCTATGGAAATACAAGACTGCCTACAACAGCTCTGTGACACGAGACAAGAGAAAATAGATGAAGCAGTCCTCGAGCGAGACGAGACTGATGGACCATTCACGCTGGATGAACTCTTAAGAGCCAGGAAAAAGAGCAAAAACATGGCCCCCGGAAATGATGGCATAACATACTCAATTATTTCCGGACTAGGTACTGGGGGTCACGCAGCCCTCCTAACCATCATGAATGAGTCATGTGGTGTAGGAAGATTGCCCCTGGCTTGGAAAAAGGCAGATATTCTACCCATTCCAAAGCCCAAAGAGAAGGGCAAGTACAGACCAATAGCTCTGATGAGCTGTCTCTATAAAACCATGGAGAGGATGGTTCTCAACCGACTCTTGTGGAAGCTGGGTCCATGGCATCCACATCTCTTTGGCTTTTTCAAGAGAACTGAGACCACAACTGCCATTGCATCTCTACTGAGCACGGTAAAGGACCGAAAGGCCATTGTCGTGTTTCTCGACCTAGAAAAAGCCTTCAAACTAGCCAACTCTCATGCCATACTAGAAGCACTGGCAGAAAGGAGAGTTAGAGGCCGAATGCTCGCATGGGTACAGGACTACCTCTTGGACCGCACCGCCAGGGTCAAGTATCAAGGTCGAGTATCGACTTACCAGTCCCTAGAAAACGGAACTCCGCAGGGAGGGGTCTTAAGCCCAACCCTCTTCAATATTCTTATGGAAGAGCTAGTGCAACTCCAGTTGCCAGCTGGTGTCAAACTGATCAGCTATGCTGACGATCTGGCACTTCTGATTCGGGGGCGAAATATGGAAAGAGCTCAGAAAAGTCTCGACCTGATTGAGGGGCAATGCAAAAACCTGGGTTTGAAAATCTCCAGAGAGAAATCAAAGGCAATGTTCATCAGGGGGAGAGCTCCCCAAGAGCATCTGCACATACAGGACACCCGACTTGAATGGGTGTCAACTTACGTGTACCTAGGAATCTGGATAACACACAGCTTCAGTTGGAAAAGAGAGATAGAGTACCTGCAGGATAGGACTAAATCTCGTCTTGCAGCCTTGAGGGCCCTAGTGTCCTATGACAGCGGCACCTCAAACAGAACTCTCACAATGTTCTACAAACAAGCCATCTGATCGATCATCGATTATGCTGCCATAGTGCTTCCAGGTTTACCAAAGACCTTGGCACACAAGCTGGGATACATCCAGAACAAAGCTCTGAGGACCATATATGGTGCCCCAGTATGGACCAAAACAGAAGTAATGCAGCATGAATCTGGTCTGAATTCTATCCAAGACAGAATCGACTATGTAGTGTCATGTGTGGTAGCTAGAACCATACATCACTATAGGGATAATCCTTTCCAAAGTGAGGTCATCAAAGAACTGAGAAAGGACATGCAGAGTGCAAAGAGAGGGACCTGGATCCGAAGTGTGGCAGACACAGTACACAGCCTTCTCAACGTCAAACTTCTCTTGAAGAAGGGTACAGACTCACCAGCCGGTGAGTACCATGTGCCACCACCGTGGACCACACCAGCCATTAAAACAGAGATAGTTCGGCTTCTGAGAGGCAAGAAAGACCTCAGCGAAAATGAACTCCTCCAGCATGCCAACAGAGTGATGGGCAGCAGGATTAACGAAGACACAGCCGTCTACTACACTGACGGCTCCGTGGACCCGGAGAGTGGCAAGGCGGGTGCCGCTTTTGTCCTTGGCAACAATGTCTTAGGTTGGAGGACCTCTGACCACTGCAGCTCCACTCAGACTGAGCTTGCAGCAATAGCCCAGGCTATGAGGCATGCGGAGAGAAGGGCAGAGAAGCACATCCTCATCTACTCAGATTCAATGACGGCACTGCAGAACCTCAGGAAGTACATCCCGGAAGACAATGTCCAACTGACGACCCATGTACTTGCCACGTCACAAAGGGTACAAGGACAAGGGAGGCACATCACAATCTGTTGGATCCCAATTCATGTTGGAGTAGATGGAAATGAGAGGGCTGACAAAGGAGCCAAATTGGCAGCCAGAGGACCTACTCCGACCTTCAAAATCCTTCCCAGCCTTAAGAAAACCAAGAGCATGGCCAGGGATGCAGTCAAGGATAGAATACTTTCCAGACTTAGAGACGTCTCTGCAACCTCACGTGCTGCCAGGTGGTACATCTTAGCCACAGGATTGATACCTCTCACAACCAAAGTTCCACACCGAGACTGGACCAACTTACATCGGATCAGGATGGGATACGTAACGATGCGTTACTGCATTTTAAAAGAAGCGTCAGAAGAGTGTCAGCACTGTGGAAACAGGACTGAAGAGCCACTCATTCACTACCTTCTGGAGTGCCCAAACACAGCCAGCTTAAGAAGGAGACCCCGAGTGCAGACCGGCGAAGACCAAGTCACCACAGGAGCAACTCAAGTGCGCCTCCTCATGGATGACATCGTAAGGAGAGTTGGCTTCATGAGGGGATGCGCCCCTCCGCGGTAAACATACACTTGCTGCACCAAAAGTTCAAGGCACCTCTCCTACTACCAGCCTGTGACGGGTGTAGGTCACTGAAGGTCTCACTCAGCAATGCCACTGCTCGGTTAAACCACATGGTTTGCTGGTGAGAGGCACTCCCTCATGGAAAAAGCAGTGGACAAGCAGAGCCTAGGGCTATTTGTGTACTTCCTTCCTCAAGTCTGGGTCCTACGATGGCTCTCGCCCTACCCTCCAAACCTAAACTGCAAACACTATACACAATACAAATACATGCAGCACCCTGAGTTAACGGTACAACTCCTACTAGCAGCCTGTGACGGGTGTAGGTCACTGAGGGTCTCAGTCAAAAGTGTAATGCTCGGGAATGATGTATTCATGTGGCATATTTTGTTTAATTTTGTTTAGTGCCACTTGGCACCAGAGACTAGGGACAGTTCACTGAACTGCAGTGGACAAGTGGAGCCTAGGGCTATTTGTGTGCTTCTTTCCTCAAGTCTGGGTCGTATGATGGCTCTCACCCCACCCTACAAACCTAGACTGCAACACACACATTTTACACATACTACAACGAATGCCAACATCCACACAATGAAGCACACTATACTAATCATCATTATTCTTCCAGGGCTTTAACCTTAGGGAAACAGGGCTGAAACCCCTGTAACCCCCTACTTCCTTCAAATCCTCACCCCTCTTCTCTTGCTCTTTATCAAACCCACTCTTCAACGATACCCTCGCCCTCACACACATTACTGGATAATTTCAGCAAAGTGAATATCCAATAACTCTTCCTCCAACTACACTCCGTTCCAACTTTGACATAAAAGCTCAAAGTCTTTCCCTTAAATCTTTACTACACACTCTCACCCAATCACTCATTATATCAATCTATAGAAACTCTGCTTTTCCATCAGAGTTCAACCTCTTACCTCTTCAACTAGACTCCGTTCCAGACCTTACTCCAACTTTTACTAAACCACTCAGACTATCCCCTACTCTCCAAGACTTTTTGATATCCTGCATTTCCACCAGGATTCAACATTCTTCACTACTGATTTGGAGGGGGGATTGGCGGTGGTTTGGTGGTTGTAGTGTGCTTCCCCTTCACGGCGGTTCTTTCTGGAGGTCTGAAAGTGGCATGACTATAAACAACACAATGTGGTTAACCAAGCTGGCATCTGACCCTGAACAGGGAAACCAGACTGTTGGGCCCGCCAACACAGGCATAAGGCCCAAGCAGAGGTAATTTCCCCTGCAATCAAAAACAACAACAACAAGGCGGAGTGTACCAGCCACCCCGGGGTGGTTGAGCAAGTGGTAGTACTGGAATACTGTCTCCCTGAATTGTGTGGGGATGTAAGGGCATGGGATGCCAAAGGAGATGTCACACCAGAGCTTGGTGATAGAATCAGAAGCTCTCAGGTACTCCAGGCATAGTCCTGTGACGAACTCTCGTAGGTGCATGTCACTCTGTTGATCCGTGGCTAGTGCAGGGAAGTCCAGAGGAGGAATGTGTTGGATGCTGGAGATTGATGGTTGTGCTGGCAGTGATCGGGAGAAGGTGTCTACTAGTTTTTTTTTCCTATACCTCAACCTTGGGGCTGTAGACTATCAGTAGCCCGTGACTCTTGCGAGGCCCCAAGATTACTGGGTGTCACTATCAGGGGAGAGCAGCTACACCGTCACTCACAGCATCTTGGAATATGGTCGGGCATCTATGTAGGGGGGTATTTTCTTGACGTGTCAGCGTAACCAGGATAATTGATGAACAGCTGGACCTAGTTCACCTCTGAAAAATCCCAGACGTTTTCTCGTGGATTCGAACCCGGGTTCTTGACATTCGCAGTCCGTCTCTTTATCCACTCTTCCACCGCCTTCTTTAGTCCCTTGAGTAAGTTGTGGAGAGGTGCGAGAGCTGAGGCGGCGTGAGGAAAAAAGCGGTGGTAATTATTCACCCCCCCCCCCAGAAATTCCCTGAGTTTCCTGGCAGTAGTTGGTAGGGGGAATTCCCTCACTGCCTCTACTTTCTGCGGCAGCAGAGTGATGCCATTGGGGGTGACACGGTGACTGAGGAAGTCAAAGTGATCAGCCCCGGTGACGCACTTGGAGGGGTGAATATTTAGTCCATTCTGCTGCAGGTGGGAGAAGAGTTCCCTCAAGGTCCTGCTGTTGTACATGGGTGTGTGATGCGACCAGGATGTCGTCAATGTACACCACAGTGTACTCTAACCCTCGCAGCACCTTACCCATGACCCTCTGGAACGTCTGTGCAGCGTTACGAAGTTTGAAGTTCATGGACGGGAACTCAAATAATCCGAAAGACGTAGTGATGGCGGTCTTCTTTATATCGTCCTCTGCAACAGGAATCTGGTGAAAGGCACGGACTAGGTCTATCTTGAAGAATACCGCACATCCTTGGAGCTTGGAGTAAAATTCCAGGATGTGCGGGATAGGGTACTTGTCGGGGATGGTGGCAGAGTTAAGAGCCCTGTAGTCTCCGCATGCCCTCCACTCTCCTTCATGCTGCTTGGGGACCATGTGCAGTGGAGATGCCCAAGCGCTGTAGGAAGGTCTGGCCACGCCCTGCTTGATCATGACCTGGAACTCCCTCTTGGCTGCCTCCAGGCGTTCAGGGGGCATCCTCCGTGGCTTGGCAAAAACGGGGGGACCTGTCGTGGTGATAGTGTGGTAGAAACCTGGGTCATGGGTGGGTTGTGAGGTGGTAGTGGAGAGAAGTTGTGGAAACTCCTGTAGGATGTGTTGGTAGGTGTTAGAGTGCGAGATGTGTGTGATAGTGGGTGTGGTGTGTCAGCAGTGTTTGGTGGGAATGGTAGCTCCCGTGGGTTGGTGTATGAGTCGTTGTCTTTTTGCATCGATGAGGAGGTCATGTGCCGTTAGGAAATCCAGACCCAGGATTGGTGCCTGCACGTCAGCCACGACAAACGGCCATACGACGTATTCCTGTCTTAGGAGCGTCACACCCCTACTCCTTGTGCCCTAGGTGGTGATGGGGGACTTGTTAGCGGCGAGAAGGTCGTAAGTGGTAGAAGCCTAGCTCTTCCTATCTTCATCTCGAGGTGGAACAACAACGAGGAAGTTGTCGCATGATTTGAGGTCTTCCAATCAGAGGAGAGTGCGAGCTGTGGGGAAGGTAGCGGCTGGTTGTTGCTGTGTGGGCAACAGGGGCGTAGTAGCGAGGTTGCCGTCTGTGTTGTGGTCCGTAGCAGGATGGTTGAGGTGAGGTGGTGTCGGTGTGTTGTCCTTCGGCCCCGAGTGGTTTGTTGAGGTGTGGGCGATAGCGTAGAGGGCATTGTCTTGCCACCGCCTTATTCATTTTCCTACATCGGTTGGAATGTCTGGCGGTTGGACGAAAAACCCTATTGGCAGGGAGGGTGGCAGTTACGTGCGGTATGACCAAACCTCTGGTGGTAGATGCATAGTTGGTTGTGTTGCCAATGTTGCTGCAGTGTGGTAGAAGGTGATTGTCGCTGGATTGGAGGTAGTATGTGTGGTGGTGGCGTGTACTGTTGCTGTAGATTGGGTGGTGGTGTAGTGTACTGTTTTTGTTGGTGAGCGGGTGGTTGTTGTAGAGTGTGTAATATGGTGTTGAGGGGTTGTGTCACTGAATCGACTTGTAGTTGTGTTGCAGGTAGGTTAGGTTGTTGAGGAGGTGATGTGAGAAACTGTTGTTGAGGAGGAGAAAGGGAGTGTTGGCGTTCAGGTTGGGGTGGGAGGTGTTGTGGTGGCAGAGGCTGGTGTGGTTGGGTGTGTGGTAGCGTGTGGAGGTGTTGTGTAGGCAGCGAAACATGTGGTTGGGTAGTGGGTAGTATATGGTGGTGTTGTGTCTGTGGAAGGTGTTGGTAATGTTGTGTCAGCGCTAGCGGCAGGTGTTGTTGTGGTGAAGGTAATGCAGCTGTTGGAGCGGCGGGTGTAGGCGGCGTGACGATGTTGGCTGTGGGGTGCTGATGGGGCCATGAGAATGCGCAGTCTGAGAATGTGTCCAAGAGTGAGTCAGTGAGTTTGGAGGTGCAGCTGAATGGTGGTGCCAGTAACTTGGCGTGGTGGCTCCTGAGGATGGCTTCAATGAAGGGTTTGGCCGCCTTGTCATTGAGCTGTTGCATGTGGCGCAACAGAGTCGATGGGCGGCGTCCTCAAGGGCTTTCAAGTATTGATGCTCTGTCATCACTTGGGAAGCAATGATGGCTTCCTTAAGGGTGTCGTGTGCAAGAGTAGGGGAGATGGTGTCGAACACCTCATCGGGGAGGGCCCGAAATACTGCCTCTAATTTCTGGTTGCTCATGTACTTGGAGCAGCGCCACATAGCTTCCATGTAGCGGAACCACGAGTGGATGTTAAAGGAAAACAGATTATGGAAGACTACAATGTACACAACCACATTCACCAACAACCAACATACAATCTCTGAGGGCATTGTGGGAATGCCCGGTTCAGGCCATGGCCTTCCTCAGGAGCTCGGTGCTGCTCGGCCAGACAGCTTGAGGAACTTCAACAACAACAACATCATACGGCTGGCAAAGTTTTAATCTGACAAGTGTGTAGTGGTGCTATGCACACCTTTGTCTTAGCCGCACTGCTAACCTTTGTCGATGCCGCAAGTCTACCGCTATCCAGCTATAGACATGGCGAGTACACTAATCCCTTGGCCAGACAGGTTAATCCTCCCTGGGGGACTCATGCGGTCTGACCACAGTCATTCCCGGGTAGTGATTCACCAAGCCGCGCACCTGCGTCAGGTGAGAAAGTCATGTGGGCCGACGAGATAAACGGGGGCTGCCAGCCGCTGGAAGACGGATTATACCACTAGCTCCAGTACTATGAGGTCCTGCCCTGTCTCGCTGATATTGTCCACCTGCCACACATGTGTTGTTCAAGCCTTCACAACTCCTCACGGTAACTACAAATGCTACACTGCAACTACAGACTCTCCACGATGCTACACGACAGGCTGGTCTCCCGTAATATTACATGTACTGCATTTCCCTATATTACCAATAAACTGTACCGTGTATTCTGGAGTCTGTTCACCCAGGTAGTAACGTAAGGGCTTCCTTACCATTATAATTGGCGATCCAGGCTTTTCAACTCTGTTACACTGGTACGAGGTAATACGTACATGCTCGCAAGCTCCACCACGCTACGTACACATCAACCTCTTCGCCACGCCACTTCCAAACTTCCCAGCGGCCCTGCAGCTACGCCTCGCATCACCACTTCACCAACGTCGACCTCATTGCTTCGCTGCTAAGGTACCCCTTACTCATTCACATTTTTACCTCCAATTTTGCTTCATTCGTTACTGTGGTCACTTTTCCCAGTGTTCTATCCCTCCCACATTTGCCTTAACGTAATTTTTGTCCCCGGTACTATACCCACTTTCTCTGTTTTTGTTACTCTCGCTCTTCTCTACACCGGTTTCCTGTTTCGTTGTGTAACGCTCCTATTATTTCCTAATAATTAATTCTTAAGTTGTTTCACCTTGGGAGATGAAGCTTGCGACGGAAGCAGAATGAATATAGGTGTAAATATTGTAAATAGGAATAATCTTGCTTTTCTGGCCTTATATTTGTCCAGCAAACTGAAACTTACTTTGGGAGTTGGTAACATTGTTGTGGCAATTGTGATAATCTCGTCCCCAAATATACATAACATTGGAACCGGAAGTGACGACAGAGGTTGTAATATTGTGAGATGATGATGAGGATATAATTAAGACTGAATCTTATTTTATGTGAAAGGCTTATGATAACCAGGTTTCATTGAATAATCTGTTGAGTGTTAATTTAAAGTTGTCATAAAGATTTATTTATGTGGAAGTGCGTGGCATCTTTCCCGCCTCCGCTGAGCGAGGAAGAAGGAAGAGGGTAGCCAACTTTGTCTCGCTCTTCTCTTTCGACCCGACCAGCTGTGACGCCATATTGTCCACGTGGGGACTTGCCTCATCTGTTGGTGAACTGGCGTAGGAATTAGGGTGTCAGGCATTAGGTTATTATTATTATTTTTGGTAAAAGTCACTAGTGCAGTATTATTTTTGGTAAAAGTCACTAGTGCAGTATTTTTTTTTTTTTTGGTAAAGCCACTAGTTGGGTATTATTATTATTTCTGGTAAAAGCCACTAGTTGGCCAGTGTTATAGTTGGTAACGCCACTAGTTGGCCAATATTATTTTTTGGTAAGCCACTAGTGTGGTGTTTTGGTAAAGCACTAGTTGGCCTGTGTTTTGATTTTTTTTTTTTTTTTTGTAAATGCCACGTGTATGGCAGGTGTCTAATCCTGTGAGCAATTCTGCTGGAAACTGACTCCTACAGTAGGTGATTGTGATTGCGAAGTCTAGGTCCATTCACAATTGGGAGGGGGGTTGTACAGTAAGTGGGAGTCCAGTCTCCAGTGGTGTGCTACAGGTGGTATATGTATTATATTTTTTCTTGTACTTAATTTTGGGTTAACTAAGAACATTTCTAGTCTCTAGCCTAAATCATTTTATTTTATTTTTGTATTTTGTCAAGTTGCAAGGCTGTGTTCTGGTCTAGTTTTTTGTAATATTGAAGTTTCGAGTAGAGTAAGGGGGAAGGTAGTCTTTGAAAACATTGTATTAAATCTATTGGGTAAATTTTAGTTAATAAGGGGGGCGTAAGTACAGTATTAATCAAATCTTTATTTTTTTTTCTTGTGAAAGCTTTGTCATTATAATAATTATATGTATTTTTTATTTATTATATATGTAAATTGATGGGTCTCACAATAATAAATCACTGGGTCTTTTATCTGTGAACAGTAGTTTGTCTGCACTATACCCTGCCACCTGAGGAAGGTCGAAGACAGTGAACACGAATCCAAATATTTTTTTTTGTGATAGCGCAGGGTTTTTGGTTGGGAGCACCGGGAATATCCTGGTGGATCATAAGAACCGAAACACTGTGTTACAGTTGCTCTACCTACCATTCCATTCATTTTCCCTATATTTCTTTCCTACCTCCTAGACCCCATTCTCTCCTCCTTTACACCATGTGCGTTCCTATTCCTTCATTATTTCCGTGTCCAGCATCATCCCTACACACACACACACACTCACCTACCTTAGGGGTGCCTTATCATCCACTCCAACACCCTACATGCATCGCAGACGTATCTCCTCTTCACTACGTACCCACGTGCTCCACAATAACTTCATTCTGTGCCCTGCATCAACTCAACGTGCATCGCTGCTTTACCCCTACACCACTACGTGCCCACGTGCTCCACAATGTCCACGTGCCATGCCTACATCTACTCTACATGCAGCACACCACCACTGTCCCTTCACTACGTACCCACGTACTCATCTTTAACCACGTGCTGTGCACTACAAGGATGCTACGTGCATCGCTGCCCGATCTCCCCATCACTACGTGCACACATGCTCCACACCAGCCATGGCCACGAGCCTCAGATTATTCTACGTGCATCGCTGCTGACGCCACACAACACGACCTTCATCCTCGTTCTGGCCTCTACGGATATCCTTAAATACCCACTATAGGCCAACAAGTTAAGTACATTGTATACTTACTTTCTACGCTTTCTCTCAGTGATTCCCCCCCAAGTGCTACTTACCCCCATTTTTTTCACATTCTTTTGTATTTTGCCCTCGGGCCCAGTCCTGTGTTTGTTGTGTAACCATGCCTTCACCCATATTCACCCATACCTCACACCACCCCCTGGTTCATACATCACCTCACCGCATACTTCCCGCCTACACCATGGACGCCACATCACAGGCCTCACAAGCTGTAGCTAGCATCCTGTCACCTAATGCTTCCTTACACTCCTTCCCACAACACTCTTCCACCTCCACACACACTATGTCCACCCCACACTACAACGCAAGTCTAGTGTGACACATCCTGCGGCACTCCACGCCCTTATATTCCTGAGCAATTTAGAGAAACTGTATTCAACCAGTATCACTCCATCAACCACCCGGGGATTGCAGGTACACTCTGCCTCATTAGTCGGCTTGCAGTCCGGCTGGGAATGAGGAAGCAGGTCAAGGATTGGGTGTCAGCGTGCCTTCTCTGTCATCGCGCTAAGGTGGGGTGACATACACGCCCACCGTTACACGAGTTCACCATTCTTTCTTGCAGATTTCACACGGTGCATGTCGACATCTTGGCCCTCTCCCCTCATCCCGAGGATACCGTTACTACCTGACGTGTGTGGATAGGACGACACGGTGGTGTACGGCCATTCCGATGTATGACATCACCGCTGAAGGCACCGCTCGCCATTTCCTTAGCAAATGGGTGTCTAACTTTGGTCCCCCAGCAGTAATTGTTACTGACCAAAGCACCCAGTTTGAATCCAAGGCTTGGCAGGACATGCTGACATTATTAGGGACGCCCCGACAATGGACCACCGAGTACCACCCCGCAAGCAACGGTATGGTCGCTAACGCCACACCTATACCTACGCGCCAGCAAACAAGGCAGACGTACTTACCACCTGACCTCATCATCGCTTCTTCATTACTCCTACGCATGGACTCCCACCGCGCTCTATTCTAGCAGATGTACAATGGCCCGCATACCGTACTCTCCAAGGCGGATGTAACGGTTACGCTACAGGTACGCGGTAAGCCGTACATCATGTCCTGGGAGCGGGTAAAACCTGCCCACACCACGCCACTTGCTACAACCCACGCGCATCCAGCCACACCCAAGCATACTCACACCACACCTCCCATTCGCCACGCCTCATACGTGCCCCATATACTCCCCTCATCACACCGGCCACCGCTTTTGCCTACACCATACGCAACACCATTCATACCTACACAACCACCTGCAACCTCTATGACATACCTCATTCCTCACCCACATTCCATCCTACCTATTCACGCCTCCACTACTGACACCCCACACTCTCACGCAGGTGCCTCCTCCCACACCTCAACTCATTCACCCTACCATTCCTACCCTTCCTTCACCAGTTACGTCACCTCCTCCCTCCCTACCCCCTCCACCCCCTACCCCATCCACGCCTATCACCAACTCCATCCCTGTACCCGTCATTCCACCACCTTCCCCCCTTCCCAACACACCTTACCCCCAGGAACCTATCTCCTCCCTTAGCCCCAATCCTGCCTCCCATCCTAACTTCACCACACATGATCATGACCTACCTGAACCCTTTACCCGTACCATCACCATCACTCTCACGCACCCGCCTCCCCATCCCGTTACCTCCCCTATACCTGAACCCACCCTACCTTTATCCCCGCCTCCACAAGCCCAACCCACACCTGCTTCCATTGAATTATGTGTTTCTAGTCTCCCTCAGGAACTGCCACCTGTCTTCCACATCATGCCAGCCACACCTCCTCGTCCCGCCAGCCCTCCTCACCAGTGCACGCCTTCACCTCGCCTGGCTACACCTCCGCCCCCACAACAGGAGCGGCAGGACGATGAGCCCGTTATGGTCCCTGATGGATTCACCTCTCGTTCAGGGCGTATTATAAAACGCCCGGCTAAATACGTGGTGGTGGTACACAATGCAGACACTCACACACTCCACACATCTCTTGACACACACTCCCCCTACTACTAATTGACACACACTTACCTTGTCTCCCACTCCTACAATCCACACTATACCCTTACATTTCTGTATGACATTCATTCATTATTCAAGTTGTGTTATCCATATATGTTTGCTCTTTGACTTATTGTATTTTGCTATTTTTTTTCTATGACTATTGTATGTTTATGCATTGTACACCTTACCCTCTCCCTTAATAAAATTTATTCCATGGGGGAGGGGGGGAGAGCGAGGTACTGTAATGGTGCCATACACGCCACTCCGTCCCTTTGTCGTTGCCGCACATCTATCCTTTGTCTGAGCCTCACCTCTACCACCATCCAGCCTTCAGACGTGGCGAGTACACTAATCCCTTGGCCAGACAGGTTAATCCTCCCTTGGGGACTCGGGAGGTCTGACTACAGTCCTTCCTATACTGTGTATTCGGAGTTTGTTCACCCGGGTAGTAACGTATTGGCTTCCTTACCATTATAACATATAGCATCAATGAGACGTGTTTCACAAAAACTTTAAACATCAAAGTACATGTTAGTTGTCTTTATACATTGTTCAACATAACTGTCTAAGTGAAGCGGTATACTATTTATGTTAAAGGCAATTAAATTAAGAGAAGTTTTTTCATTAAGTAAGTAAGAGATAGTTGCAATATACTTCGTTAAAGTCAAACTCGATGGAGAGAGTATTCGGTATATTTTCATAATATTTAAGAGGCTCGAACGTCAAGTTATCAATTTCATGGAGTGGAAAATTATGTTAACAATTGTCACTAAATATGGAAACGAGATAAAGCAAATGGAAAAGGGTTCTGATCCATAGTACACATATGTTTATAAATTTAGCTGGGTGGTGTTTACTTATTCCTTTGCCGTGAAGTCCTTGCAGCTGACTTGGTTTGATATTGAGGGGCCGTCCGTTGTCCCCCAGGTGTGCCAGCCATGGCAGGCGCCTGTCCCTCACGGCTCTTACTGGTCAGGTTCTGGCTACCAACTGAAGCACTAGTGGCGGCCAAGGCGGGGGCAGCAGCGCCATCCCCGGTGACGTCAGATATTGTTTTTCTGATATTTCAGGTTGTTGTTGTTGATGTTGGTTCAGGTTCGGCGATAGCTTTGTTGGTGTGTCTTTCTTTTATAATTAACTTCGTATGGCGAAAATATGCCATTTTTCCTTCGCTCCTAGCTTGCCTTAAACGATGTGGGGCACAAGTCTTCATTAATGTAAATCTGTGTTCCCTGTAGCTTAGAAAGATTTCGGATGACTGCCTCTCTATCACAAAACCTGTTAAAGGTGTCATTGATGGGGTACTTACCGTTCTGATGGTGGTGGTGTTGTCCTACACGATAAACACACTCTGTTGAAGGTGTCAATGATGGGGTACTTACCGTTCTGATGGTGGTAGTGTTGTCCTACACGATAAACACACTCTAGCTGGATGTTTGATTGTTGTAATTTTTCTTCCAATATGCGGTTTACTTTCTTGGCTGATTGTTCCCAGATCTAGTTAGATTCCTCCTCAATTCCCACAAATTGTAGATTATTAGGTTTGTTATAATCATCCAGGTACCCACAGCAATCTTTAATAAGTGCAGCAATAGAATTGGAACCCACCTGCAAGTCTTCAGATAGTGTCTTGATCAGTTGTTTGTTGCCCTCGTCCTCTAGCTTCAGCTGTTTCACTTGTTGTTTCAGGGTGTCAATTTCACCTTGAGAAAATTCCCGGCTAATTCTCAAGTCATGTACACTCGTGATACATAATTTCTGACCAGAGTGTGAGGAGCAGAAAGCTTCGAATCGCCTGGTATTGCTCATTTCCCCACCCAGTACACCTATAGAGGCTGATGAGTTCGAATGCAGGGTATGTGTGTGTGGTGCCTGCCGTTCGTCTCTGGTCAGGGATTACGTATCACGAGTGTACTGTACAGTCGGGTACCACAATCTCTAACCTACCTGAGTCGAAGCCCGAGTTTTGAACTATGAGGTTTCTGGACGACATTAGACTCAAAGCTTCCTTTGGTTCGAAATGTGTGTGGCCTCATGATGGTTTAGGTGGGCTGTCGTCCAGAAACCGCCTGCTTCTAATCTCGGGCTTCTACTCAGGTGGGCTGCGGATTGTGGTGCGCGATAGTTTGGAGGATTCAGTTACTCCAGATTTACCACCATAAAATTTCCCCTGTTAATGTGTTTCTCTGGTGAGAGTGAGTTTTGAATAGTCATCCCCAAATCCTTTTCCTCGGGTGCCGTTTGTATTGCCTACCCACCCATGCTGTAATTTCCTGATGGCCTACTATTAATATTTCCCATTTCTTAGCATTAAATTAAATTTCCCAATCCTGGCTCCACTTGAGAATCTTGTTCAAATCCTCCTGTAATTCCTCACAACTCCTTGCATCCTCTATCATTTTCATTATTTTAGCGTCGTCTGCAAACAGACTTGTATAGCTTTCGACACCTTCCACCATGTCATTAACATATACAACAAACATAATCGGTCCCAACGCTGAACCTTGTGGTACTCTCCTTACAACTTCTCTCCATGTTGACTTCAGACCCCTGACTACTGTACTCATCTGCCTCCCTACCAAATAATCCTTCATCCATTCCAGGAGCCTTCCCTGTACTTCACCAAAATTTTCCAACTTCCACATCAACCTCCTGTGAGGAACTTTATCAAATGCCTTCTTTAAATCCAGCTAAACACAAGCGACCCATCCTTCCCTCTCCTGTACCCCATCTATTACCCTCGAGTAAAAACTCAATAAATTTGTGATGCATGATTTCCCCTTCCTGAATCCTAATTGGGCTTTAGTTATGCTATTTGTACTTTCCAAGTGTTTTACTCATTCATTCCTTATTACACCCTCGCATAGCTTGCACTTGTTATTGACACTGACCTGTAATTTAGAGGATTTTCCTTATTGCATCCTTTATATAAAGGCACTATGTGTGCTCTCTTCTACTTCTTTGGAACTTTACCCTCCTGTAGGCTACTCTCTATGATACTGTAGACTGGCAATAATAACTGTTCATTACATTCCTTAATTAAGAATCATCCCGGCAATTCCATCCGGACCTTCCTCTTTTCTTCCATCCAGTAGATTTTCCCTCTCCACCTTTACATCCCCCAGCATAACCTCCCCTCTGTCCTCTCTATTCCTATCAAACTCACTCTCTTGTAAATACCTCTTGGAATTTCTTCTTCATAACTTCTCAAATATTCTAATCATCTTCAACCTCCATGTTTAGCCTCTTGATTCCAACCTTCTGTTTCATTTTTCCATTTATAAACCTATGTAACAATTTTGGTTATTTTATACATTTATCCACGATATCTTTTTTCATAATTTTTCTCCGTCTCTTTTCTTGCCTCAACATAACTATTTCTTGCCTTTTTAAATGCCTCTCTATTTTTCTGTGTATTCCTCCTCCGCATTATATTCCAGGCTTCCTCCTTTCTGAATCTTGCTGTCTCACATTGTCCAGTGAACCATTCTTTTTTCTTCAGTTAACTTATCTTATATTTTGATACAGTCACCAGCACTAATAAGTATTCAGGTGTGTCTACAATAACATCTCCATTGGAATTACTTCGCTGGTGAATTTGGTCTGTTCAAAGCTTCAACCAGAGCTGTATACTTATTAGTGACTGTACATACTTAGATACTCCTTCCGTATATATTTTTTCCAAATATAAGGTATTTGCTCTGCACACTTCCGGCATCCACCAGCTCCATCCAGTCTGTACCCCAAAAGAACTTTCTTTGGCTTCTAAACTCAGTCCTTCCATAATTTAACCTATTCTCCCTATGTGCTTCATCCCTCACATCTACACCTCCCTCTAATATTTTCAACTCAATAAGTACGCTCGCAATCCAAAATATGTATCCAGGCTTCCTTTGAATATCCTGATCGAGTATTAATATAGCGAGCTTAAGCAAATATGAAACAGGATAAGCGTTGTCATTATTTCACTCGTATGTCAACTGATTCAAAACTTCAACAAGACCTGGGTACAAATTTTGGATTCCGAGTGTTCATCATCACTTTTGTCTAACAGACTTTTGTATGTGATGTCTGCTATTACATCCGCCTCCCTAGTGAACACCAGATGGAGCATTGATGGCTCGTCTGTTCCTCTATACCTAGTTTTTTCTGTCACCCATTTTGTCATCATATTCTCCACTGTCAGTTCGAGTAATGCCGCTCCCCATGAATCTGGTTTACCCATTGTATCCTTTCTCGTGCTGTTTCATTACTTTGTAGTGTACATACCACATGTTTGTATTAGTAACTCCTCAAATGTACCAGGTACTACTCGCATGAATATATTGTTAAAATTAGGAAATACAGCTCTCCGCTGATGGAATGTTATCACTCATCCTACCATAGCAAATAAACGGACTAATTACTGCTAAGAAATGCACCCCAAACATCTCACAGTTCTTGCACAGGATATTAAGAGACAACCTTAGTTGCACACGCAACATTTTGGTGACCTCCTGAGTGACACATCTCCTGACTAGCAGCCCGCAACCACTGGCTCGCTAGTTATTTTTTGGACAATTCACTTCAGTTGTCTCCTCTCCTTTGCTACTTCTCACTTTCACTGCATCTCTGCCTGCCGCCACAACATTCCTCCTTCCCCTCAGCAATTCTACCCAGCCTGCCTGCCGCTGCCTCCAGCCTGCCACCACCGCCTCCAGCCTGCCACCACTGCCTCCAGCCTGCCTGCCGCTGCCTCTAGCCTGCCACCACCGCCTCCAGCCTGCCTGCCGCCGCCTCCAGCCTGCCTGCTGCCACCTCCAGCCTGCCTGCCACCGCCTCCAGCCTGCCTGCCGCCGCCTCCAGCCTACCTGCCGCCGCCGTCTCTCTCTCTCACTGCTAACTTAGCATACCTACTTCTTCCTCCACTACTCACCTTACCTACTTCTTCCTCCATTACTCACCTTACCTGAAGCTGCCTATTTCTTCCTCCACTACTCACCTTACCCGACGCTGTCCGTTCCCTACATTTCTAACCTACCTACCTTACCCACAGCCGCCTTTCCCTCCCAACCTCACCCGTTGCAGCCTATCTCTTCTAACCCCACCTGTCGCTGCCTTTTTCCACATTCACCATGTCTGAACCTCAAGACATCTCTGACACCACTCCCACCATCTCTAACTTTCACCTTCTCTTCTCACAACCCTACCCTATGGTTCACCATTCTTGAAGTCAACTTCAGAGCACACCGCATCACCTCCAGTCTTAAGAAGTTCAGTGCCGTCACCACCCTTCCGCCTTCTGAAGTCCTCGCCCAACTCTTTGATTCTGTCACAGCCGCCTGCCTGCACCAGTGACACTCCCTACGAGGACCATCACCACACGTCTTGAAGCTTCTCTCTCTACTCGACTCCAGGAACTTCTCTCCAAGGAAGAGCTAGGATATGAAAAACCTACCGACCTCCTCCGACGGATGAAGAAACTCATCCGTACCCACCAGCAGTCCTTCGACACCACCATCCTCACCCACCTCTTCTACCAGCGCCTCCCGCAGACCATCCAACACAACCTCATCACAGTTAAAGGCAAGTTACCCCTTGAAGACCTCGCCCTGCTTGCAGATGAGTTCATGGACACCATCCTAAATGACACCACCATCTGCCACATCACCTCATCAAACGAAATCACCCAACTCAAGGACTTCATCTTCAGCCTGGAACCACAAGTAAGTGAGTTGACAATTCAAGTACAACAACAGTCTCGGGCCTGCTCTCCAACTCCAGGACGCCACAGGTTTTGCAGCAGAGACTCCCGCAACAACTCCACCAACTCCAACAGTAACGGTATGTGCTTCAATCATAATCGTTTTGGTCAATATGTACACCATTGCCAGCAACCCTGTTCATTTAATTCGGGAAACGACACCAGCAGTCACTAGTGGTCCATAATGCATGCAAACGGAAGTCCACACTCTTCCACATCTGAGATCCACTCAACCATAAGTTTTTCTTAGTAGACACAGGCGCCGAGATTAGTGTTCTCTCTGCTACAGCCAGCCAAAGGAGACTACCACCCATCATTTCACTCTTTGCAGCCAACGTTTCCACCATACCAGTCGACACCAAGCTTACCCTCAAGGTTGAACTCCATCTACGACGAGCGTTTGAGTGGGCCTTCTACGTCTCTGATGTCTCCTAACCCATACTTGGTGCTGACTTCCTCACACACTACAATCTCTCCATCAACCTCAAGACCCGCAAGTTGTACGATCCACTCACCAGAATATCCGCCAACACTTCGATCGCCAAAGGTTCAAGCACACAGCTGTCTTCAGCTAACAACAGGTATGCATCCTTACTCAAGTCTTACCCCTCTCTTACATAGCCATACTCTGCAGTCACGCCAGCCAAGCACCACGCCCTTCACTACATGGAGACCACTGAAGCCCCCACCTATGTCAAGGCCAGAAGTCTCGCCCCTGAACGGTATAAACTTGCCAAGGCTGAATTCGAGTCCTTCCTCGACTGAGGTATCATCCAAACAAGTTCAAGCAACTGGGCTTCTCCACTCCACATTGTTAACAAGAAGAACGGTGACATCAGACCCTCCGGCAACTACAGAGCACTTAACAGTAAGACTATTATAGACAGATACCCTATCCCTAACATCCAAGATTTATCTTCCCAACTTACTGGCATAACCATCTTTTCTAATCTCGACCTCGTCAAAGCCTTCCACCAATTCCCTGTGAACCCTGATGATATTCCTAAAACAGCCATCATCACCCATTTTGGTTTATTTATATATGTCAGGATGCCCTTTGGTCTCAAGAACTCTGCACAGACCTTCCAGAGATTTATCGACAAAGTACTACGCGGACTGCCCTTCTGCTTCGCCTATGTTAACGTCCTCATCGCCAGCCCCGACGAAAAAACTCACCAGCAACATCTTACACAGGTATTTGAGAGATTCCAAACTTACGGTATACCGGTACAACTTAACACTGCCAAGTCCTCCTTCAGTGTCAACTCTACCCAATTCCTTGGACACACTGTTTCCTCCTCTGGTATCTCTCCCACACCTTCAAGACAGGAAGCCATCCAGCAGTTCCCAAGACCCAAGACTCAATGCGAACTAAAACGCTTCCTGGGAATGCTCAACTACTACAACAGGTTCATCCCACACTGTGCAGCACTCCTTCAGCCTGCAAGAGAGGTCAGTCAATAACACTAACATGGACAAACACTACCGAGCAAGCCTACACCAATGCTACCAACGCCATTGGAGAAGCAACCTCCCACTGCTTCCCTACTCCAGATGCCATTACAGCCATCTGCACTGACGCATCTGACACAGGTATGGGTGCCATCCTACAGCAACACCACGATGATGACTGGAAGCCGCTCGCCTTCTTCTCCAAGAAACTATCTCCAGCGGAATCAAGATACAGTACTTTCGACAGAGAACTTCTCGCCATCTATAAAGCCATCAAACACTTCCGTTACTTCCTCGAAGGTAGGCTTTTTCATGTTTTGACTGATCACAAACCTCTCGCCTCCACATTCAACAACAAGAACTCCTACACACCAAGACAAGTACGCCACACTTCTTACATTTCACAATTAACCACTGACATCCGGTATATCAGAGGTGAAAACGTGCCTGCAGACGCCCTCTCCCGTTCGCGCAACTCAGCAACCCTCATCAACTATGCCGCTATCACCGCCGATCAAACTGATAACCCAGAGTTGACGCAACTCCCAGCGAACCCCGCCCTGCAAATGAAAAAGGTTGACTACCCCGGCACTAATGTTTCTCTCTTCGCAGACTCTTCCACTGGTTCTATCTGCCCTTATGTTCCTAAGAATCACAGATTCCTCTTCTTCTCCCAACTACACAGTCTCTCCCACCCAGGTATTCGTGCTTCTCAACAGCTCCTAACCTCAAGATTTGTGTGGACCAGAATCAACAAGGATGTAAGAGAGTGGACCCGCTCCTGCCAACACTGCCAAGCCAGCAAAATCAACAAACACACCAAGTCGCCTCCAGCAACCTTCCTACCGCCCTCTGCTAAGTTTGACCACGTTCACATCGACCTGGTAGGTCCCCTTCCTCCCTCTGAAAATTGCAGATACCTCCTCACCTGTGTGGACCGCTTCACCAGATGGCCAGAAGTGTCACCTCTCACCGTCATCAACACCACCACTGTTGCCAAAGCCTTCATCTCCACCTGGATCTCCCGCTATGGTGTCCCTCTCACCATCATATCTGACAAATGATTATATCATTTAATTCCGTTACTTGAGTGCTCATTTGTTTGACCCTCTACCCTATCCTAACCTAACCTAACCTAACCTAACCTAACCTAAGCTAACCTAACCTAACCTACCCTAACCTAACCTATCCTAACCTAACCTACCCTAACCTATCCTAACCTAAGCTACCCTACCCTAACCTAACCTAAGCTAACCTAAGCTAACATATCCTAACCTAACCTAACCTAACCTAAGCTACCGTAACCTAACCTAACCTAACCTAACCTACCCTAACCTAACCTAACCTACCCTAACCTAACTTAACCTAACCTAACCTAATCTCATCTATAGCCTGTTCTACGCTAAGCATAATTTAATCTTGGTCTAACCTAACCTATAATGACTTAATCTAACTTCATCCAGCTTAAAACTAACCATCTCTACTTGGCACACACACACACTTTAAATACTTAACCAACCAACCAACCACTGCATCACACACACACACACACACACACACACACAATTACTTTAAATACTAACCAACCAACCACTGCATCACACACACACACTTTAAATACTAACCAACCAACCACTGCATCACACACACATACTTTAAATACTAACCACACACACACACACACACACACACACACTAACTACTAACCAACCACTCACTTGTCCATCTTATTCCTTAATAACACCTTTACTTCCTTCATCTCTTGTACCATTTCCTTCCATCTCTTGAAATTCTCCTCAATATTTTATTCCATTTGTGTAACCCTTTTAATTTGAAGTTCATATTCTCTTCCTTTCCCTTTATTATCCCTCCCTTCTTCACCTCTCTCTGTTGTATCATCTGATGTTCCTTTTTGACTAGTATTTCTCCCAGCCATGTTTAGCTAAATTCACTTTCGTCACCGACGCTTTCAGTACTTTTTATTTCTTACTTTAAGGAACCCTGTGTTGTAGTCAGATAAATGAGTCCTCCAAACATTGCCAGGAAACACCACATAATGGAAGGAGCTTGTTTCGTGGCATGGTCAGAAGGAATCAGAAGCCTCCAATTTTCATACACACACATACACACACACACACCTATATGGAAAGAGCTTGTTTGTTTCGTGGCATAGACAGGAGGAATCAGAAGCCTCCAATTTACACACACACACACACACACACACACCTATATGGAAAGAGCTTGTTTGTTTCGTGGCATAGACAGGAGAAATCAGACGCCACCAATTTTCCTACATGATCACAGGGTTCTTAATAAACAAAGGAGGACTGATAATAAAACACTGATCTGCAGAAAAAAATTCAAACTTTTTGTTTTTATTAAATCACAGGTTACAATCAAAGCAAATAATTCCAACAAATTATTCCCAGCAATATCAGGCCACAATTATTTTTTACTCTACTGGCATTATTTCCTGGCATACTTTAGGTGAATCAAGGTATTCCAATGTACACTTGAGCTCGTAAATTCTCGACCACGTCCTCAAAATGTTTATGTCATATGAGCTGGTAACACTGTGTAGGGAAGGTGTCATTATAGGTGAAAGATTGTATTATGTCTCTCTACTATGTTTATGTCATCTGAGCTGGTAACACTGTGTAGGGAAGGTGTCATTATAGGTGAAAGATTGTATTATGTCTCTCTACTATGTTTATGTCATCTGAGCTGGTAACACTGTGTAGGGAAGGTGTCATTATAGGTGAAAGATTGTATTATGTCTCTCTACTATGTTCCACCTACTCTGATTCCTCCCCAAATAAGTGTTACCAGCTCAAATGGCATAAACATCTAAGCACGTGGTCCCAAATAAGTGTTACCAGCTCAAATGGCATAAACATCTAAGCACGTGGTCCCAAATAAATGTTACCAGCTCAAATGGCATAAACATCTAAGTAGATGGTCCCAAATAAATGTTACCAGCTCAAATGACATAAACATCTAAGTACGTGGTCGCGAATTTACGAGCTCGGGTGTACAGACACAATCAAATATCCACCGACACATTCCTTCCATCGTAGTAAATATCTTTGTAATAAAGAACAACACGTCTATGATTTTGCAGCACCTCATAATAATAATAATAATAATAATAATCTTTGTAATAAAGAACAACACGTGTATGATTTTGCAGCACCTCATAATAATACTAATAATAATCTTGGTAATAAAGAACAACACGTGTATGATTTTGCAGCACATAATAATAATAATAATAATAATCTTGGTAATAAAGAACAACACGTGTATGATTTTGCAGCACCTCATAATAAAAATAATAATTGAGGGGGTTGAGTTGACATAAGGTGTTGTTGTATGATTATATTTTGATATGATACTGATTAAATGTACATGATGGAAGGAAAGTGTCGTTGGTTATTTGATTGTGGCTGTACACACACACACACAAACACATAATAAAAACAGCAGCATATACAACATCAGTAAGGATCAATAAGCAATAAATGATACACATTCGGTTACATTGAAACATACAGTGGTGGTCAATAAATCATCCATATAAGAGTAACTCACGTCAGATTTTGACAGCTTCCCTCTGTTCCTTAGTTGATAAACTTTCCAATAAATAGGTTAAGTACCATCGTTTAATTTAATACAAGCAGCTATACACTACTTAAAACAATAACACACACACACGTTAAGTACCATCGATTAATTTAATACAAGCAGCTATACACTACTTAAAACAATAACACACACACACACAGACAGACACACACACATACACACACACGTTAAGTACCATCGTTTAATTTAATACAAGCAGCTATACACTACTTAAAACAATAACATTACATGTGAACATGAAAACATTAGACAGCAAATTGTTATAAAGTTACGTATAATATTATGTGGATGATTATTTTTGACCACGACTGTACATAGGGTCGATTCCACAGTGGTTCGTAGTGGTTTGTAAGCATGCGAACGAAAGAATCTTAGCCGTGTAAATTACTTTTTGCTGAATTATTTAATGAATTTGATGAGTAAACTATGCTGTGATCATCATTATCTAACTGTTTGATAGATATTGTGAATGCGAATACTCAGCTTTTGGTAAATAATAATTCCTTACAAGTGTGGTTTGTTAGGAAGCTAACAAACAAATATAACTGTGGAATCGATCCTTTATAGTACTGTCAAAACACAACATTTTCCTTCTTGTAACACAACATTTATAGACAACTAAGTGTAACATTTTAAACACTAGTATTATGGTCAAAGAAACAAAGTATGATAACTGTCTACTGTGAATTAATTAATTACTTGAAGACAAAACAAGAACATTCTGACACTGTATGGTACCTCTGTTAATTAATTAAGGACCCTGTGATCGTGTATAAAATTGGAGACTTCTGATTCCTCCTGACCATGCCACCAAACAACCTCCTTCCCTATAGGTGTGTGTGTTTCGTGGCAATATTGGAAGGACTAATTTCTCTCCAACTTTTAGACTACATCACTGGATCCCTTAAGGTGGTGTGGGGGTAGGGGACAGGCTTGGGGGGAGGGGGGTGGACTGGGGGTGGGAGTGGGAATAGAAGGACAGGCTTGGGGTGGGTAGAAAGCCTGTCCCCTATTCCCGTACCTCCCTAACCCCTTCCCCAGCCTATCCCCCTACTCCCGCATCCCCCCAAAGCCTTTCCCCCTATTCCCGAACCTCCCTAACCCCCTCCCAAGCCTATCCCCCTACTCCCGCACCCCCCAAAGCCTTTCCCCCTATTCCCGCGCCTCCTTAAGGGTGAATATTGAATCAATCTCCCAATATGTTGTGACAGGCAAAGAGGAAAATATATATACACCATTATATCATCCTTATTCTTAACACTGTATATAATTATGGGTTGGTGGGTTGGGTTGGGTTGGGTTGGGTTGGGTTGGGTTGGTTGGGTTGGGTTGGGTTGGGTTGGGTTGGGTTGGTGGGTTGGGTTGGTTGGGTTGGGTTGGGTTGGGTTGGGTTGGGTTGGGTTGGGTTGGGTTGGGTTGGTTGGGTTGGGTTGGGTTGGGTTGGGTTGGGTTGGTTGGGTTGGGTTGGGTTGGGTTGGGTGGGTTGGTTGGGTTGGTTGGTTGGGTTGGGTTGGGTTGGGTTGGGTTGGGTTGGGTTGGGTTGGGTTGGGTTGGGTGGGTTGGGTTGGTTGGGTTGGGTTGGGTTGGGTTTGGGTGGGTTGGGTTGGGTTGGGTTGGGTTGGGTTGGGTTGGGTTGGGTTGGGTTGGGTTGGGTTGGGTTGGGTTGGGTTGGGTTGGGTTGGGTTGGGTTGGGTTGGGTTGGGTTGGGTTGGGTTGGGTTGGGTTGGTGGGTTGGGTTGGGTTGGGTTGGGTTGGGTTGGGTTGGGTTGGGGGTTGGGTTGGGTTGGGTTGGGTTGGGTTGGGTTGGGTTGGGTTGGGTTGGGTTGGGTTGGGTGGTTTGGGTTGGGTTGGGTTGGGTGGGTTGGGTTGGGTTGGGTTGGGTTGGGTTGGGTTGGGTTGGGTTGGGTTGGTTGGGTTGGGTTGGGTTGGGTTGGGTTGGGTTGGGTTGGGTTGGGTTGGGTTGGGTTGGGTTGGGTTGGGTTGGGTTGGGTTGGGTTGGGTTGGGTGGGTTGGGTTGGGTTGGGTTGGGTTGGGTTGGGTTGGGTTGGGTTGGTTGGGTTGGGTTGGGTGGGTTGGGTTGGTGGGTTGGGTTGGGTTGGGTTGGGTTGGGTTGGGTTGGGTTGGGTTGGGTTGGGTTGGGTTGGGTTGGTTGGGTTGGGTTGGGTTGGGTTGGGTTGGGTTGGGTTGGGTTGGGTTGGGTTGGGTTGGGTTGGGTGGGTTGGGTTGGGTTGGGTTGGGTTGGGTTGGGTTGGGTTGGGTTGGGTTGGGTGGGGTTGGGTTGGGTTGGGTTGGGTTGGGTTGGGTTGGGTTGGGTTGGGTTGGGTTGGGTTGGGTTGGGTTGGGTTTGGGTTGGGTTGGGTTGGGTTGGGTGGGTTGGGTTGGGTTGGGTTGGTTGGGTTGGTTGGGGTTGGGTTGGGTTGGGTTGGGTTGGGTTGGGTTGGGTTGGGTTTTGGTTGGGTTCGGGTTGGGTTGGGTTGGGTTGGGTTGGGTGGGGTTGGGTTGGTTGGTTGGGTTGGGTTGGGTTGGGTTGGGTTGGGTTGGGTTGGGTTGGGTTGGGTTGGGTTGGTTGGGTTGGGTTGGGTTGGGTTGGGTTGGTTGGGTGGGGTTGGGTTGGGTGGGTTGGGTTGGGTTGGGTTGGGTTGGTTGGGTTGGGTTGGTTGGGTTGGTTGGGTTGGGTTGGGTTGGGTTGGGTTGGGTTGGGTTGGGTTGGGTTGGGTTGGGTTGGGTTGGGTTGGGTTGGGTTGGGTTGGGTTGGTTGGGTTGGGTTGGGTTGGGTTGGGTTGGGTTGGGTTGGGTTGGGTTGGGGGTGGGTTGGGTTGGGTTGGGTTGGGTTGGGGTGGGTTGGGGGGTTGGGTTGGGTTGGGTTGGGTTGGGTGGGTTGGGTTGGGTGGGTTGGGTTGGGTTGGGTGGGTTGGGTTGTTGGGTGGGTGGGGGGTGGGTGGGTGGGTGGGTGGGTTGGGGGGGTGGGGGGGTGGGTTGGGTGGGTGGTGGGTTGGGTGGGTGGGTGGTGGGTGGGTGGGGGGTGGGTGGGTGGTGGGTTGGGTGGTTGGGTTGGGTTGGGTTGGGTGGTGGGTTGGGTTGGGTTGGGGTTAGGTTAGGTTAGGTTAGGTTGGGTTGGGTTGGGTTGGGTTAGGTTATATGATCCTTATTCTTAACACTGTATATAATTATGATATATGTGTTGTGTTAATATACTATTAAAGAAACCAACCACTACACTACCAATACTACTACTACTAATACTACTACTACTACCACCATCACTACCACCACCATCACTACCATCACCATCACTACCATCACTACCACCACCATCACTACCACCACCATCACTACCACCACCACCACTACCACCACCATCACCACCACCACCATCACTACCATCACCACCACCACCATCACTACCACCACCATCACCACCACCACCACCACCACCATCACCACTACCATCATCACTACCACTACTACCACCATCATCACTACCAACATCTGGTACTTGTGGTCGTACATAAAGAAGTAGAGCCAGCCTACGAAACATAGGAGCAAGGTACAACATAATGTTAATATTCACAAACTCAATACAAGAGAAGTATATAATTACAGATATCAACATGGCTAACACCAAGGTCACTACTTCCAGCCTCGGTACATACAATGCCACATTCAGGATTTCTGCTTTCCATACTGGTCACACATCGTTATGTTTGTGTTGAGTTTGTATCTTGTTCAGAGTCAGTTGTGTTCAGTTCATGGTCAGACAATTCCTTTTCGATTTCCGCAATGTCTTTTTCAATGTCCGTAGTATCTTGCATCATGTCTGAAATATTAACACATATGTTGAGTATTTAGAGAGAGAGAGAGAGAGAGAGAGAGAGAGAGAGAGAGAGAGAGAGAGAGAGAGATATTAACACCCATGTTGAGTATAAGAGAGAGAGAGAGAGAGAGAGAGAGAGAGAGAGAGAGAGAGAGAGAGAGATATTAACACCCATGTTGAGTATAAGAGAAAAAGAGAGAGAGAGAGAGAGAGAGAGAGAGAGAGAGAGAGAGAGAGAGAGAGAGAGAGAGATTAATAACTATCTCATTATCTTATCATTATAATTATATTTACTTATACTGTGAACAAGGTATTATTTCTTAACACTATAAATGCTCTTTAAGTGGTGTGTGTGTGTGTGTGTGTGTGTGTGTGTGTGTGTGTGTGTGTGTATATATAATCCAATGAGTTGTCTGTTAGGTGATGTGTGTATGTGTGTGTGTGTGTAATCCAATGAGTTGTCTGTGTGTGTGTGTGTGTGTGTGTGTGTGTGTGTGTAAGCCACTGAGTTATTTGTTGGTTGGTGTTTCCCCCTGTGTGTGCATGTAAACCATTGAGTTTCCCCGTGCGTGTGTGTGTGTGTTGATAGTTAGGTTGTATGTTATATGTGTATAAGATAAGTTTGGTTACACTTACCAATGGGACAGGGTTGACTCACTGTACCACACTCAGTAGTATCACCACAATTAAGAGTAATGGTAAGGTTGGGGTGGTGAGGACAGTGGACGACTACAGTTGTGTTGTTGTATAGTCTGGGTTGTGTCCTGGTGTGGTCTTAGTCACTCTCATCCAGTCTATTCCCACCTGTAATATTACATTATGATAATTACACATTATAAACACACCTAGTATAATGTACAGTACAGTCGTGGCATATAGTCCTTGACCAGGGTGTGAAGGGAAGTCTGTTCAAGGACTATGTGCCGCGACTGTACATAATGGTGTATATGTGAACAGGCCTAGTCTAATGTACATAATGTGTATATGTGTACAGGCCTAGACTAATGTACATAATGTTTACATGTGTACAGACCTAATGTACATAATGTATACGCGTGTATTAATATAACTGTATTCAGTTAAATACAATACACACACAACCACACACACATACACACACACACATACACATTTCCTGTTGGATTCACAATATTCTCATTTCCTTTTGTCTGTGTGTATGTAATGAGTGGGTTGAATTGAAGCTTACTGATTCCTCCACATGGGGCAACAAAACACACCCCATAATATCTCTCTCTCTCTCTCTCTCTCTCTCTCCTCTCTCTCTCTCTCTCTCTCTCTCTCTCTCTCTCTTATTAATATTAATATTATTATTATTATTATTAATATTTACTCTCTCTCTCTTACTATACTATCATTACTATTACTATCATTACTATTACTATCATTACTATTACTATCATTACCCTTACTATTATTATTATTACTATTATTATTATTACTATTATTATTATTACTATTACTATTACTATTACTATACTATTACTATTATTACTATTACTATTATTATTACTTACTACTATTATTATTACTATTATATTACTATTACTATTATATTATTACTATTACTATTAATATTACTATTACTATTATACTTTTATTACTATTATTATTATTATTATTATTAATAATTATTATTACTACTATCATTATTATTACTATCATTATTATTACTATTATTACTATTATTACTATTATTACTAATACTATTAATATTATTACTATTATAATTATTACTATTATTACTATTAATATTATTACTATTATTATTATTACTATTATTATTATTACTATTACTATTACTATTACTATTACTATTATTATTACTACTATTATTATTATTATTACTATTATTATTACCATTATTATTACTATTACTATTATTATTACTATTATTATTACTATTACTATTATTAATTATTATTATTATTACTAC